>SJYO01050590.1:41308388-41644370 GCA_006410555.1 Capra ibex
TTGGAGTCTATACGTCTACTGTGGTGGGAATACCGTCTTTCACTTCTTGATTTCTCGGAGAACTACTTTCACTTTCTCCTCTCCCTTTTTCAACCGAATTTCGAGTTGTAAGTCTTTGGCTTCTAGTACCGTAGGTCAGGGTAGTGAAGTACCGTTTATCTACCCCTTTGTCACCTTTGTCACAGTCTCAAATAAAACCCCCCGAGGTTTTAGTGACGTCTACCACTGACGTCGGTACTTCATTTTCTACGAACAAGGAACCTTCTTTTCAATACTGGTTGGATCTGTCGTATAATTTTTCGTCTCTGTAATGAAACGGTTGTTTCCAGGTAGATCAGTTCCGATACTAAAAAGGTCACCAGTACATACCTACACTCTCAACCTGACACTTCTTTCGTCTCGTGACTTCTTAACCACGAAAACTTGATACCACAACCTCTTCTGAGAACTCTCAGGGAACCTGACGCTCCCCTAGGTTGGTCAGTTAGGACTTCCTTTAGTCAGGACTTATAAGTAACCCTCCTGAATACAACTTCGACGTTGGGGTTATGAAACCGGTGAACTACGCTTCTTGACTGGGTAACCTTTTCTGGGACTACGACCCTTTCTAATTTCCGCCCTCTTCCCCTACTGTCTCCTACTCTACCAACCTACCGTAGTTACTGAGTTACCTGTACTCAAACTCACTTGAGACCCTCAACCACTACCTGTCCATTCGGACCGTACGACACCAAGTACCCCAGCGTCTCAGCCTGTGCTGACTCGCTGACTTGAGTTAACTTGACTTGTAATATTATCACCCTTTAAGTCAAGTCAAGTCAAGTTAAGTCAGTGTTTCCTCATTCGTAGAAATTTAAATTCGTAGAAAATTTAAAGTACCGACGTTATAAAATTACCTGGGATGTCATATATAAGTTTTAAATCGGTTAGGAAGTAACAACGTTAATATACTGAAAGTAAAAAAGTAAAGTTTATTGCGACTCCATTTATAAGAACATGTAGAGAACATGTAACAACAGATTTAGAGAGTAACAACGAAAGCTGACTTTAGAGCTTACCTTTACAACCTAATTCCTAGACTTGTAAAAGTTCCGAATACTATCTGTTACAAGAAATCACCCTAAAAAATTTTTAAATATACAGATTTTTGTCGCTGAGGCAACTTTACCGATCTCAGGGTAAGACGCACCGTGGGGTCGGGGACCAATGGAATATTTTACGACCACACTCGACAGGGACGACAGTCGTGGTAACGTCGTCAGTCGGACTCGGTCCGAATACGCCGACGGGAAAACCGCCGGAGACTTGGACGAGGGGAGGGAACGGTCGGCCGACTACTACCGTGTCCTTGGTCTCTCTGGTTTGTCCAGGCGTTGGGTTCCACTGAGGTCGGTAAAGACGAGCGAAGAGGCGAAAAGACGTGTATACCAGAAGTTGTGTGAACGCTTTACAGAGTCAGAGTTACACTTTCTGACCCATGGTGATTCCTCATCGATTTAGGTAAGGTTTACTTTTCTTTTATTGTCGTTCGTTGTGAAACCGACGACGGTCTAAGGTAAAAGTCTCAGAGGTGAAGTAGGAAGAGTAGTTTTGGTTCAATCTCACACTGTCGTGTTCCCTGCCTAATGACTATTAACACTTTCGACTAAGAAATTTTTAATTCTTGGCATAAACTAGAACCCGCTATAAGTGGTTCCAGTGCTTGACATACGAACACAGTATGTCAACCATTCTTCTTTATGCCACTACAACTCCGGCGTCGTCGCCGTGTAGAGTGATGGATCGACTCCGGTACCGTCGGGACAAATCTCGGAACCTTGTTAGAAAGGTTCCTGGTCAGTAGTGACCTGGTACTGCTTGAAAGGGCTCCTCTGGTGTTTACTTATACAAAAGTAACTCGGAAATTAATTTTCCTGGTTCTTATAGTTTGGTTTCAGTCCAAACTAACTAGATGAACCAACATCTTTCTAATTTTCGTCTTACAAATAAACATTTGGTATAAAATGTAAGTGAGTGTCAAAAATTAAATGGTAAAAAACGTAGTTATAGTATGATAAAAATCATTTAACGAATGTCAAATGATAAACATTATAAATAGATGTTATGATAATAATGTATAATGTTATGATATTAAATATCATGATTATGACTGTTATTAGAAAGACAAGTATTCATTATTACACAAAACTGATGTAAACTTTGTGATCCTCAACAAGACCTTTAAAACATGTGTTTATTGTATTAACAAGTTCACTTTCCGTTTTATCATGAATTAGATTCTGTATTAGATTTACCGGTACAACTAAACCAATTTATCTATGTAGTTGAAGGTGAAGTGATGTTTCCTCCTTCATTAAACGTGATTGAGAAGGAGACTCGTGTTGAAATTTTTGGACCTATTTCATTCCCTCTTTTGTAAAATTCACGTAATTTCTACTGTCATTCACTCCTTGACGAACCGGTACTAGGGTCCCTTCTACCCTGACGTCCCTCCGCTCAGACAGTAACTCCAATGACAACGGGTTCTCCTTGAACGGTTCGTCCCGACCATTGCCGGAGTGATTCACTCCCTACTTGTACATCTTAGGACCGAATTCCCCTTTGTTACTCTTCCGTCCTCTGAACAAGAAGTACCCTATAATAAATATAGAAAACTGAAAATATAAGATATGTCCGTGGTGTAATTTTGTTTTTCTGGATTTCCTGATACTTTAAGAGACGAGGTTTGGTAAATCTCTCATTCTGATTAGCATACAAAGAATTTCAATTGTCCGTGTATAGATATAAGATCAAAAAGTTTTACATTTTTAGTGACAATGAACTCTGAAGTGTGTCGGTATCTTACATGTGAAGACAATATAAAGAAATGACGTAAAAAATCCATAGATCTGTATTCCGAAATTTCGTTATGAAAAAACCATGAATCTTATATTAAGATTTTTATTATTCCCACAAAAATTATTGTTCAATTACGGGGGGTCTAAGTTGTGTTGGTTGTGGATTCAGATTACCAAAATGAAATGTTTAGACATGTTCATAAAAGAGGGTAAATGGTAACATGGTAATATCATGGTGTAATGATTTTAGACTAGTACTCAAATTTTCCAATCTTTAATATTAACTTTATCATGAAGAGAAGGACATTGTCTTAGTGTCCATCTGAGATCTATAAGCAATAAGCAAATTTCTCTACACAAGTTTAAATTGGCGTGTCCGAGTGATTACTTTGACTATTATATTAATTGAAACACTATTCCGTTTTCCTCTTCCCCCGTTGTCTCCTACTTCACCAACCTATCGTAGTGGTTGAGTTATTTGTACTTAAACTCGTTTGAGGTCCTCTATCTCTTCCTGACCCTTCGGACCACACGACGTCACCTACCCCAGTGTTTCTCAGCCTGTACTGAGTCGTTGACTTGTCATTGTCATTGTATGAAATCTCTGATTTCTACTTTAGGGGTTGAAGAATTAGGTGGTTTAAGAGGGTTCTTCAATCATAACACTTAAAGATCATAAAAAAAGGTAAAACTACGTCTCTTACTCAAGTTTATCAAATTCTTTCACTGACCATCTCGTCATTTTGGTAGTCAAGTTGACTTTCCTACTTCACGAATATGACCAAGTTTTTTCATTCGGGGACTAAACGTGTCGTATAGGTCAGACTCTGATATATTGAATTTTCCTTAAAAATTTTTTCAATGACACATTTGTAGTCATTTCTTATATTCCATCCTTTTTTTCTGTTTCTCGACTCTGTAGACTCGGGATTACTTTATTTCTTATGTTTCCGTCATTAATCTTGTTTGAGTATTTTTCAATGACTTCTTATATTTACGGTAGACAAAGGGTACAAGGAATTTCCGTCATGACTTCCGTAGAATAACAAAACTACAATGTGTCGTAAGGAAGTGACAACGACAAATCAACGATTCAACACAGACTGAGAAAACGCTGGGGTTCCTGACATCAGGGGGTCGTTGAGACAGGTATCCTAAAAGGTCCGTTCTTATGACCTCACCCAACGGTAAAGGAAGAGGTCCCCTAGAGGGGTTAGGTCCCTAACTTAGACGTAACTATCCACCTAAGAAATGGTGACTCGGTGGTCCCTTTGGGTAAGGAAGTGATATAACATTATTTATAGTGGAGACAAATGGGTACACCAAATTCACCCTAACTGAGGTCAGGGTCGAGGTCTCCATAAATAGTAAGTCTTATCGGGAAGGGAGACCGGTTCCCTAACCTTGTCACTTCGGATACAGTAGTTAAATCTCTACAAATCCAAAGGGACCACCGAGTCGACCATTTCTTAGATGGACGTTCCCTCCTCTAGATCGAAGTTAGGGACCCAACCCTTCTAGGGGACCTCTTTCCGTACTGTTGTGTGAGGTCACATAAACGGACCTCTTAGGGGTACCTGTCTCCTCAGACCGTCCGACGACAGGTACGTCCAGAGTTTCTCAACCTGTGTTGACTCGGTGATTCGTGTCGTGTCGTGTCCCCCTAAAATACGAATCCCACAGATCTTTTCTTTTTCATACACTTCGATAAAACATTTAAACTCTTTTGACTCTACGTAAATCCGAAGTCTCTGGTGGAGGGTAAGACACTCATGGTGTAACCTAATATAGGGGGAAAAGAGTTATGTTAAGGAGATGGACACACACGTCTCCGTCATCTCGGGTCCTCAAACGAAATAAACCCCCACCCCCCACCACAACCGACATGGTACGTCGAACACCCTGTAATCAAGGGACTGATCCCCAACTTGGGTCGGGAGTCGTCTCTTGACGGTCCCTTAAGGGATCGCATCCTCAATTCGTGTATTTAATATCTCGGTTTGAGAATCAGAATTAGAGTCGACAAAGAACGATCGAGACACTGGGACCCGTTCAGTAAACCCGAGAAATACTGAGTCAAAGGAATAGACATTTTACTCTTTTTGACATCTCGAGTTATTCCAACTCCAGATTTACTTAATTATGTAGTTTCGTGAATCTTGTAACGAATCATGTTCCATCACTTTCAGCGAGTCAGCACAGACTGAGAAACGTTGGGGTACCTGACTTAAGAGGACCGGTCTTATGACCTTACCCAACGGAAAGGGAAAAGGTCCCCTAGAAGGGTTGGGCCCCTAGTTTGGGTCCAGAGGGTGTAACGTCCGTCTAAGAAATGGTAGACTCGGTGTTCTCCAGTTCATATCTGACCTGACCCATCGGATAGGGAAGAGGTCGTCTAGAAGGGCTGGGTCCTTAGTTTGGCCCCAGAGGACGTAACGTCCGTCTAAGAAATGGTTGACTCGATACTCCCTTCGGGGTCATTCATGATATATTTACAATCGATAATAACAACAACAGTATTCCTAATTTGATTACTCATTTTGCACGAATCTTGTCACGGACTGTGTATCATTTAACACGTATTTATAATCAGTAATAATTCTGGTAAGTAAGTAAGTCGAGAAGTTGTTTATAAATGACTCATGGAAAAGACACGGTCCGATTATTGTAGAAGTGAGATCGGGTCACCACAGGTTTTCCTTATATTACACTTTGTATTTACACTCGGTTCACACATTAAATTTCAAAAGATCGTCAGTGTAAATTTTTCATTTTTCTTTGTCCGTTTTAATGAAATTCATTTTATAAAGTTAGGTTATAGGTTTTATAATAAAGTTGTACATTAGTTATAACCCGAAGAGTACACCGCGATCGCCATTTCTTGGACGGACGGTTACATCCTCTGAGTTCTCTATACCCAAACTAGGGACCCAGCCCTTCTAGGGGACCTCTTCCTTTACCGTTGGGTGAGGTCATAAGAACGGACCTCTTAGGGTCCCTGTCTCCTCGGACCGACCGATGTCAGTACCGCAGCGTTTTTCAGTCTGTACTGACTCCGTTGAATCGTGTACATTAGTTATAATTTTTGCCTCCATAAACCGTAATAAAGTAAAATATAGAGAGCAGATAACACTAAAACGTGTATGTCGTGTAGAGTCAAGTCTGATTTCGTATAAGTTGATGAGTTGACTGTGTACACCGACCATTGATTGTACGTTAATGAATAAATGTACTTTCCAATCCCTTTCCCCCCTTTACAAGAAACAGGGGTCGAGTAGAACGATGATTAATAGATATAGATAGATGGATGGATATACTTTATGAATAAAAAAGTCAAACGTTTCAGCAAAGTGTAAACGATAAGTAATAAAGTAAATTATCCTTGTACGGAGTGGAATTCCTACTTAATCTAAAATTCTCCGCCCCTTCTCAGGGTAGTTGTCCTTTGATTACTCGTCTTCGTTGTTCCTCCCTTTTCCAGGTAATCCTTTAATTAGTACCTCTATTTGGATTCTTCTATATAGATCCTTCCGGAGTTACGGTCTGGTCCCTTCGACTCCACAAGTAACAGTCGACCACCCTTCTTTGGTTTCGTCACTCGCCTTTTCTCCGTTTTAACCTAATTCGCTCACCGATTTGTATCGTACTTTACGTCACCCTTTCCGATTTCCATCAACTAATCCCTTAGTGTCGTAATTTTAGACTCCTTCTTTATTAGATCTACCTCCCTATCCCCCTGTCTCTGTAAACAGATCATGGACCCTCTAGGATTATAAGGGAAGGTGGAAAGTCCTGACCCCTCTAGAAATCCCCGGAAAATCTAACGAGAGAGAAAGAGAGGGAGGAAGAGATGGTTGTTTATGGACTTATGGATGATGGACGGTTCCTGATACTGTCTGAAACTTCTACATTCTCCCTTGTTCCGTCCATTCTAAGACCTGGAGAATGTAGAAACAAAAGACCTTTCTTTGTTCGGTCAATACTGTATTTTATAAAAGTGTAACACTGTTCATGATACTTCTTTTATTAGTACCTCTACTGTCCGGGCCTCTTCCTTAAGTCTTCACCACTGAATTCGGGATTCTGGATTTTCTACTTTCCTCGACCGACACGTTCTTCAGTCCCAGTCTCACGGGGTCCTTCTTCCTTTTCGTGTACGTCAGAACGTCCGTCGTTTCTTGAACCCACGAACTCTGATTTACTTGTTACGACGATCTCGTTTTAAAGTCACCCTCACACCGTCCACATCACTTCCCCCTTAGTTTACCTATCCAGTCCTTCCCGGACATCTACGACTGTTCCTTGACCTAGAATTCTGGTTATCCTTTAGTAATTTAAAATCACAGATTTTCCAACGTCCTTTAATGAAGGAGACATTCTAGTGAGAACGACGTCACACTTTTTGAGAAATTCCGACCAGAACGACGTCACACTTTTTGACGAATTCCGACCATTCCCACCTTCGACCCTAAAGTCCATCTTCTGTTGATCTGTTCTCGTCCATTCTCTACTACTACCGTACCGAACACAATTGTTTCCAGGAACCCTTTTGATTACTGGGGTACAGTTATAAACGCGTCTTTCTTTGGAGATACTAACGCTACGTTTTTGAAGTCTACTTCCTACAACAGAACAGGATCATACGTGAAACTCCTCCTTTGACGACAACTTCTTCAGTTGTACTTTTATTTATAAACAAATAACATCTATAACCTTGTATGGTAGAATCATGTGTAGCAATTTACGTTTTATAATAAGGGTTTTACATTAAAAGTTAAAGTAAAATCAATTCTATAACCCTTGAAAGACTCCTATGTTGTGTGTACCGAACTGTTGACCTCCTTTTTTTTTTATTACCTCAGGTGCGTCCTTCTTGTCGGTTCCTGTTTTCGTTTCCCTGTTCTTGCTCTAACGGTACCATTTCCTGGTCTTTCATCGGGTCACTGACCTCCTCATTCATCGGTAGTCGTGTTCCATGCACCAGGTAAAAATTAGTTACTGGTCCTCTACCGAAGGGTAAGTAGACAGTGGAGGTGTGACGACCATATGGTGTGTTACTGCCACACGACAGAGTCAGCGAAGATAGGTACCCTAAAGGGTCCGTTCTTATGACCTCACCCTACGGTAAAGGAAGATTTCCCCTAGAAGGCGGGGATCCCTACCTTGGGCGTAAAAGACGCAACCGTCCGCACTCGGTGGTCCCTTCGGGAGATAAGGACCGTCATCGGTTTTTATTTTTGATCGTCTCATTCCATATCTATGGAGCGCGATGTCATAAAAAGTCGATAGAGGGTTTTCGACTATTTTTGAGGTAGGTGAAGGTCGCTTGGTCCTCATCTTTGGGATCAAGATTTCTCTGAATCGGGTAGAAGATCTCTCACGGACACATCAGGGCTGCCGAAGTGCTATTCCGAGAAAAGCCAAACTAGTGGCAGAGAAGGGAATTCCGGGGAGGGCCGTGTGGGAGTTTCTAGGTGTTAAAACCTTTTAAGAGTCCTTGAAGGAGGACGCTTGCCAAGAAGTTCGGTGAGGTGTGCATCGGAACTGAGGGGTCGGAACCCGGGAGGTTTGATCTTTCGTCGCGGAGAAAAGGTCGGCCTCGTTTGGTCGAGAGGACCTTTTTCGCTTACAAGTGTCGGATTTAGGCGTTGTAGTGTAGGCTAGGGGCCGGGGTCGGCGAAATGTGGCCTTCAGCGTCCGTACTGCACCGGTTTTGCGTGCAGCCTCACCCCCCCGCACAGGGGCATCTCGGTTACCCGAGACAGGTGGAGGGAAGAGCCAATGACAAAACAGATAAGTGCCGGACACTTCAGTCTCCCGCCGCGCCTCCCTCTATTCCTTAGGTTCTCCCCGGTCCGCAGCGGCAGCGGGACTTCCGCCTCCTCTCCGTTTTACCAAATGTAGAGCTTACCACTCAACTTCCCCGTTGCACCCGCTGGAGGCACGACCCTTCGGCCTGGGGCCCAAAGAATGTACCAGCAGGCGGCCGGGCCGAGGCGAGAGGACACGTGCGGGGGGCCGGTTTACCTCGACCCCCGCTTCAGCGGGGCCGGACGTCGAGGAGTCGGCTAGCAGGGACTCGGCCGCCGCCCCCAACTCCAGGGGAACTGCTGACGACACGGCTGGCAGGCCGCTAGAGCGGGAGGACCTCGAAGACGAACACCCAGAACTTTTCACCAGAAAGGAAAAGCCCGCAGTCACAGGAATTCATAATTATCACTTCTGGTGTCACAAATGTGGTAGACGCAACGCGATACGGAGCCTGTGAAAATTTTCTTAGCGAGCACACAGGTGCGTAAGTCAGAGATTTAGCGGAATAGGCCCACTTTTCATAACAGACAAAACGCCCACCTCTGAATCGGCGTCGGCCTAATTAATCAAACGGGTCCTAGTGTCTACATCAAGACTACCAAATAAACCCAAAGACTGCGGCCATCCGACTGCAGTGGAAGGAACGCCAACAGATGATCCGACGGAGAAAGGCATTGAAAATTCTCGGACCTGATCTTCGAAACCTATCTGAAAAAGGGCGGTTCCACTCTCCCTCGAGCAGTGCGTCCATTAAAAGACGGGATTAAAGTTCCCCGAATCCCTCTTTGTCGTGAGGGACACCCTTGTTCGACTAATAAGGACCTTACCTCTTCGACTCTCTCTGAATTAAGTCACCAAGGGGTTTCTGTCACTTGCCTTTCTTTCTGTGTCATACTGACCCCCCTTTTTAGTCTTGACGGACGGGTGAACAAACTGAGTCCACTGTGTTTACAGAACCACGGGAGAATTGATCAAAAACCTAGTGTCCTCGGTCTAGGACCAAAGCAAACTTAGTAGACAAATAGAATTCTCCGATACTTCTGTGACATCAGACTTCAGAAGACCGACTCGTGTGAAACGTAAAGAAACGAAAAGTTTTAGAGCGAAGAGACTTTGAGTTTTCAAACCAGAACCAAAATCCGTGAACGTCTGGAACACAATGTAAGAAACACCAATTCCGACCGTCGACGATAATAAATGACTGATGAATATATATAAACATCGTACAGAACACATACGGAACAGCAGAAAGTAGACGTATTTATTTCAGAAGAATCCCGGAGATTAGAGTGAACACATCAACTCTTTTCGGTCAACGGAAGTTCGGTGAATAAAGATAGACTCCCTCCTCTTCAAAGACGGAAGTCTTTGACCCTCTTTTTCGTGTTTTTGGACTTACCATGTTTACGTAAGTTATCCGAGAAATCTTGACGTATCCTTCTTTAACTGGTCAAGATCAATCTAGACAAAAGAATCTTCCTGACATAGTCATAAGGTATCTACTGTCTTTAAAAGAGAATGACAGTCTACTGAAAAAGAAAAAGGTTGTTTACACATACTACTGATCAGAACACTACGAAAAAGAATCTCTTCCTTTTACAGAGTTACCACGTCTCGATCATTCTCCGTCTTGGTTCGCTTAGTGTATGACAACAACAAATCAACGAGTCAGTACAGCCACAGTCTGAGAAAAGTCAGGGTACCTGACATCGGGTGGTCCGAGGAGACAGGTACCGTAAACGGTCCGTTCTTATGCTCTCACCCAATGGCAAAGGAAGAGGTCCCCTAGGAGGGTTGGGGTCCTAGAAGGTCTGGGTCCCTAGCTTGGGTACAGAGGACGTAACGTCCACCTAAGAAATGGTGACTCGGTGGACCCTTCGGGAGTGTGAGACATCATCGGGGAAAAAGAGTCATAGACACATCCTCGAGTCTAGGTTCACCTATGACTTTCATTCGACCAGACACTTTCTCCTTTCCATTCGACATCGACCCCCCGCCCCCTCCCCCACCCACCGACACTCACACCACTTCGGGAACCCTTTTACCTCTCTTGTCCATCAACTGTCTACCGAGAAGAGTTTTATAAGACTGGACAACTAAATGTTCTGACTTTGAGAGATCTCATAAGTGAGAAGGACTATATCGAAGATAATAAATTTCACCAAACCTTTCATCTACGTAAAAAGACATTCTATTTTGACCTCAGACATTAATCCTAGTTGTCGTAAGACAATTTCTTTATCGACATTCGGTTTAAGACAAATCATGAATCTCGTGTGTTTAAAAAACTGAATATCCTTAAAATTGTATTGTTGACAATCCACCAATACTTCTAAAATTCTCACACATATTTGTCAGAAAAATAGATCCGTTCTCTGAACCGTTCACTTTCTCTATGAGGTTTGTGTAGATCCTTTACCTTCACCACACTCGTAAGAAATATGAGTAAATAGAGTAAACAAAGGAGATTTACGAACTTATTTGTCTATAAACATGTGGGTACAAGAATTTCTTCCTTGGTTTCACGGGTAGTTATCCACTTACCTATTTGTTTTACATCATATAAGTATGTCACCTTATAAGTAGTCGGATTTTTTCCTTCCTATAAAACTGTATAAGATGTTATACCTACTTAGGACTTCTATAACATGATTCACTTTATCGGTCAACAATTTCATGTTTATCACATACTAAGGAGTATGTTCAAAGGATCTCGTCAGTTCAAGTATCCCTGTATTTCATCTTACCACCAAAAGTCCTAGACCCCTCACCTCTTTACCCCTCAATCACAAATTTCCCACACCTCAACATCAACCCTTTCCACTTTTTCGAGACCTTCATCGACTACTACTACCAACATACCATTATCTGAATTACGGTATCTTAACATGTGAATTTTACTAATTTCACTATTTTAAAAAACACATATAAAATGGAGTAATTTTTTTTTTCCTTTTTAAGAACTCTATCGTGGGTGGTTTTTAATGTTTGATATCCTCCGTAATAAACTGTATACTTTCCTTACTGGAGATCTAGTGTCTCGAAGTCAAGGAGTTTGGAAAGGAGTCCTGGTATATGTGTATTGTCTGAAGAGGAACGTATCTGACAAACCTTGTCGCTTGTACAACTTTTAACTCGAATACTAGCAATGGGCTGACTAATTCACATGACACAGAACACAGTCCCTAAACATCGTGCTTGGTTTCAAAGAAGCAAGAATAGACGTCCTGTTCACAACCTGTCGTCCTTAGTCAGGGGTACCTCTAATAGAAAATATTGTCTAAAGAAGACCCCTTATCGACTCAAGCACCAAAACAACATTCATATCATCACGACAATTATCGGGACTATAAATTCAACTGTCTCCATGTAATCTCTGTAATATAACCATAGAATTTGTTCGAGGCGAAAGGACTTCGTCAAAAGTTAACACTTAAAATAATTATCAAAAAGATTCTCTCTATTTCTGGATATTTGACCCTTTTGAGGGGAGTTTGTGAAACATACTAATATTTATAGAAGAACTCAATCATTCCAACTGGTACTGAATTGGGAGCACCATTGGTAAAGTCGGACGTCGATACCCCGGCCTGGTTGAGAAAGACAACGGGTTACTGTATGCAGTGAAATACAATAAAGGTGGAAAGTACACATGCACGTTAAAAATAACGTGTTATATGTAACTCATTTGTTCCCCTTAATCTAGAACTTAAAATTTTCGAGGGTTCGGTACTTGAAAAAAATTCACTTCCTAATCGCAGTTACGTGTCCTATGTGTATTAAGTGGCATTAAAGTTCGTTAAGAATCAATTTAAGAAAGAAAAAAAAAACCAGAAAGTATAAGACAAAATACTTTTAAAAAGTAGTTGATGACTTTTCAGAATGAAAAATTTGTACATAAACTCACAGAGTACCCGGTTCTTGAGGTCTCTACACCCTCTATCAAAGAAGGAACTGAAATTACAGTCATTTATGAAAGTAAAATGTTCCCCGGAACCCCTCCCGTACTACCACCCTCCACCTGTAGTCTCCAATAAGGTCCACCCTCTCTGTGTTCTTTCTACCGTCTCTTCAAACTTTTAGTCGGATACTATAAATATGAATTAAACTACCATCGAGACCATATATTTCAAATTAGACTACCGACGTACATCGTATTTAATTTTCGCCATTTTATCTTCTCTGATGGTATCTCTTTATGTTGTCCCCTATCTTTCCGGATTCAAACCATGAGTGACGTTCTGAAGAAACGTTAGAGAATGTTTAAAGTGGAGGTATAACAAATAAATTAATTAAATCAATTTAAAATTAAATTAAATCAATTTAGGAAAGGGGAAATGTTTATTTCTTTTAAGGTAAATTCACTTAAGGGTCTTTCGGGACACGGAGACCGTATGGTGGAGTTAGGGAGGAAGGGGTTCCATTGCAATCCATTCGAAAACCGCGTCCTTTGTGTGTACGTTATGAAATTTTCGTCAGAGACCCCGAACTGTTAGTTGTGGCTCGTCTCCTTCTTTCAACCTCAACTGAGACCAAAGTCTCAGTAAGCATCTGAGACAGATCTTCTCAATGTCGTTTATTCTTTCTGTTCCCTACCTTCGAACGTGTCTTGTGTCGTATGATACAACTTTGGACACAAACACTATCTACCACAACAGATCGACCGGAGTTCTTTCCCCCGAAACCTCGATTCAATCAAACCAGAAGGAGGGTGTCTCTACTATCAACTTCGGTACCTTTAAAAAGTCACAACTTTCACCTAGAAGACAACAAAGGACGGGGAAAGTCAAAGTCTTGAGACGAAGTTGTTCTACACTTTTTCTCTTCTCCGATGCCTTCGAGTAGACTAAGGTCTATACTACTGCCTTCTCCCATATTGAGAAATTTAATTATTTTCTACAAAAATGGGGAGACACATTACATAATTTTTATCCGTCTGTCTGTATCAATCCGAGTAAATTTCCGAATTTAAGACAAAATGTTTTAATTACGTAATAACATTTAGTTTGTTCAACGGAGACTAAACTATTAGACTCAATTAGACTGTTTCGATTTATGTAGTTTATAGGATACCCTTTTCAGATTCTCTTACTTTTCACTACCAGTTGTAATTTTAGATCTCTAAAGTGAAGTCTCAGACATCTAAAGGTCGACGATTACCTTTAGAGTTCTAGGTCGTCGTGACCCACTCCGAACACAAAGGTATACCGATTTTATTTGACCTCAACCCAAAGTCCATCCGTAAATATCCTCGACAACAAGTCAAATAGTATTAAGAACGAACTGAGTGAAAAGGAGTACACACATTACGCAGACCAGAGAAAGTCATAAACTTAAAAGTTGAGTCTAGATTTACCATCAAGGATAAGATTCTTTTCCTAGATAAACTTACAAACTTTTCTTGGATGATTTGTCATCTTTAATTGAAAAGAATAGAATCCGGTGGTCCTTTGGGGGGGTCTTCTTCTTACCCAGCTTAATTAGTAGACGTCCCGGGATTAGGAGGAGGTTACCGGCCACCTACTCCTTCCATTGAATGTCAGACGTCAAGAGGTCTCTAAAGTAAAACTTTTACGGAGGAATCCTTCCGAAAGAAATCCTTTTGTCTTCACTGTCGTAAAATATGAGTCTACAGAATAAACCTTTTTGTAAATATAGAATTGGAAACTTTTTAATAGAAAACTTAGTTTTACAGAAAACTTCTTCCAAAATATTGTACGTTACTGACTCAAAAAGTATATCTAGGCTTAATGGTTACTCATTGATAATATTACAAGAGAAAATCCATTTACAGACGAGATTCTTCGTCTGTTGACCTGCACGTGAAATTATCGTCTTCCTTTGGTAGTTCTTTACCTCACGACTAGCACGACCTGTTCAATCTACTTGCACATGCAGATTTGATCCCGACGAGACACAGGAGTGTCTGTTTACTTCAGTACGACCCTTAAGGGAGACGTCCCTAGACCGTACTGACTGTTGCGTCAAGATATTTACGTGTAAACAGAGTAGAAAAAACATACCAGACACTTTCACAATTATATCAAAATTATTCATTTATAAAAATCCAATGTTTCGACTGAAGAGTTGAAGAGTAGAAATATTTTACTTTTGAGTCTTTCGACGTTTAAATTTCCTTTTATTTTCTGACACATAACTAATGATAATCACAGTGGAAAAAGTTGAATATTTTATAACAAGCAACAACCCAAAAAACAAGAGTAAATATTTATTTAGTGACACGAATAAAGTCATCATACGTATACTATAGAGAACTTAATTGAAAACTAGAATTTTGGATAGACAGGGTACCTAGAAATTATGTCATACAGAATAAACGATGGTTTACATCAATCGTCCCATGAATATTTCGGTATTGGTCGTCTGGACTCGATGTCTTACAAACAAACTATTCACTAGAAATTTTACTACCCGAAGTCAGATAGACGATTAAAATCAAGATCTCTACGATGGACAACCGAAATTGGGGTAGACTTACGTCACTTTCGAGATAAACCAATCCCTAAAAAGAAGAAATAGGGTCACGAAACTTGTCACTTCACTTCACTTTCAGTGAGTCAGTACAGGCTGAGAAACACTGGGGTACATGATAGGTCAGGTACCTTAAGAGGTCCGGTCTTATGACCTCACCCATCGGAAGGGAAAGAGGTCCCCTAGAAGGGTTGGGTCCCTAACTTGGGTCCAGAGGAAGTAACATCCGTCTAAGACATGGTCGACTCGGTGTTCCTTTCGGACGAAACTTGACATTATCTTAACAGACATGATAAGTAAAAAAAGTATTGATAAAGTCACGGATAATGTGCACCGAAACTTGTCACCGGTGTACATTATCCGTGACTTCTTCTCTTCAGCGAGTTAACACAGGCTGACAAACGCTGGGGTACCTGACATCGGATGGTCCGAGAAGTCAGGTACCCTAAAAGGTCCGTTCTCATGACCTCACCACGACCCCAGGTCGGGGCCACCTAGGTCCCTTTAAGCTTCGCACCTGCCGCAACCGCTCCTTTTGAATAAATAAATAATTATATTCTAATCTAATCCTTCTTTATCACATCATCCTTTTAATTCACCTCTTTCTTCCGACTTATTGAACCAAATACACCCTTCGGTTATTTCAAGGTCTGTTCCTCGAACGTGGTAGATGCAATCCGGTGGCCGCAGGAGAAATTATAGCCCCCCACGGGGCGGAACCCGAGGGGGAGCGCACCCAGAATTTTCGGCCCTGTTCATTCATCTGTACCGCTCGGAGGTGCAAGGTTCCCTAGTCGGACTTTTCCTCATTTCTCCTCTGTGCCCCCTTTGGTCAGGAAGGTTACTGACCGGGGCGGAGATAACAGATCTTTTCGGAAAATATGGAAAAACTAACATGTATCTCTAGTTACCCATTATGTTTTAATACATCGTAATCGTCGGGTCTGAAAGACATATAGAACATATGCTTTCCAGAGTCCACTAAATGTAATAGAAGGCCGGGTTCTCCGAAAGATTGTGAAAAACCGAGAGGAGGAATTACTTACAATCAAAACAAAGGGGACTTCACAAAAAGAAATTAGACGTAGAGGAATTTCGTGATTTCAATGTAGAGATATCTTGTTTCCACGTCATCCAATATTGTTTCTTCCATGAACTGAGTTTCTAGATTACAACGATTATGGTCCAGATGATGAACAAAAAGATATATGGTTGACATAGATTTTTATTTCCTATACTTTTAAACCGTAGTTCATAACCGAGTTGTTTACTTTGGAAATTAGTCAGGATAAGATTACTAAAACTGAGGAGCCTTCGGGGATGTAAGGATCCTACAAAATTCGAAGGACGCGGAGGACGTCAGTCCTCCGGAGTTTGTTAGTGTACGAGTCGACATGCTCAGGACGTCCGTCCGATTTTTCGGTAGTCTCCCCAAAAACCTAAGTTGGTGGGAAAGTTTACGTCTTCTGATTTCGGAACTCTACTGAAAAAGGTCCTTCCGTATAAGAATAAAAACCCCCATGTGCGAGTCCTTTATGGTCCCCCTTTTGGACTCTAGACTGGGTTGGAACGGGTAGTCTAGAGACGGCGTACTGGAACAGTGTCCACCCTAAGGAGAACGACCGAGGGCCGTCTCACCCAACGGTAAAGGAAGAGGTCCCCTATAAGGGTTGGGTCCTTAGCTTGGGTCCAGAGGGCGTAACATCCGTCTCCGAAATGACAGACTCGATGGTCCCTTCAGTATTATCCATGATTTTATCAATACTTCTTTACTTACCAAGTCTGTTAAGATAAAACACAAATTATCAGAAACCTAGGTTCCACAAGTCCATTTTCAAAAACATAGGTAAACATTCGTAAATAAGTTGAGACGGACCTTTATCCTCACCTTCCCGTAATTATGTGACCAAACATACTTCTGGTCTAGTGTCCTCCTGTTCTGACCTTCGTCCCTTTACCCAAGTCTCCTACGACACAAGGTTCACTCTGTCCTCTAACCTGATCCATTACCACCATCCTTACCTCTCCACCAACGTAAACTACCTAAACCGACATCTTCTACACCTACTGACTTCTTTGTTTCACTTTGAACGACTCCTACCAAATTCACTCTCATCTATACCCCCCTAGTTCTCAAGGTAAAACATGTATTCAAACGTTACGGAACATCTGTAGATTCACCTCTATGATTTCTTCGTTGACCAATAGTCCCTCTCTAGGTTTGACCTTTATGTATAAACCCTCAAGAGAAGTATAAATTTCGGTACTTTGACCTAGTTCAGGAGGTTCCTCACACAGCTCTCTACGGGATTTGAGAGGTCCCTTGTGATTGTAGGCTCCGGCCTGACTCGTGTCGGTCACTTCATGCTCTTGATTTTAATGGATGCAATAGACTCTTCGGTCTCCTTTGTGCACACTCCAAATTCGCTCTACGATCCATAGGGCCTAAGTTGTCGTTCATGCCTTTTGTTTTGTGTTTCATCGACCGGCCGAGCGACGTCGGGGCTGGTTAGCGTAGTCGTAGGCGGGTTGGGTGGGGGGTGGGGCGGGCGAGGCCCGTCGAGGCGGAGGCGGGAAGGCGGAAGGGCCTTCGGAGACCCGGCTGCGACCGCCGGAGGAACAGACATTCGTCGCCCTAGCAGACGCGACTCTGGTCAAAAGACCGTAAGCGCAGCGCAGGGACTTCGATCTCTGACCTCCCCGCAGCCGCCGGCTGTACTGGGTCCGCCTCTTCCCTCTCCGCCTCTTGCCCTTCCTCTTCCCGCCCCTCTTCCTCTTCCTCGTCGCGCCCCACTTCGCTGGATAGCACGGGCGCGACCACGGCCTCAGCGACGTCCTCCACTCCGCCGCCCCCGCCCGGAGCCTGAGCCGAAGGCCCGGCCCGCCCCGGCCGCCTCGACCCGCTCCCCTCCTCTGACCGCTCGCTGGGCTCCGAAGCCCGGGAGTGGGCCCACCCACCACGTTCCGCCAGTAAAGGGCAAGCGAGGCTCCCGGGACCCGTCTACCGAGCCAGTGACGCAGGGGCGGCCAGGGGGGGTGGTCGACGACATGCTCGGGGAAGGCCTGGCACTCTGGTCCTGTTCCGACAGTGAAATGACAGTATCCAACTCCCTCGTCTGACCTACCACCCATCCCCGGCACTGTCAAGGGTTAGAGATCCCAAGAGGGTGAACCTCTCCCCCTCCGCCCTCCTCTTTCGAGGTCAACTCAACCCCGTCATCCATTGTTCCGGACTACACCCTACCGATCACGTCTCGTGGTAACAACAAGTCAGCGATTCAGCACAGGCTAAGAAACGTTGGCGTACCTGACGTCGTGTGGTCCGGAGGAACAGGAAGTGACAGAGGGCCTCAAACGAGTTTTAGTCCACGTAACTCAACCACTACGGTAGGTTGGTAGAGGAGGAGACAGTAGGAGAAGAGGAAAGAAGTCAGAAAGGGTCGTAGTCCCAGAAAAGGTCACTCAGCCGGGAAGTGTAGTCCACCGGTTTCATAACCTCGAAGTCATAGTCACGGAAGTTACTTATAAGTCCCAACTAAAGGAAATCCTAACTGACCAAACTAGACCGTCAGGTTCCCTGAGAGTTCTCAGAAGAGTTCGTGGTGTCAAGTTTTCGTATTTAAGAAGTCACGAGTCGAAAGAAATACCAGGTTGAGAGTTTACGTACGGATTGATGACCTTTTTGGTATCGAAACTGATATACCTGGAAACAACAGGTTGGTTTTCACTACAGAGACGAAAAATTGTACGAGAAATCCAATCAGTATCGAAAAGAAGGTTCCTCGTTCGTTCGCAGAAAATTAAAGTACCGACGTCAGTGGCAGACGTCACTACGACTTCGGGTTCTTTTACTTCAGACAGTGAAAAAAGTAAAAAAAGCGGTAGATAAAAACGTCGAATGTGGATCTGTTTCTGGATTTCCCATAAATCCTCAATCGGTACCCCTCACACTCCTGTCCTCTTGTAACACCTCCTCTGGACCCGGTTCTCTCGGATCCTTTCGTAACCTCCACTCTTATAGACCTTAGTCCCTTCTTCTCTCTCGTTCTTTACTCTGACCTCTAGAATTCTCCCCACAGTAGTACTCTCACCATATTCCGTCTCGGACCGGAGAAGACTTCCCCTTGAAACCTTCTCGATCGGTCTGAGGCTCGACGTACTAGTTGAGAAAATTAGGAGTATCATCGAGAGACTCCATCCTTGAAGTCAGTCTCGGTTCTTCACCGTGTCAGACTTAAACTTCGACATAGACAATTAGGTCTCGGACCCGGGAATTGGTGACAACCTTATAAACAAATTGTAGTCAACCAGTACATCGTGAAAAACCAAAAAGGTATAGGAGACACCGTGGAGATGACAATAAACGATTTACGGAAAAAAAAAAAAGGAAGACTTAGAAAGGAATTCGTTATTACAGGTCCTTTACTATACATCCTAAGTGACCGATCAATGAGATTATACAATTTCATTTATACATTAATTATTTTTCAGGAACAGGTCTGAAACTTTTTGACATAAATGATGAGGGTCTCGAAGGGTTAGTCACAGGACGTCGGACACACGGTAACTACCCCATGTCCACAGGGGCTCTCGTCCGAAGGGTCTATTGAGTAACCATTTCTTAAGCGGACGGTTCGTCTTCTACGGTCAAACTAGGGACCCAGACCTTCTAGGGGACCTCTTCCTTTACTGTTGGGTGAGGTCATAAGAACGGACCCTTTGGGGTACCTGTCTCCTCGGACCCCCTGATGTTGGGTACCCTAACGCCTTCTCAGTCTGTGCTGAATCGTTGATTAGGTAGTGGTGGGACAGGGTCTACCGTTCGTCGGAACAACCAAATTGAGTCAGCGGATCCATATACAACAGACGGTATTGTGTGTGTTCGAACTCCTCAGACGACGTATCGTGGTCCGGAACACTCTTACCACGGTAGTGGTAAGTTGTCTACTGGAGACACGGTACGTGACCCGTATCTCATCACTTGCTCTGTCATTGTCAGGGGAGAATGTACTTCCAAAACAGAAGACCCTCTCGTTAGTCATTTAGTAACATTCTTACTGTTCACAGTACTTTTCCTCCCCACGGTATTCTAAAATAATGTCGTCCTGTTTGTGTGGACCAGATTACTGTAAATTGAATTCTGGACTTCCCTTCTCATTCTAAATTTTCCCTCTTTCTTGTAACGTCTGTTTCCCTTCACGGAAACACGTCCGGACTTCCAGTCGTGACATTCGACTCTTTAGTCCTCTTTAGACCTAAGCCTTCTGGTGTCTCTGACTCTTCCTTCATCAAGATCTCATTTCGATCTCTTTATTCGTCCCAGGACCAGAACCTCCAAGACTTGACATAGAATAGTTGTTCAATGTCTTTACAAAGCTTTCTCCCGTCCGGTCCTTCTGTGTTGACTTCGGTGGCCCACCTTGCCTCATCCACGACCGACGTCTCGGCACGACCTTTCCGGTAAGAGTCGCCTCCGTAGGTAAACAGTCTTCCTGACAACCTCAGAGAGACTCAGGGGGTGACTCAGGGAGTCGTACAAAGGTACCATTGCCAAGGGGTCAGTGAGTCCAATATAAGAAGAGGTAACTCTTAATACCGAGATTTTCGGGTGACAGAACGAAACACGAGGAAACAGTCAGGAACAACTGACAGAGGGTTCTTGTCCACCACTTTCCGTCTGTATGCTCCTATCTTAACACTTGAGACCGAAAAATTGAGGTTTGAGAATGGTCTAGTCCATTTATCGTGTCTCAGTTATTCCCATTTCACAAATTTTTTGTCACTGGTTTTATGTCAAATACGAGTAAGAACTTTCACCAAGGACATAACTCGGAATGAAAGGTCGTAATCTTTTGTCACTAAGACAAGATTATGAGGTAAAGAAGGGAGTGGATGAGTTGGTTACAACAGTGTCGACTCGCTACTATGACTAATGGAGTCCTCGAAAACATTTAACGTCTAAGGATCCGACAGAGAGGGTCCTCTAAGACTTAGTCTTTCAAACATCACTTCGGAATCCTAGAAAAATAAACAAAAAATTTGTTCCTAGAAATCCACAAGCCTAAATCCCTTGGGTCGTGAACTGCTCAGTATCATAAGGGGTGTGAGAATAAGGAATAAGTCAACAGAAGAAATCATTTACCTTTCAAGAGATCACCGACCCTGAAACAGGAACAGTCGTGACATGGACATCACGAACCGTGTCTTTGTGGAAGTTTAGTATCGAACTAAACGGGACCCACGAACTTCACTTCTACGAGTCAGCACAGGCTGAGAAACACTGGGGCACCTGACATCGGATGGTCCGAAGAGACAGGTACCCTAAGAGGTCCGTTCTCATGACCTCACCCAACGGTAAAGGAACCTAAAGTAAGTAAATTCGTTTCTAAACAACTGGAAACACGGTACTCAGTCTAGGAGTTTTGTGTCTATGTTTTACTCAAACTATCAGTAATGTCCTTCGATCGAAGAAACTCAGACAATGGTAGATATGATAAAAGATTTCAGTGTGAGGAAACAAAATATAAATGTCGTTTAGGTCTCGTTGAAGTAACAACAGTATGTAGGTCCAAGGTGTTGAGACTCCTAACCAGCTCGGTGTCTGTGTGAAGGACGATCGTAAGGAGTGCAGTAACGTGCTTCTGTGTTCGTTGTCCCCGTCGGTGACATGTTCCTGTCGACCGACGACTCTCTCCCTGATTTGCATTCAGTCCTACTCCTGGACCTCCCCCAAGGGACCGTCAGGTCCCCAATTCTGACGAAAACGACGGTTCTCCGGTTCAAGTCGGGGACCAGTCCCTTGATTCTAGGGCGTTCAGTGTGACACACCTGTTTTTTTTGTCGTGTGTGTGTGTTTTACATCCTGGACCTCTCTTTCGGGTTCCAACAACGGAACCCTCCCGAATCTATGAGTCACATACCGTAGTAGAACTTGTTGTAGAAGTATCGAAATTACATAGAATTTTATTACTGTAACAAGTCCCAATGTTCATATTAAAAAATAGTTTCGATCCTTAAAATCTAACATATCTTTATTAACATTGTTTTCTTTTAATTAAAAATATTGGGTAGTCCTTCTTAACCCATAACTTCTTCGACTGAAAATCACCTCCTATGTCTTAACAGTCAAAGAATTTTACTACGTAGGTCCGTAGACAATTGACCGACGGTATAAAAAAGAAGGTCTATAAATCTCAAATATAACTTGAATCAAAAAGTTAGACATCGTTTAACTTAAGGAGGTTATTCGTGAACAATATTAGAATCCAATTTAGTATTAAAATTCCGTTTTTTATTATACAAGAACCTCACTAAATGAATCCTACGTCGTTTACAGGATAAAACGTCCACTATTAATTGTCCTTTTAAAAAGTACTATCCATAACTTATACATATATTGTAATATTAGGTGAAAATTCGAAATTTAGTTCCTATCAAAATCCTTGAACGTCAAAGATATTGAGACTATCATCCGGAATCCTAAAGTAAAAGATCGTATTGATCGTTTGGTAGGAATTCAGGTAAAGATTCGAATTGATATTGAACTGTTACATTCCCAAATTTTGAGTGAATATGGAAACCTAGAACATTAAGATAGAATCCCTGATTTAGAGTCCTCATTTTTATCTTTCTTTTATTTTATTAGAAAAGTTTTCATAAATACCTTACAAGAAACGTTATAGTGTTATTGAACTTATGAGTAATTGATTCACTTTATTGTGTACATCCTTTTTTATAACGATATTTTAACATTCGTACTTTTAACATGGTTATACACCTTCTCAGAACTTTATGAACCATTCAAATTTCACGCGATACGAGACTATAATTCAGTCTTCAGGGAACTTTCACTTTCACTTTCACTTCAACGAGTCAACACAGGCTGAGAAACACTGGGCACCTGACATCGGGTGGTTCGAGGAGGTAGGTACCCTAAGAGGTCCATTCTTATGACCTCACCCAACGGTAAAGGAAGAGGTCCCTTAGAAGGGTTGGGTCCCTAGCCTGGGTCCAGAGGGTGTAACGTCCGTCTGCGAAAATTGAAGACGTGGTGGTCCCCAATATCTATAAACGTTGTCAACCAAATACACTACCACGAAAAGACTAAAAAAATTTTTATTTATTATTTTTCCAATGAAACTTAAGAATCCCAATTGTATACACTGTATTCACTTCCTGTGCGAACAACTACTCCCTCGTAAAGGAGAACGATCTAATTTAATCATAAAACAGCAATGAAAGAGAAAAAGTGATTTAGTAAATATGACAAGTAGTGACAAAGAAAAGACGGTCTTTGGACTTTCATTGCTTGTTTCCGTTTTACCGGAATTTTACCACCTAGTTCGTTATACCAGATTTTTCTACAGTTTACCATGTTCTGCCTAAGGACACAGGGGACTCGTCCAACCCAGAGTGAGTCGAGAAAGAAGTCTAAGTAGGGAACTGGTCACGATAATACAGTATTGGTAAGCACACGAGAAGGATAAAGTAATACGTTTAATAATTTCTACCCTAAAAGAAATTTTTCCTTTCTTTTGGTAAATATTGGTGGACGTCTTACGGATTTAACCACAATGTTTACAGATCCGGACGGTTAAACATTCTATCACAAAGAATACAGTTCAACTACTTTTAAACCAAACGGACTCTCAGAACTCATAATAAGGTCGTAGAACTACTCTTCGACATAAAAATGATGCAAACAGGAAAATCACACTATTTGGTCATGACGACCCCTACCTGTACTCAGATACAGGTTTTTCAAGGAAGTCAAAAATTCACTTTTATTTTCTGTTTAAAAAGTAAAAATGGTTCTTGAAATAACTTGTTACACAAGTGACAAAACAAAGTGACGGAAGATGACGAAAAGTCCGTTGAAGTATTAAGACAGAAGGGTTTTGAAAAAATAGAAAAACTCGTTTCTTGACAAGGTTCTTGGCAAGGTTCGGAAAATGTCTGAAGGTCCCTAGACTTTAAAAAAGGTGATTTTAAAAACACTTATTTTATTTACCTTTAGCTTTCCATGCCACAGACCACTTTTGTCACCTACTTAGTCTTTAAAGGTAAGTTCGATATCATCAAAAAGGTATATCTGTTTGTACACCAGAATGCAATTGGACTACCTTCTAATACGTAAAAGACAACTGATTAAGACCTACGAAAAGTTACTCACGAAGAAAGTCAACCAGATTAACCCTCGTCATGAACAACCTTACTTAGTAAACCAAAAGGTCCTCTGGCATTATGTCCTGAGGAAAGTTAGGGTGTAGTTTCGTTAATTGTATTGGTTCGACTATGATTATAATGAGTAACGAACTAACCCTATAAAAGTCATACAACCGATAGACAACGTACCATATTACAACTAATAAGAGTTCATTACAGAGCTAAACTAGTGACAGTTGAAGTGACCAGAAGACCTGGTCCCTCGTAACAGGTCACTCTTTAGAGGTCACGCTTTGAAACGTTTGGTGAAAACTGTGTAAACTATTCAGTGTCGT
Source organism: Capra ibex (assembly GCA_006410555.1). NCBI lineage: Eukaryota > Metazoa > Chordata > Mammalia > Artiodactyla > Bovidae > Capra > Capra ibex. The sequence goes on from SJYO01050590.1 coordinate 41,333,029, forward strand.
GGAAGAGGTATAATGACGTGTATAGAAAGAAACGTAAAGTCAACGTAAAAATGGAAAAAACTTTATTGTTTCGTATGATACGTCTTTTACAACGGGAAAAAGGGGGGGTAGTAGTTATAATTCTACCGATGTGTTTTTAAGTGGGCAAAACTGTTCAAAAACAAAATTTATGTGTGACTACAATGTTCGATAGTGTTGTATTAGATTGTCAACAAAACTTATTTCAATTTCTGTCGATTGACGATGAACTCGGTAGAATGTCTTTTTTGGTTTACTTGATAAACCAATTGGTTGATATATTTAAATATAAGTTCAAAGTCGTCTCACGTTATAAGTAAAATCTGACCGACACTTAGTGTCGGACTCACAATTGTACTACCCTCATTAGTTCCAACACCTTTGCCCGTCCTCTTAGGTGAACACTGGTTAGGGATAAAACAGTGGCTAGAACCTAAGCAATAATTTTAAACGGCGACATAGATAAGACACCCTCTCTTCTCCCGTCGGGGAAAAAAAGAACGTATCTGAGTCTGTTAAAAGACTACAGGCAAACAAAGTCCGTGCAAGGATGTTGTTCGTCTACGCTGGGCGCTAAAATCTAGTGACGAGACCTTTATTTACCTGTTTGTGTAGAGTAGTGGGACTCAAAAACCACCCTCTTCTCCATCCTCTGAACAAATGTCACTTTACCTTCTTCTTTTGCCTCCAGGATAAATATTTTAATCACACGAAACGGTGGGTCAAGACCAACAAGGGTTCGTAAGACATTAGAATGGGACTCTTTGTCAGTGTGACCGAGGACTCTATAATCTGTGAGGTGAGAGTTGTACTCTTGTCAGTCGTTTACAATTACTATTGAAGACCGGAAACCAAAAAGTTACACTTAGACCCTTTGTGACTCTGTTCTCAAGATTGTTACATAAGTAGAGGGGTAACAAAGGTCCGGGACATACAATTAGGAAACCTGACAATATTATAAGTGACCGGATAGTCTTCTCCAGTCAATTTATAAGTGGGTCCTGGACCCCCGAGAGAATGTCGACAAGACCGTCTATAACTTCATTATACCAGAGTACGTTATGTTTTTATGAACCTTTAGGGCGACTTTCTAAATTTCCATTTGTCTTTAAGGGTCAATGACCTAACAGAAATCTCTAAGAACCAGTTATTGTCGTGTGGCAGGAAACATTCTGTCACAGGAACTTCGGCAGAAGTGAAATTCCACAATTCTTATAGGAAAAAAGGAAGTGATTGAAGGGTAGACCACGAAAGAAAAAAAAGGAGTAAAACAAACCAAGAACCATAAAGATAACGAGACGTTAGTCGTTTGAACGAGCACAAATATGCAAGAGAGACCTGGAAAAAGTCTGTATAGTCAACAGTATAAAAAAGTAAAATGTTCAAAATTTATTAAGTTTTCCTTTTTTTCCAGGTGTTTTGAAGTTGAAAAAATTTTATATTTTGGATTTTCTATCGTCTCTCGAAACTCGAAAATGAAACCCGGAGATCGGTAACGACGACGAAGAAATCTCTGTTAGGAGAGACTCCTGTCCAGACCACTTTAAACAAAACTGGACTGAACTTATAATTGGTAAAATAGAAAAAGAGGAAACAACAAGAAAAATCATAATATCTACATAGAACAATTAAGGACTATAGATATTATTTGTCGTACACTTTCTTAATCACTTATACTAGGATTACTTCTACCCAAAAAGTCCATACAGACAATAAGGTCCCTTTGGACGGACTTTACTCTAACAAAACAAAAAAAAGACTGTGTCAACTAAATTAAGTGACGAACTGACTTTACGAATAAGACCCTCCCAGTCAATACGAACGGACCCCCAAGGATCTGAAATTAATCTATAGACAATGTCCCAGAGAGGACGAGGGGTCGACTAGTGGGGAGACGGAAACAGGAAGTCCCTAACACCAGGTAGTCCTCAGACACACACGGTGGAAACCTTCACCGAACTCGTCGTGTACACAACATCTGCAGCCTCTGGTCTTCTGTTCGCACACGACACACCTCCTACCTCAGAGAGTAGCCTTGTGAGCCACTCCTCGAACCCTCCTCCATAAGAGACGACGACGAAGGAAATGTCGGATAAGTTGATTTTCGTGGAACTCAATCTTCCAAAAAAATCCTTAATATACATCGGGTGGTCCGAGGAGACAGGTACACTAAGAGGTCCGTTCTTATGACCTCACCCAACGATAAAGGAAGAGGTCCACTAGAAGGGTTGGGTCCCTAGCTTGGGTCCAGAGGACGTAACACCCGTCTGTGAAAAACTGGAGACTCGGTAGTCCCTTCGGAGACTACGGATCCTTAATATATAAGTGTAAAAAAAATACTTCGGTCGCTCTAACACCTTCACGTTTAAACTTGTTCCGATGTATGACCACTAAGATCCGATATTGTTCCGATATTTGACCAAGACAACCTTGGGAGACTATACTCGGGTCCGAAGGACCCATCGAGTCACCATTTCTTGGATGGACGGTTACGTCCTCTGTGTCCAAGTCAAGGACCCAGTCCTTCTACGGGACCATTCCCTTTACCGTTGGGCGAGATCAAAAGAGTGGACCCCTTACGGTACCTGTCTCCTCGGACCGTCCGATGTCCGATACCCTGGCGTCGCTCAATCCTGTGCTGAATTCTTGATTTTTGTTGTCGTCACACTCGACTGTCATAGTAACTCAAGTACCTTCGGGATCACACACGACGCACGAAAGGGTATCCTCTTCACACATACAATCGAGACACAGAGAGTGACCACACCGTCAGTGTGAGTGTCGTTTCGAAATATATCCGTTCAGTAAATCCTCTGTCATCCAAAAATCCAGATTTAACAGATCGATCGTAAAATTTATAAACGAAAAGAGAGAGAAAAAAAAAACCGGTGTGACGTATCGAACGTCCTAGAGTCAAGGGGCTGGTCCCTAACTTGGATCCGGTGGCGTCACTTCCGAGTCTTAGGATGGGTGATCCGGTGGTCCCAGAGGACTCATAAACGAAAAGAACAGTCCAATAAAAACTACTCACTTCTCATTGAACCACCACCAGGTCAGGGAAGTAATGTAATAGTGACTGTCTTCCTAATTATTTCTTTGATCGGGCTCGTCCAAACGTCGAACGAATAGACGCTGTTCGGGTCGTGTCCACTCGTACGGTCCATCACGTCTATTGGTCAAGAGACGTCACAAAACACGAAGGTCCTACCGAAGAAGTCCGACTAAAATAAGAAGGACAGTGAGTGTATCCATCAAAACTGAAGACTCCGTATCTTCGTTTGAATCTTTTCCCAGATTCGTCAGGAACTCTTTTCAATTCGACAATGGAGGATCCAATGTCACGTAAGAGTTTGGGACTAGCTCAACAAACTCGGGGAGGTAAACATAATGAATTACGGTAACGAAGAACTTCATATCTCTCTTGTGACCTGGGGTCCAGAAGATGGTGACTTTACCGTGTCGTCACTAGGGAGGTCTACCATCTTTACAAGTCAATCACCGATCATCGGAGTCTCAAAAAGAGGGTGTTCTCTGTAAACAGAATGCTACAATAAGGGACAGCAGAGATATACGGCCATTCGTATCTCTCCGTTTGTCGACAGTATACGATATGTATACCTGAACCGTTACTCGACCTGAATTACACATAAGACAGAGTCTAAAAAAACGTTCATCGTAAAAAATGAAGAACTACGAGTGGTGACCAAAAAAGATCAAAGGAAGAGAGAGGGAATGCAGGTAAGACGGGAAAGTAAGAAATTGAATAGGAATGTTGTAAAGAACTTTGAACGACAAAGCGACACGGATTAACTCAAAAGCCTTGTGGGAGACGTAGAAAAATCGACGGGAAAAGAGAATTGAGGTCCGAGACAGACCGTATACCACCTAGACTACACAGTTCTACGAAAATGACCGACTACGTCGCTCGACCAAAGGGAATGTCTCTTACGGTCAATTGTTTATTTTACCTAACGGAGGAAGACGTCGTGGAATTTCTTTGAAAAACAGTAAACCTAGTCCACCCTCGTTTTAGTTTTAACGACTAATAAAAACAAAAGTCCTTTTTAACTTCTATAAATTCCTATTAATTTTTTTAATTGTCATGACACGATGAGTAAGTTGGGTTCAACTATTTTGGAACTCCGACTTCGAGAATTCTTCACTCTCTAAAAACCATTCCAGTCTGGGTATGTCTTCATAGAGTATGAGTCCTTTTGTGTCGATCAAAAAAAAATTCTCTCATCTAAAGAGAGAAGAATCCTAGATACTAGTAAGATTCCTATTTCTAATTGGAAATCTACATTACTTGTCATCGTCCATTTATGTATCAATGTCTGTCAATTATTTTACCATAGTAAACTTCATGAAAGAATGATAACACTTGTCAGTCGTAAATTAGTAACGACATATACTTAACGATGGAAAAATATGATAAACAAAATCTGAAAAATTTATTGGAACAAGCTCATTATTTTAAGACTCATTTTTAAAAAAACTCTTTACATCTTGTCCCATTGTAAAGGCTCAATAACTCCCTTAAACGAACAACCAAACCTGTAACAAACATAAACATATATTACTATTACTTTCTTCGGTCTTTAAGTCCACCACCGTTAAAGTCTTTACAACTTTCTCTTTGTTCCATGTCAACTTCAGGACAAAAAATTCAAGGTCACCTTCACCATCTTTCAACATCCCGTTGGGAAAACACCCACTCTAAATCTGGTGTCTCTCCGAACAGTAAACATCTCAAACGCACGTGAAAAGGACTAACTGACTGTCGTAGAAAGGGGCCTAAGTCCTGTAGAGACCCGAAGTCCTGGTACTCAAAGTCTAAGCTGTAGGTCTAAGGGGACGGGAAGAAATGGTCAAAGCTAACCCTCTACTTTTTGAGGTCCATTGTACACCCACACATAAAGGGTACCCATCTTTCTTTCCGTCGGTCCAAATCAGTCTGACTCTCTTACACATAAACGACCTTTGCAGTACTTCAGTCTTACGGTTGACCCACATTTAATCGACGATCGGGTTGTAAATTTGGTGACTATCTCATATCTAGTCTTCTCTCGACTCGGTAGAGAAATTAATCCGCGACACACTCCTCAACGATAAATCTCTCTCCGTGGTAAGATCCTTTAATGTTTCATCAAATGAACCGTGAATGAAACGTAGGTGAAACTCTAAAGAGAGAGTCCACATAATAGTGGGTAAGTCAAACTACTACTTCGGGTAATGTGTGACTCCTTTATTACGAGGAAGCTTTTCTCTTACGAGTGAGTTAGGCTGAATGTCCTAGACTGGACGGTCAAAACAAAAACCTTCTTGTGTCAAACAAATTGCCCAGTCAAAAAAGTCCTCCGTCATCGGAACTAACCAGTAAGAAAAGAAAGGGACGTGTCCGAGGTTACCGAAACAAAATAGGTCGTTGAAAACCTTAGCAACCTGTCTTTTACTGTTGAAATGTCGTGTCTAGGGTCCCACTGGGACTCCTAGGAGTGCTACTTGTCATGGACGACCGGTGCGTCTCGTTCGTCCTTGTCCAGACATCATTAAGTCCCACTCTCCTCTATCAAAACACGGACTCTCTCCAAACGGGTGTGAAGTACCTAGCAACGTTACTGTCATACGATTTCGACTATGATGAAAATCCTGGTATCTACTTCAGATGTAAATTTTAGGTCTACCCTCTAAAGAAACAAGTCGTTTGTACATAAAAGTCTTATGACGAGGTGTGTGCACTTTCAATTAAATTACTACTACGAAGGGAAACCACACATAATAAAGACTTGAAAAGGAGAAAACTTATAAAAAGGTCATCATCAAAGTCATTTTAGAGTGGATAAAAAAAAGACTGGACAAAAATTTAATAGTGTACTTTCCACCCATCCGTGTCCATTCCTTGACTTAAGGAAGCAGGTCTCGGTTAGGATCAACATCCTATAGACGACGTCCCCGTGTCTAATTTCGACAATGGACGGTCACTTTATCGTCGAGTACTGCCTCTCTTCTCCCGACATTTGGACGAGACCAGAAACAAGGACAGGGTTTTGACTCGTACTCTAACGAATCTATTCCAGACTTTTACTCCTGGGTACTGTCGGTGACCGGGTTCTTAAGGTGACTTTATTGATATGAGTTTTCGACTCCCCCCTTATCAAGTAGTTGTAAAGTCAGAATTTTAGGGCCGTTATAAGCCTTTCAGGACACCAGACGGGACGGTCGGACCGCAACGGAACCAAACCATCGTACAGGAGCAGAAGACGTGGTGGGGTGGGTCACTAGGCTCCCGCCCCTGACCCACGATCCAACGTACGACACCCCACAAACGACAGACACCGTGTCCCTGTCCGGAAACAAAATATCTCACAGGTCGTCCCCCCACCCCTCCCCTGTAGGTCAACCTCTTGTGACTGGTAACAGTATCAGCCTGGTAGGTAAGTTGAAAGGAAAACTAACTAAATTTCAGACGTTTTCGATGACGACTGGCCTTCAGACGTAGGTTTGGGTAACCTAAGCTTCCCCTGGAAGCACCGGTCAGGAGACTGGAAGGTCTTTCTGACGTAAGGGTCCTCCACCTAGACCCTGGGAGGGTCCCTCTGACAAACTACCGACCGTTACTAAGACTCCTCCGAGAGTGGCGTGACTACAGGTCCTTCTGACGGTAGAGCAACAAACTTCCCTTTCGGGACCCGGACCTATTTCGGTAGGAGGTATCGTATCTGACGACAACATTCGTGTAGACCCCTCGGCCCTCGCTCGTCAAGGTCCCAAGTCCGATCCCACATCAAAATAGAGCGTCGTACAAGTAAGTTTTTGATACCTCCTGGATGAAACACGGCGGTAACAGTCCATAATCTTAGACTAAGGACCGGAAGAACTTGTATCTTGGTTCATTGTTTCCGGTTTTGTTCAGTTTAGTGGTGTATTTCCGTAAGATTCTTCGTCGGACACATGTCCGGTCACACTGACCCTTCGTCTCACTCCGACACCCTACGTACCCATGTGTGGTGTGACCTGAAACATCGGGGGAATCTCCAACTCCAGGACTAGGACGATCATCGTCCCAACCCCCGCCCCGTACACACCCCTATCGTTGAACGAGTGTAAAACTCGAAACGTTCCAAGGAGACCGACGTAACATCGTAACAGCTTCTATCTACCCCCTCTCGCGAAACTCCCGGAGGATGGTAATGGTCATCTACTACCATCGAACCGTATCCCACCACCATCTATGTCTCTTTTTCGTACTTTCCCTAAAGTGACAGAAAAGTCGTAGACTACTTTGGTTTTTCTTCTACATGTCGAGGTAGGACCACCACCCTCCACCAAACTACAAAGTATTTCGGGTTCTTAAAGACGTCGTGTCTTAAGAGTTATTTTACGGTGGAAGTAAGTCCGCTTAATAACTTTTACATCTACACTAGTGTTCCGGGTTCCATACAACATGTACCACGTCCAGTCTGAGAAGGCCACTTTGTCGTAATAAACATCAACATACACCTGTCTCTTTTAGGACCCTCCGTACTCCGACACACCCCCCGTAAGAACTCCCGAACCCCGTTCATCTTTTTAATGAAAGTCGTCCAGTGTGTCTACACCACCTTCCTCGAGACCTGAGTCCCTGACCTAATGACCGAAAGTCAGGGACGACACAAGAGGTCTAATCGTACTGGTTGAAGACTGAAACAGTTTCCTACCCCACCCGTTCCTCTTCTGACTGACATGAGTGTGACAGTTGATCTTGTCCAGTAAAAGTAGAGCAAGTATAACTCTTAGAGGACGACCAGGGATCTGGTCCACTAGAAGTTCCTAGAAAAACCAAACTTGACAGTACCTTTGGTATTTGTGTCGTTAAATCTTTGTCTAACACAGATATAAAATAGTAAGAGTGACTGTTAAGGTCCCTTATAAAGACAAATTAAAAGTAAGTCTCCATCTCCAATACCCTATATAAATAAGGTCAGTTTAAAGTTTTATTCAATAAAGGAATCTTTAACAGGCCGGATATCCCTGATAGGCCTCTTCCGTTACCGTGGGGTGAGGTCATGAGAACGGACCTTTTAGGGTACCTACCTCCTCAGACCATCCGACGTCAAGTACCCCAGCGATTCAACCCGTGCTGACTCACTGAAGTGAAATCGAAAAGTGAAAGTACGTAACCTCTTCCTTTACCGTTGGGTGAGCACAAGAACGGACCTCTTAGGGTCCCTGTCCCCTCGGACCACCCGACGGCAGATACCCCAGTGTGTCTCAGCCTGTGCTGACTTCGCTGAATCGTCATCGTCGTCGTATCCCTGATAATCACCTTATTATCCTTTATCACTTATTATCGTAGAAGTCATTATTTTTGGCTTTTTAAAAGAACACTTGACTTTATCTTTTACAGACACCAATCAAGTATCCAGGATGTACTCAGACGGGGATTTAAGGTCATTTACTAATTCATATATAGAACAGGTAAAAGTAACTTGACAGAAACAGTAAAGAAGAGATCCTGTACCTAGGGGCCGACTAACGGACCTTTCCCCCCCGTCACAACCGAACAAACCTATGGTGTGTCCTTGACACCTAAATAGTCTCTCTCACCGTCGCGAAACCGCAGGCGTACGATGCTCTCGCTCGACGAAAACACACCACTTTACCTGTCTTTTCAGCGATAACCTCTGGTCGTGTTTGGAACACCATATTTTCTGAATCATATTAAATAACTGAATCCACGCAATTTCAAAGTACTTTTATTTACTTAGAATTGAAAAAGAACAACTTGTGTAATGTAACCACATTTTTTTATCGACGAAAACATCAGTCCTGTAAACTCTTATTTATACTTGAATCAGAAGGCACCACTTAAAAGGACGAGAAGGAGCCCCCAGAGTCTGAGGGTCACTACAGGTAACGACGTCATCTCACAAAGAGCCCACCACTTCGGGAAGGAGATCCAACTGAAGACTCACAATCCGTCAGAGTCCATGGGTACTCCCACCCACACACTTACACCGGGACTTAACACTCTACACAGACCAATGTGCAAAAGGGAGAACATATCGTATCTACATACAGTACTGAACATATACGACGATTTTAAGGAATCCCCTTCTTTTTTCCACAAAAACAACAAAACAAAGTAAAAATTTTAACAGAGAACCTAATGTTTTTTACCGCCCCGGGTAAGTCCAGATCTAAAGGTCTTCGTTTCTAAATTCTAACCCGACCAACCGAAAACAATGGGTGTACTAGACCCCACCGGAACCCTTTCCTTTGGTCAGTAATAAACTGGTCTTGTCTTTGTCTTTTCCGTTTGAGTAAAAGAAGGATTTCGGTTTATCTTTACCCAATAAATATTAGATCTGGTCCATGGACAGTATTAATGATTTAATTAGTAATCGAGGGGTCAGAAGGAAATGGACTTTTCGTTTACTTTCGAGAGGCTCATCAAGAACAAGTCACACTAGAGGTCTTGACCCCGACCCCCACCCTGACCGTCTTCCTTTTCATCCACTCCCATTCTCTGTCCGCTCACCTTATATCTTTGTCCGCACCAACCCTCGGAAGGGGCCGCCAGGTGACCAATCGCGCACACTAGTTCCGAGCTAGGAACCAGTCCCTTCATTCTGGGGCATTTGTGTCCCCGGTTTTTTACCTACCGACCTTCAAATCCTGTACCTCTTTATGATCTCATAAAATTTATTTATGCTGATAGAACTCACACACGAGTCATCCAACCTTTGTCTCGGACGGTCACATTCTCTTAAAATTGAACGAAGAGAAGAAACCCTACGAACGGAAGTTAGACTTTTGATATACGAGAAAAAAAAAAAAAAAAAAAAAAAAAATCAAAAATCAATTCAAATATGTGAATACTAAAATGCAAAGACCCAACAAAATTGTGTTAAATTATGATCGATGGATCAAGATTTTCGTATTACTTAAGACAAATATTATCGAAAAGTGTATTATCGTTAAACGAGAATTTTGACCATCTCCAACTAAGTCTCCTTCAACCAAAGACCAGGTACAAAACTGTATCCAGTACAGGTAAAAAATAATAGTCGTGAATTTTCGTGGTGCGTTTGACTTGTGCTGTTCATTCACTCGAAATGGTGTAATTGATATAACGGAGTCCGTAATGATTAATAAACGAACACTTCGACATGTGAGATACGAAGAAATAAAACCAGAAGCATTCTGTACATAGGCCTCTTCCGTTACCGTGGGGTGAGGTCATGAGAACGGACCTTTTAGGGTACCTGTCTCCTCGGACCACCCGACGTCAGGTACCCCACGATTGTCAGTCTGTGCTGACTCACTGAAGTGAAAGTGAAAAGTGAAAGTACGTGACCTCTTCCTTTACCGTTGAGTGAGGTCACAAGAACGGACCTCTTAAGGTCCCTGTCCCCTCGGACCACCCGACGGCAGATACCCCAGCGCGTCTCAGCCTGTCCTGACTTCGCTGAATCGTCGTCGTCGTCGTTCTGTACATAGTCTCCTCACCGTACCGGGAAATCCCTATGAGATGTCTTTGTAAAATTGTCAGTAGGTGGACTTTGACTAGGTGTAAGATCTCGTCTACGTCAGAACGTGACACACCCGAAAGATCCGAAAGGATCTTTTTATGTTTACGATTATATTGGTTGAAAACCACTGAACACGTAATTCCTTTTCTGCGAAACTCTTTTCATTTTTTTAAACCTTCTGAATTTTACGGTGGGTAGAGATACAAGACATTACGGTTCCATCTAAGACAAAAAGAATGAATTCATTTTGTCACATTAATTTGAGTAAATATTTTTTAATTAATGAAGTCCTCCCGATTGAATCCTTAATAAAAACAAAACTTGTACTTTGGAATACATTATTAGTTGTTTGAGACTTAAGACTGTCAAGATTACCCATTGAAACCCGTTTCCATCTGAACTCGAGACATTCACTATATAAAACAACTACAATTTTTAGGGGACGGGTTCTCAGTCCATCCTGTACTTCGATCAAGTCGACCAAGTCTCCCTCCCAGGATAATTTATGGTCCATACCTTCACAAAGGTGTGTCTCATCCCGTATACCAGTCACTTCTAGCCGTGTCGGACAATAAGGGACACAAACAATATTCCTAAAAACACACAATATCTCCCAAAAAGTGGATCCTTCAATAACTTGATCACTCCTGAGACTCAAAACCGTAAGCAATTAATTTGAATCAATGTCTCGACTTGTCAAGACGGATGAGACGTCCCGTACGGGATAAGCCCTGACCTACAAGTCCACCCTTTACGAAACAATGACTCATAGTGTCACCAATATTAAAATGTCATATTCACAAGGACTAAAAATCTATTCTTTAACTCGAAATATCAATATTTAAATCAAGGGAAAGAAATTACGGTGTCAGAAATCATTATAAACATTGTTAAAATAACCATATTGTAAATTAATTATCCAATTCCACATACATAAGGAAACATTTAATAGGACAACATTTAGGAGGGATAACGAAAACGAGTTCGTCTATACGTATACCAACTGAGAACTTGTTATATTCAGACTTGACCCGTCTATGTGAATCACGTCAAAAGAGTCATTCATTGCGTGACGTGTAGACGTCTACCAACTTGGTACCTTTGTCTACGACCTGACACTTCAAGAGGGACCTAAAAGTCGACGTCTCCCCAGTCGTGGGAACCCGACAAGTTCCAAGTGGACATTAGGAGGGACGTTCATCGGATATACCATTTGAAGTCTAAGAGTGTCTGTGAAGAGAGGGACACTGACCTCCCCAGTCTTCCGAAATCCCAGAGGACGAAGCACCGACCCGATGTCCCTCTCCGTCGACATCACTGCCCGCGCACCGGAAGAGGGGTGGCTGTGTACGACGAACCGAACCTCTTCGAGACGTGTCTTTAGACATCGTAGGAAGCACTCCGCCATGCACCCCGTCTGCGACTCGCGTGACATCGACGGAAACTACAGTGGGAGAGACTTCATCTGGTGGTGTATGAACGCGTCTGCTCAGACCGAAGAGTCTAGTGACGTCTTCTCCAATTTCCGCTCCACCTTGTCCAGAACCCTCAAGAGTGTCCCCGGCGGGAGGAAGAACAGTGTCCATGGTAGTGTGTACCACAATAGTAACCTTTCTTCCTTTTACTGGAATAGGCGACGAACGAAGACTCACCACTCGGTGACGTGCCCTGGGTAGAGCCGATAAAAGAAAAAGACGGTGAAAAGTTCCTATTGAAGTGAAGACGTCGCCAAAACTTCTTTAAGTCACTTCATTGTTTGACACACTACCTTCGTATAAAGTCTTCCCATTTGGTGTTCTTGGAATTCTCTCCCGTCATCACACCATCAACTCTTCCTTCAGAAGAACTAGGAAAGACACCCCCTCTCTTCGTAATACAGTAGAGACGTGTCGTTTATCGTCCGAAAGTGCAGTCAGCTTTGGTCCCGTCTATTTACTGGGGAACGATCCCGTGTGACCGACTCGTAGTCTCCACAGTGATGACGGTCTCTCCTTTTATAGGGATTTCAAGGAAAGCATGCGTAGTGGACTTTATATGGTCATGAGTTTGGAACTTCTACGACGTTTTCTAAATAAAAGATTCAGGGACAGTGACTCAATCAGGAGAACTAGTTCGGGTAGGGAAAACTCTATTTAAGTGTCTTTGATAAATCCAAGTTTCATGAGACAAAGTCCACCCACCAACATTGACATCCTAAAAATCACGGTTTGTATTTTTCCTGTCGACTGGAGACGGGAAAGTGTAGGACAAAACTCAACCTAGTTGAGTCATCATTAAGGTAGAAGATGGACATCCACCATGCCAAAGAAGTGTCAATGTATTCCAATTCACCATCGAGTAAAGTCGACCTTGAGTTGACCTTAAGACAGGATATGTACGATGTCTTACCTTCGATCCACACTTTGACGACATTACCTATCTATGTCCAGTTTGTCAAGGGTAATTATATTCATAAAGATTCCAGTCTCAAGCTATGCCGAACGAATGGATTCTTTTGTGCCCTAATTAGAACAAGATAGACATTGTAGTGTTTGTTGAGTTTCCGACGTAAAGGCACAGATAAACACCTCCCCTCCCCTTTCGTCTCCAATAGTCACCCGGAGGGGGATCGTCAAATAGAAATATTTATGACTATGAGACTAAAGAGTAAGTCCACAAGTCACAAAAACCCAACCGTTCTAGGAACAACAAGTCAGTGAGTTAGCACAGGTTAAGAAACGATGGGGGTACCTGACGTCGTACGGTCCGAAGGGACGGGTACTGGTTGAAGACCTCAAACGAGTTTGAGTACAGTTAACTCAGTCACAACGGTAGGTTGGTAGAGTAGGAGACAGTAGGGGAAGAGGAGGGCGAAAGTTAGAAAGGGTCGTAGTCCCAGAAAAGTTTACTCAGTCGAGAAGGGTAGTCCACCGGTTTCATAACCTCGAAGTCGAAGTCGTAGTCAGGAAGGTTACTTATAAGTCCTGACTAAAGGAAATCCTAACTGACCAAACTAGAGGAACGTCAGGTTCCCTGAGAGTTCTCAGAAGAGGTTGTGGTGTCAAGTTTTCGTAGTTAAGAAACCACGAATGGGAAGAAATACCAGGTTAAAACTGTAGGGATGTACTGATGACCTTTTTGGTATCGAAACTGATATGCAAACAGGGTCGTAGTCCCAGAAAAGTTTACTCAGTCGTTTCAAACAGTCGTTTCATTACAGAGACGAAAAACGTACCTGCCTCCTCGGACCACCCGACGTCAGGTACCCCAGAGTTTCTCAGTCTGTGCTGACTCGCTGAAGTGAAAGTGAAAAGTGAAAGCACGTAACCTCTTCCTTTACCGTTGGGTGAGGTCATAAGAACGGACCTCTTAGGGTCCCTGCCCCCTCGGACCACCCGACGGCAGACACCCCAGCGTGTCTCAGCCTGTGCTGACTTCGCTGAATCGTCGTCGTCCAAACAATGACGAAAAGAAGATTCCTCGTTCGTAGAATTAAAGTACCGGCGTCAGTGGTAGACGTAAATAAAACCTCGGGTTCTTTTCTTTCAGACAGTGACAAAGGTAACAAAGGGGTAGAGAAACGATACTTCACTACCCTGGTCTACGGTACTAGAAGTAAAAATTTACAACTCAAAATTCGGTCGAAAAAGCGAAAAGAGAAAGTGAAAGTAGTTCTCCGAGAAATCAAGAAGAAGTGAAAGACGGTATTCCACAATAGACGTATAGACTCCAATAACTATAAAGAAGGTCACTAGAACTAAGGTCGAACGTGAGTAGGTCGGACCGTAAAGTGTACTACATGAGACGTATATTCAATTTGTTAGTCCCACTGTTATATGTCGGAACTACATGAGGAAAGGGTTAAACCTTGGTCAGACAACAAGGTATAGGTCAAGATTGACAACGAAGAACTGGACGTATGTCCAAAGTATCCTCCGTCCATACCAGTAGACCATAAGGGTAGAGACATTCTTAAAAGGTCAAACAACACTAGGTGTCTCAGTTTCCTAAATCGTATCAGTTACTTCGTCTACAAAAGGGATCTTAAGAGAACGAAAAAGATACTAGGTTACCTACAGCCGTTAAACTAGAGACCAAGGAGACGGAAAAGATTTAGGTGGAACTTGTAGACCTTCAAGATCCAAGCATATGACAATTTCGGATCGATCCTCTTGAAACTCATAATGAAACGATCGCACACTTTACTCATGTCAACACGTCATCAAACTTGTAAGAAACCGTAACGGGAAGAAACCCTAACCTTACCTTTGACTGGAAAAGGTCAGGACACCGGTGACGGCTCAAAACGTTTAAACGACCGTATGACTCACGTCGTGGAAGTGTCGTAGTAGAAAGTCCTAAACTTTGTCGAATGGATCTTAACACAGTGGAGGTGATCGAAACAAGCAACATACGAAGGATTCCGGGTGAACTGAAGTGTGAGGTTCTACAGACCGAAATCCACTCACTAGTGTGGTAACACCAATAGACCCAGTACTTCTAGAAAAAACATATCAAGACCCATAAGAACGGTGTCACAAACAGAATACGGAACCTTCTTAAATAAAATTTTTTCATCCTTGATCGTATCTAATCGATAAAGCTCATTTCCCGTTAAACAATAATCGATAGAAACCTGGTAAAGTCAGAAACATCTACGAAGTCACTAAATTTCTTTTTCCACTGAATTTTTCCACTCACGTCTAGGACTCAGGGTTGGAAACGAAACGGGAACGTCCACACTAGTCAGAAATCCTCTCGAGATTCCATAATTTATTTACAACAGACTGAGATAAGACTACGGTTTTACACTAACGGAGACCTCCTTCGCGGAAAGTTTCTTTTTTAGTCGCAGTAAGAAATATTTCTCGACTTAGTATTGGGAATGGCACGGAGGTCTAGTCTATCTACGGTCGGTGGTCGTGGGTACACCGGTGTTCCTCTCGCCTGTCCTCCTCTCCGTCGGTCGGTGGGTCGTGTGAAGAGAGACCCCTCTTGTCTTGAGTGAATAGAAATCGTCGTGTGTTGGTCTAAAGAAAGAATAAACTTCTGATTTTAAAAATAAGCTGTGAAACATCTGTTCAAACCCAAGGAAGTTTCGGTTACCAGTCATCTAGAGACGTCTAGTCATAAAAAAAATATCTGACAGGTCCAGAAAGTGATCTACGAGTTTTTCCTCTCCCCCGGGTTCTCAAATCCTTACCAGGAAGTTTCCGTGAAACCGGAAAATGAGGTGTAAAAGTGACACCATTGGTCTCAAATGTAAGTCAAAAAACAACAACAACAAGAAACTACTTAATTACAATAAGGCCCACGTCAATGAAGTATATTACGTATCTCCCGTAGATATTTCCGACAAAACAGTCTGACTGTTTACACTCCCATTACGGTGGGCCAGTGTCCTTACGACTCTCAGTCAATTCGAGGTCGCACACTTTCACGAGTCCTTAGGCAACCGTGACACGGGTGTGTCGTCCTAACAGTCCTCCGACCCAAAGATTTTTGTCGTGGAAGGTTGAAAACTGGGATACGGCCCGATCAAGGCCTTCGTAAATTAAACTTTCTTGATTGTAGTAATTTAGGTCTCTCTGTAAGAGGTCTTGTCCGACGAGAGTCCGTGGTTGCTCCATACAGAGAGCCACGGTGATAAGGATTAAACAATAGGTTTACAGACACACCGGTGCAGCTCAATGTCATTGTCGACCGGGACCCGGTGACTCTGTCTATTCTTTCAGTTTTGTGTCACTTTACGTACAAGGAAGTATGTGAATCAGGAAGATGGGGTGACTGTAAAAAGTCGTCTGGGAACCTCGTAAGACTTGTGGATAAAACGTGGTGACTAAAAAAAAAGAAAGGGAAGAAGACATACAGGACGAACCAGTCCTAGAACTAGAGTATTTACTTCGGAGTAAGGATAAGTATGACATCGACAACCCGTGTCTTGGCGACAGAAGGACGTGGGACAAGTCGTGAGTGTCCGGCCCTGGGAGAGAGTGAGAGGGTGATGTGGGGGTCGGACAACGTAAGACTTACCCCATCCCAACCCCAGGAAGGACAGGACCCCGAGACACGACCCGTGGATGGTACTAGGACTCCTCTCTGAGGGCAAACACCCGTGGCGTAGTGCCAAGGAGAAACAGCCTACGTCAGCAACGGTGTCCATACCTTTATGCCTCAGTCGATTCCTCTTCGTTCCCCGAATCGTAATAAGGATGGAAAGTGGTCTTGAAGAGTAGGGAAAAAGAGATCGTAGTCGGGGAGAGACCGTAACATCATTCCACAAGAAAAAAAGGGAACCAGTATGAAGACAATATTTCGGGATTTTAGGTCTGGTCACTGGGTTCTGGTCTGTGGATGTTGAGGACCCAACACCTAGATTTGAAACATGTACCACGGTTCTCCAAAACGTACGAATCAACACAGGCTGACGTTGGGGTACTTGACATACATCGGGTGGTTCGAAGAGATAGGTACCCTAAAGGGGCCGTTCTTATGACCTCACCCAACGACGAAGGAAGAGGTCCCTTAGAAGGGCTGAGCCTAGTTCGAGCTCAGAGAACGTAACCGTCCGCTTAAGAAATGGTGACTCGGTGTACCCTCCGGGTGATTCTCCAATCAAAGGAATAGATTTTCCCAATCCAGTGTAGGATTATCTATTTATACAGGAGTTTTTTATCCCGGCACCCTACGGAGAACTGGATTGAGTCGTGAAAATTCAGGGAACCCTGATCCTCTCAGACCAAGGAACCTTTTCCCCACGTCAAGATTGTACGATTACCCATAGACGAGGAGACCCGTACAGACTCACGACGGAAATACAGGGTCCTTACTTCTTGTTTTCTCAGAACATAGAACCCACACCGAGACAAGGTCACCCTGGGAGTCATTTGACTTGAGCCTCACCTTTCTCGGGACTCTCGGAGACGGCCGGACTGAAGGCAAGAGGTCGCCTGATTAGTACCCGGGGCTCTCCTGTCTCAACGGGAAGTTTCAAGTATTTGGCTAATCCTTGGGTTTGGAAGATTTAAGTTTAGGAAAAAATGAAGTAAAACGTCACCTTTACCTCCGAACCCTATTGTTTTACCATAAGGACAGAGTCTTAAGGAGACACCGAGACACTGTCGTTTACCCTTATTTTCGTGCAACCTTTCAGTTGTCGGTAAATGTCTTCGGTTTCCCTGGCACTGTTATTCAAGTGGAAGGACTGGAGTACCTAGGGGGTAGTTGTAGTGCATTACGGTCTCTCCGACGACCGTCTTCGCTCGGCTCCCCTCTTGCATAGACGAGGTCGGTCTTGCCTGGCGAGTTTTCGTCGCTCACCGCCACGTCACCCAGAAGTGACTCGGGGCAAGACACGGGCAGTCTCGTAGAACAAGTCGAAATGGACCTGGTGTCGTGGAAGTGAAAGGGGTCAGTGCACCTGGTGGTGCCTTCAAGCTCAATCAAGGAAGACCACGTCCACTCACTCTGTTTTAGTTCTTAATCCTCGTATCCTCCCTCATCCAATTTCTGACGGTCACTTGGGTGACGAGAAGGGTTTGACTGACCTCGAGCAATTAAACGCACTCAGCCTAAGTGGGACATGAAGACTCTGGAGATGGAAACCACCCAAAATCTAAGTATCCCTACAAAGGTCTCTACGGGGGTCCCCCGAACCAAACAAAAACAAACAAACAAATTAATTAGTTTTATCGGGTCGTGTACATATGTCGTTAGTCAGGACGGACAACGAGAGAGTCTTCTCAGACAGGTCCCTTCGAGAGGTTGTTCCCTTCCTCTCGACCTCCACCCCCTGTCCTGACCACAACTCCTACACTTCCCCTTCTTTCATGGAGACTGTGTATCCTTCAGGGTTAGTGCCTCCATAAAACCTACTCGCGGTACATAGACAGAGGTTCCCCTGACCACCATTTTAAGTGAAGGTGACACAAGCGCGAGAAGAACGTTCGCCACTACAAACCGAAGGTGTCCGAAGGACACTCAGTCCTCTTAGTGTTCGTACCTCGCCGTGTGACTCGGGATCAATTCAAGGGTCTTCCCGAACTGGTTTTGTCTACAGACAAGACTCCGTGTGGAGGTGTTTTATGTTTGATGACGTGTCGTACAGAATAAATAGTAGAGTCTCATCGGACGACGGGTCCTTCCAAATCACTGGGGTGCAGTGACGAAACGACTTTTGTCGAAGGGACCCGACGTCCACTACCCTCCGTGTCCGGCCCAAAATGGTGAGAGAAGATGAGATTCGTAGGTAAACCTCACTTCCCGACCCCCAGTCCTAAAGGGGAAAGGTCCTACCCCTCGTTCTCGGTGTCGAATCCTCTGTACGGACTCAAATATCTCGCTCACTTAAGTCGATCTCGATCTTATGAGACCTAAGGTCTTGAGGTAGGTAGTCGGACGAGACGGGGTCGAATTGACTTACAGTCCTTTATTCCTTCACGGAGCACCGAATTTTCTTATGGGACTGTCCAGATGAGACACTCTTTTCGGGCAACAAAGTCAGTACACGGAACGTTTAGTCGTGAACCAAGTAAAGGTCCTTGCACTATATCTTCTCGTACGTAATAAAAGGGGTGGGTCCTCCGGTAAAGTTCGGGAGTGAGGTTGACAGAAATCCTCAACCCAGGATCCTGGCTAAGTTCCGGGAGCCCGGGGGATGTGGGGGTACCCAGGGGGCGAGGTCCACGAGGGTCGTCCTCCGGTGTTCCTCCGTGTTTCGAGGTTCAGGTGGAAGTCGTCCTCTGTACACGATACAGACGACCCCAAGTGTTCCTACGGACACCCCACCCCCACGGATTTTCTGTCCCTGACCAGGGGGGTTTGGTAATCGGAGTCATCGTGGGATTCTGACAGTAATGGGTCTTTACGTGTCTTTGGGAACATTTGTGGAACCTTTAACCTACCAACCCTGACTAATTGGACTTCCCCGAATAAAGTTTTTAGTCACCCATCCCCGTCAAAGATTGTCAGAGGGACACTCTACACTGGGGACACTCCAGTGCCCAACCCTCGTACGAAGCTCCAGTAATAAAATCCATTACGACGGTGGAACTTACAAACGTTTAGGTTCATCCAGGGACACCGGTGTCGAGTCACCACGACCACAGACTCGTCCGCCTCCTGAAATTATTGTCTCAGGGTAGGTCCGTCTCTCCCGGAAACAAACCCCGATTTTACAATGAAATTAGTTCCCTTACCCCACAAAAAGGACACTGAACGAGTGGCGTATTTGGATGGTTCTCAAACAGTCCAACCCCTAGTCGGAAGTGGCTCGTCACACCGATACATTGTCGGGATGAGCTCCGGAGTCAAGGAAGTAGCATTTTTCAGACTAACTCGACACGACCGAGTTCTATACCTAAAGAAGAGTATTGTTTTCGTTTACGATTTAAATGAATGGACGGAGCTACGTAAAAAAAAATATAAAGTAATTCACCAGGTCCGTGGGACCTTTAAACTTTCACAAGTGTAAAATCTTTTTTTCATTCGGACGAGGTGGGGTCACGGTTGTTCACACGTGTGTTGTGTACGAACGGTGTGGACATTACTTAACGGTCTTGTAAAGTCTATACTCCAGTCTATCGTCTACATTTATTGTATGATAATTTGTCTTCTAATAGATGGACGTTTCACTATTGGTCTTAGATTAAACTTATGTCGGAAATAGTCTTACCATAGACACTAGGGGTTCTCTTCTGGAGCTTTGGTCGGTAAGAACTTTTTGCGCCAATTCATAATGCACATCGATGACGGGGAAGGTTCTCCACCTCGAATTAGGACGAGACATGGGGAGGCGGGGTCCCACCCTATCTGAATCACTATACAAAGGTTTTTGATCTCAACCCCTTCCCTTTCTATGATCTAATGTGCCTCTTTGGACCGTTCTATTGGTGAATTGTCACTGTTTCCACTCGTAGTGGACACTGCGGGACACGTGCAGTGGGTGCGGTTGTCCACGGTGTTCTTCTCACGAAGTGGACACATCTTGAGAGTAGTTTGAGGCTGTACGGGTCCGACTAGTACTCTGTCTGGGGACTGTTTGGGTCTGACCCCCTCGTAGGACGTCCTTCGTGCCGGCAGTGAGGAGTTCTGAGTGTCAGCACTTTACCTTTGTGACTCTCCAACAGTGTTTGGTCTACTCTACTTCCTCTGTGACCCCTGATGTACGGTGACCCTGCCTTTCTGCTATAATCACCTCTTCGTCTACTCTAGGTTTATTTCAGACCTGAAATCAAGTATCTTTATGGTCACGACCTGAGAGTCAAATCTGATTATCTAACACCATTGCATCCTACAATTACCATTTCCTTTGACCCACTCGTGATATACCCTTGAGAAACATGATCGAAACGTTGAAAAGATATTTTCATAAGGTTTATAAAAATTTTACTCTAAACCAGAGTGGTCCTTTGGACCCTTGACGACACATCATTTACTACACTACGACTCTTATGTGATCTGGTCTTGGTTCCTTACGTTTGTCTAGCCTTTAACGGGGGTAAACCGAAGTCACGGTGTCGACCGTGTTCCTGTCCGCACCCCTGTCTTGTCTACTGGGTCGGGCTCGGTCTCACTACACCCTCGACGACCCTGGTCCGTGGTACGACCCGGGAGGAGTGGCCTCTGGGGCAGAGTAGGAGTGTGACTGGGAGCACACACTAGCACGTCCACACTGTGGTCTCCCGACTCACACGCAGTATCTCGTTTCCTTTCTTGGTCGCGAGTGGAGTCACGGTGGCCGGAGAGGAGGGTCGAGCCCCGTCTGGGTGACCTCAGACATGTAGGAGTCTCTGGTCGGTGTGTACCAGTCTGATGTGAAGGACGGGTCTTCGACTCTGACCTTGTACACAAAACGTAGTTAGCGTCTTTTACCGTTTACACGTAGTCAGTCCCTCCTAGTCTCAAACTGGCCGTCGAAGCGAAGTGACGTACACATTGGTCCCGTTGAAAGAATTCGACGGTCAAAGAAAATAGACATTTAGTCCCGACAGGGTTGGTACCCCAAAAACCGTCGGGTCCACTCTGCCACCCACAGTTCCCGAGTCAGTCACGGGCTCCGTGTCCTTACCCGAGAGGGGAGGCGAAGTGGGTTGAGTCAGGAGAGGAACACTCACTCTACGCCAACGACAACACAGGGATCATGAGTACTCCTTTGGCTCTGAGTCGCTCCGGTTCGTCGAGTAGGTCCCCGGGACCGGAGAGAGATGGTTTGGTGTGTGGTCTAGTCCACAGGACCGCTCTGTCTCTTATTCTGTTCTCACTCCTACATATGGACCCCTCCACTTCAAGTGTCGGTACCTCCCCGGCAGGAGTAAGTATAAACGTAATCCCTACAATACCCGAGGTTACTTTATCTGACACAAGTCGAGCTGTCCTTTTGGTTACATCCTTTTGCAGGTGACGTTTCGTTTCACCCTTGGGAACTTAACGGTGCAGGAAAAGTAAATATTAAAGTAAGGAATTGGGTGACGATTTTGAATGCAGAGATCGGTTACAGATGATTCCTTTAACTGGGATGAGTTAAACGGTGACATTAGCTGTCTTAGTCTCTTCATATTTTAAGATCTGGGTCCTATATTAAATCCCAGTCAAAGGGAGTGAACCCGAGGGGACGACCGAGTTTGCCATTTCTTAAACGGGTGTTATACCCTCTGGACCAAAGTTAGGGACCCAGTCCTTCTAGGGGATCTTTTCCCTTACCGTTGGGTGAGGTCATAAGAACGCAGCTCTTAAGGTATTTGTCTCCTCGGACCGCCCGATGTCAGGTATCTCAGCGTCTCAACCTGTGTTGACTCCCTGTGCTGACTCGCTGATTGTGAAGGGAGTGAAACGACTACCCCTTTAACTCCGGATCCTTACGACTGAACTGTGTCGTCTCTTTACCGGGGTTCACCCTAAACTTGGGCCTGTAGGTCCAAGGTCCAACATCGACAGTCGTCGGACATACACTGATGTTTAGGTGTGGGGGTTGTTTCCCGGGTCTAATCACTGTCGGGAGGGTTCACAGAGGTTCACGAATGAAACGGTGGTCTCCCAGACCAGACTCACACCTTGCGGACCCACATTAACGTGGACTACGTCGACGCCCTGACCTTCACCGAAAACGGGTAGTGCGTCTAGAACCACCGGAAGTTGTTTGCCTACGACCGACGGTTCCGCCCATTCTCCCGTCAACACCTAAATCACGAAGGAGACATCGACTAAACTACGATCTGTCGGACGGACGGAAGTGTAAGTGACACCGGGAGTCTCCATCCGTGATACTAACAGGGGCCACATGTCTTCCCCACTCGCTCCGAATCCCTTAAAGTCCCTCGACACGGTATCGAATCAAGTAGTCGCTGTTATACCTAAGTCTAAGGTTTCGGAAAGGAGGAGTATCCACTCGGACTCAAAGTGTCCGTGGACGTTTCTCCTCCGATGGAAATGTGATGGGACCTGAGAGCATTCTCCTTGTCCGTACGACACACCTCGTCTCCGGAGAGTCGCACAGGAGTCGTCGGTTTGGACAAGACAGACATGGAAATAGGTACGACTAGGAAGAGGGACGTTACGGAAAGGGAGGACAAGAAACGGAGCGGTTAAGAAAGAGGAAGGCCCCGGGTTGAGTACGTGGTGGTAGATGTTACTATCGATTGTTTGTGTCCTCCAGTGAGGTACGGTCCCTACTTCGGTTTACGGTAGATTAAATTACACCCGAGTGGACCCGGGCGAGGAGGAGGAGGAGAGGGGAGTTGGGGGGGGGNCTTCATGTACAGGGAGGTCCTAAGGGGACTGTCAGACAGACGGAGGGGGACCGGGGACTCTTGGACTGACTCGTCCTTGACCTCGAGTGAGTGAAGCACGAACCGTAAGGGTCTAATACTGGTATACCTTAAATCGACTTAAATCACTCCCCTGAGATGTCTGTACCCGAAATCCGGGGGTCAGAACCAAGTAGGTTTCACGGAGTCTCTTTACGATCCTGAAGGTACTACAGGAAACCCTCTACCTTTTCAATAGATGGGTTCTCTTACAAAAGGATTTGGACGTTCTAGTAGAGACCGGAATAGGGCAAAGGAAGGTACTTCTCGTCGCATAGTATATCTTTTTGTGTGGTTGTGGTCGTGTGGTAGACTACTCAAAAGTGTGAACACGTCGGTCATGGGTCCAGTTCCTTGTGGGGTCCTCCCGGGGAGTCCGGAGGAAAGTCAGTGAGGGGTGGTTCGTACCCGAAGAGACCACCAAGTCTACCATTTCTTAGATGGACGTCACATCCTCTGGATCCAAGTTAGGGACCCAAACCTTCTAGGGGACCTCTTCCCTTACCGATGAGTAAGGTCATAAGAACGGACTCTTAGGGTACCTGTCTCATTGGACCGTCCGATGTCACTCACGTATCCCAGTATTTATTAGTCTGCATTGACTCGTTGAAAATGGGTTCTTATCGGTAACAGGACTGAAGATTGATGTATCTCATCAAAACCGACAAAACGTGAAACAATTACCTTAGTAGACCACCCATCCTGACGTCCGGACGCACGTCTCCACTTTCATGATTGAGGGCTTAGACCGACGAAAACAACCACTCTAAGTAGGTGTGTATCGGTCTTTAGCAAGTGCGATTAACTATGTGACCTAAGGCAAACACTTAGATTCAGATGACAGTCCGGAACTTCTTCAAAATAAAAACCGACAAAACTTATAACGAGGATACTCGTAAGAGCAGACACCCAAACCACATACATACCGTGCATAGACCACATAGACACCGTACGCACATACACAAGACAACCCATACACGACCCTTCCCTTCAGTACCCAGCATCTCAGACGGGTAAAGACGAAATCATCTGTACAGTCCGAAATGTAACTAACTACGTTTGAATGGTAGACGGGCCTCATAGGTCGAATACAAGTAGTTTTAACTTCTCAGGAGGTCCAGTTGTGACGAAAATTATCCAAGGTGAGCCTCCAGGGAGTCCAGAGGACCCCAGTCCCACACAGCCTGGTAGGTGAGACCTCTACCAGGACCCTCTTCCGCTTTGACGGGTACTGTGGGGAAGGGGTCGGTTCAGGTTACGGTGAACGAGACGTACTGGGTGACACTGGTGGGGAGTGAGTGTTGAGTAGAGAAAGTCGATTCCGTCCGGTCTGTAAAGAGTCACGACCGACTACACGTCGGTTCCACTACGACTTGGAGGACCCGGGTTGGATGTCCCGTGTACACGGGTGAGACCCAGGGAAGTATGTATACATATATAGATTAAATAAACTGTACAAATAATCCTAGCGAAGACGGATGGGGTGTGGAGTCGGACCTGAGGTCGGTCGAATGGGCGTACTGAGGGGGAAGATGGGATCAGAGACGGTCATGGTAGAGAGGAGGTCGAGTGAGACAGGTAGATGTAAAGAACCCGTCTTTGTGTGGGCAAGAAATTTCCGACGGTAGAGGTTGTGAGGAAATTTTGTAAACGAAGGACAAGGGTTCACGTTTACCACAGGGAGGGTACCGTGAACTAGAGGACACGGAGAAAGGTCGGTCCTCCGGTCGGGTGGGCTTTGGGACCCTCGAGACGGAACCCGTCTACCTCCGAAGTGGGCGTAGTCGATTGTTTCGTCTCCAAGTGGGACGCGGACCTGAAGCTACTGGGTGACGGTCCTAAGTCCAGGGGACTTTCAGGTTGACATGAAGACTGCATTTCGGGACAAAGATCACGTGGATGGCCCAAGTCTCGGTGTGACTTAACAGACGTTCTCTCTTTCTTTGGCTCACGGTACAACTTATGGTCGTTTGGTGTTCGGAAGTAAACGGTTTAATCTGTTTTGTGGTAGAAAAGGGAATTTACGTATATGTTCACTACGTACAAGTTTCTTTTCGACTCGACCAGGGTAAAGTGTCAAACCCTCTGTAATTCGTCGGGATACTATCCGATACTACCCGGTATCTAATTGGTGGTAATTGAACTTGGAGTTCGGACCGGTAGTAGAGGGAATTTCTAGTTTCCACCCAAATGTCGGGAGAGACGTCGAGTCGGAAGGGACGGTGTTCGTCACCTATTGAGACCTGGTAGTGTCTCCGGGGAAGTGTGATTGACATCGGAAGATCCTGTCAGATCTTATAAATAACTCAAAGGGGTCCAATTTCTGTCCGACACGGTTCTTCTCGTCTTCTTACGTCAGGTACCATGGAAAGGCTCCAAGAAATTTTTTTAAGGGGAAGACTATATTTTCCTGAGTGAGCTTGACAAATGGTTTAGTATTTCCTTGATACTAAAGTAGTACAATAGAAAATTTTTCTTGAACATTTTTATTTATTATAGTAGTCATAGATTCTTTCCGGTTATAATTTAGGAAACCTAATTGACGAGTACAGAAAAATATTCTTTTTCATTAATCAAGAAACCAAACCCTTATTTTAAGTCCTGGATTTTCCTTCGTCGTTCAAGGGCACTGTACACTGTGTCGCACCCATTCAGGTGGTCGAGGTCTTAAACTCGGGAGCGTCGGAGTTGTAAAGAGTTGTGGTACTTCTGTCTTCCGTTCTGAAAACAACTAAACTCATTATACTCAACCCACCTTGACAGCTAGTAGAAACAGAAAAATTTCGACTTGAGGTTCCCTACAGTGGTCTGTCAAAAAATTTGTTTATTCGGTGGTACCACTATGACCCTCGATTCAAGAACAGTTCCCCGACGACTCTGTTTAAAATCCTTCTTCGTTTCGGTGTCGCGATTCGAAACATGTCTCAAGTTCGATGTCCGGATCATCGTCCATGACGTTTTCGTTACTTAAGAAGGAGATCCCCTTTCCATCCCCACGCCACCTCACTCCCCCATCCGAGACTTGACTCTGTCCTGTTCCTCTCCTCGACTTCTGAAGTTCCGTCCCATACAGAAAGGTAGTCGTTTACTGTGGTGCGAAAATACGATGCCGATACGAATTCCCGTCGTTATATCGAAGTTTGCGTTAAAACGTTTACTCCAAAACAAACTTCTGGGTCTTCTCAGGGAATTAGGAAATTCCGTCCTCTTCTTCCCTTTCGACGTCTCAAGTCCTCGAATCGAGACCCCTGTTCCCGGGGTCATGTCGTTTTTCTTGTACCACTTTTTCCGCTGACCTTACATCTTCGTCGAGAACGCTGGGGTCCGTTATTGTTATCACTTGCGGATGATACACGATCCGAGAAACTACGATAGAATGCCCGGGCCATCGACAGGAAGTGATTTAGGACCACTCACTCCATATACTGGGAAGTCAATCTACTCCTGTGTTCCGAGTAACTCGTATTTACCGACCTAGTTCTTGCGTACCACCGTAGGCTTGGGCAGACTATGGGAGCGGGGTCTGAATTCGTCAGGCTGCGGGCTAGGGGGGAAGTCTACCGGGAGACGCTTACGGAGGCTCCTCGTACTCGACTACCCAGGCCCAAACTCCCTGGCCTTGCGCCCTCTTCCCTCGAATGACCCCCACGAATGGCCGAGGCCTCCGTGCCGGGGGGTCGTGTCGCGCCGGTCCGAGTCGTCATGATCGTTGTAGCGCCCCGGTGGCGGGCGGTGGCGCGCCCCAGGCCTAGCCGAAGCCCGTCGCGCGAGAATAAGTCCGCGGGCCCCGGTGTGGAGACCCGAGGCGGAGGGGGTCGTGGCGGGCCTATCCCCGCCGGGAGACCGCGGGAGGGTGCCACCCCTTACATCACGGGCCGGACGTCCCCAGCGCGCCCGACCTACGGCCCCAGGCTCGCAGAGGGCCCGTCGGTGCGTGCGCGGCCGGGTCGCGTGGCCACGCACGCCACTCGGCCCACGCGCTCACGCGCGTGCTGGGCGGGCGGGGTCGGACGTCCGGGCGGAGCGACGACCCCCTTCCAACCCAGGCTCTGCGGGCGCCACGGGGAGGACCGGCGCGCCTCGCGGCCGCGACGGCCAATTTCACATCGCCCCGACCCGGCCCGGCGGCCGCGGTCGAGGAGGCTGAGGCGGCGGCTGGCAGGGCCGTGAGTCTGGCTGGACGGGTGCCACTCATCGCCCCTCCGGCACCGGCGTGAGGCCTCGGGCGCCGGCCCAGCCCGGCCCTCCAGCCCACCCAGACCTCTTGGGTCCAACCTGCGGCTCCAACCTGCGGCTCCAACCGGCGGGGGAGGGGCCCTTTGTTTTGCACACCCTGCCCTTGTCGTCTCAGCGTGACTCAATGAGCGTCTTTAAATTCAACACACATTAAGCACATCATCTTTGGCAGGGATAGCGACGAAAAGACCAGTTACATAGAAAGGTGTTTTACTCTGGACTACGATTGTCAACCCAGAGGCTTCTTCTTTCGGAAGTGGGAAACCCAAACCTCCGCTCAAGAACTCAACGTCCCTCGAGGCCTAAAGACTCGTTTTAAACGCTTAATTTACGCCGGCGTCTCTCGGCTGGATCGACGAGTCTTGGTTCATCCCAGACCCTTAACGTAAATTGAACTAGAGCGACCAATTAAGACGCGTCCACCTGGTCTGGGTAAGAAACTCTCTCTGTGTCACCCAAACCCTTTTCAATTACTTTTAGTCGACCCGATTGTCACTTAGTTTCACGAACTTTGAGACGGCGAAATCCGCGGACCCAAACGCCTCCTCCCCCTCCCACTGGTTGAGTTCCAGGGTATTTGAAGATCCGACTCAATCGAGGTGAGAAATCTACCCTCTGGTTCCGGATCCCTCCCTACTTCAACAGTCGATCACTTTTCCACTGAATCAGTTCGTCGACAAAACGACTCCAGGACACGTGGTCGGGACCGAGTCGACGGACTAAGTTTAAAACCGGTCGTACCTCGTCCGGGGTCAGAGTTCCAACCGACCCCTGAGACCGTACGTGTATACACTCCACGTCCGCTACAAAAGGACTCCCAACCAGACCAAGGAGTAGTTCCACTCACCGAGTCCACTCCCATAACGGAGTGGGTACGGACCCGACCCGGTGGGCGCCGGGGAACGAGTTGCAGAGACTCAACGAAACTCGGGATCGGAACATCAGGGTCTCTAGTGAACGTCGAGATTATCAACAGACATAAGAACTCGGTTGCACACGTCCCACGGACGCGACCGTACGTTTCCACGGTCGATTGTCCACGGGGACCTGACTCTTGCGCCCGCCACTCTCATACAAGCTCCCGTGTACCCGAGAGGTCAAGACGGTACCTTCACGTCTACGTCGGAGTAGAAGGACGAGAACCTTAGTGTTGGGAACAGGGCACCCCACGGTCTGTAAAACCACTACCAGTAAAAAGTCACAATCCTTCCAGTGGAACGACCGATACTGTCCGGTACCTTTAGTCAGGGAGACTGCCGTCACTCTTCTCCGACGTTAATCAGACAAGTGACCTGCTTATCGGTTCACAGACGCACCCGGTCCGAGGTCCGACATGGTCGAAATATCTGTACGGGGTTTCGTCCGGGACAACGTTCTCGAACCCGAGAACTCCCACTCCTGAGACCCCACCCTCACTGGTCCTTACGTTTCCAATCAGGGCCTCTGACTCAAACGCTCAGTCTGTAAATATCCCCAATCATTTCTCCCCACCTCTTCCTTTACCGTTGGGTGAGGTCATGAGAACGCACCTCTCAGGGTACCTGTCTCCTCGGACCACCCGATGACAGGCACCCCAGCGTGTCTCAGACTGTGCTGACTTCGCTGAATCGTCGTCGTCGTCGTCGTCTCTCCCCTCCATCTATCCCAGGGTCCTTCCCTATAAGGGATAAGGGAAGAAAGACATTCTAGATCTCACTCCCTCGTCGGTATCACAGTCCACTCTGTCCCCCCGGTTTTCACCGGACCGGACGTCACCCGGGAACTGAAACTAGAAACCGTTCTTCACAACTCTGTTCCGTACTCTCCTTCACCGAAATCTCTACCGTCTCCCGACCAAAAGAAGGTTCTTTCCCGTTCCAACTCTATCAAAGAGGTCCTTTTCTTCGACCACCCGTTTCCTCTCCTCTTTCCGCTCCGCTCGTTTCACGGTTCCATCGACTCGTAGTCCAGCTTCCTCACCCTCCCCCCTTGGTCTCGTCGTCCACGACCGGCAACTGAACCCTGCGTCTGGCTCACTGGAGGGGTATGGGACCCACGTCCCGACCCGGACACACCCGTGTCTCTACTGCGGCGGGACAGAGACGAAGAGACGACGGGTACCGACCCAGAATTCCGTCCTGGCGTCTCACTAGGGAAATCGGTACCGACCGCACGAGACACCCGGTCGTTCCACACGGACAGGTCATCCTCCCCAGGTGCGACCGGGTCTTCCGGTAAGGTTTGTCACAAGAAGGTACTCTCCCGGAACGACCAATTCGTACCTCGGAGGTTCGAACGGACGCCTTTCTTGTGGCAAACAACCTTGCGGATTCGGGTCGTCACGGCATCGAACCAATTACCCTACGTCCCGGGGACACCCAGTCATCCAGAGTCGACGGAGGGGACACTGAGACCTTCAGAGCCGGGAAGACTCTCGGAGCCAAGGGAAACGACAGTTCACATTACCGTCACTCCACTCAGTCCAGACACTCTCTGCACGTCTACGAGACTGGAAAGGAGAAACCGGTACTTAAGACGACGCAGACGTAAAGACTTTCTCGGAACACGTCGCAAGGAAAAACAGACCCATAAATCATCCACGAATAATTTACGAACTTACTTACTTACGTATGGAAGGAGGTTCGGCCCCCGGGTTCGGATGGGTCAGTCTCGACCAAACCCAAAGGAAGATGTGAAGAAGAGACCACCCCCACTCCTCGGAGAGTAGGCCTCAGACTTCCTGGGGAGACAGGTGATGGGTACCGGGACCGGGGTCTGAGGGGGTCCTCTCCGAGACACGACGATGACCCCAAGTGTGGAGGACCGACGCGATAAGCAAGGGGTCACGGTGGGAACTCGCTCCGAGACCCACAGCATCCCGGAGCCAAAGGGGAGGTATTGTACCCCGACTGCAGTCAGGACGACCGGACCGCCCCGACAACCCTCTCACATTTCCCCACCCTTTTTTGACCTCCTGAATGTCCACGACACATTTAAATTCCTGTCCCCTCCACCCTGTTCCTTTTTTTTGTTTACTAAAGGGACCGAAACTGTTCCTTTAAGGAAACCTGGGTTCACGTCTCTATGGGAGTCCGGCAGAGAAACCAACCGGAGAAACAAAGAGACAGGAGGGGTAGGGGTCCTTGTTCCGGTAATCTCCAACGACTGGACAGGGTCCGGGTCGGAGGTGGGTGTGTCCACCTTAAAAGGTAAAAAAAAAAAAAAGTTTGTAATTAGTTCCGGGGTCGGCCAGTTGTCACCTAAGTAACAGAGAACTTCTCGTTCTAAGTTCGACAAAGATCGTCTGTGACCGACGGAGGGTCCCGGGGTCGCCGGGTGGGTTCGACCTACCCGACATGACCCCCGTGGAGGTGGATGTCATAGCGGGGGGGGCGGGGTGGCGACGGGTACAAGAGGAGGTCAACCCCTCAAAACGTCTCAGTCACCAGTACACATGAAACTCCGTCCCTGGGGTTCCGGGGGGACTCACAAACGGGGGACAGGGGTCGTCCCGGTGTCTCGGTGTTTACCGGAGACACGAGGTCACTCCTCCCGACCGGGTCCTTCCGAGTGTCCCCCAATTCAGGTACAATTATGATGACACTCCGGTGTCGGACACACACGAACGGAGCTAGCGGTGTACGACACAGTGTGACCCCGCAGCCCTTTTCAGGTCTCTCGTGTCCTCCGGCCACGACGATAAGACAGTTTCGGGGTAGACATGAACCCACTGACTCAGTCGGACCCGGGCTCCACCCCAATGACCTCTTCAACGACCGCCCCTCGTCACTGTACACACCCCGAGTATGGTGTCCCGACCGGTACATAAAGAGGTAGTGACTATGAAATTAATGAGACAATAATCATTATAGTGACAGTAAGCATCAGTGTCGTAGTGAGAGGTGTGACTTTCCCTACTCACTCCTGCGTGCCTCCTCTCGTTCCTCCCTGATTCCGGTGCCATACTTGAACTATTTTAATGGTACACGAAAACTGAAACGTGGACATTAAGAGACTTCCCACAAAAACCCAGTAAAGAAAAAGGAGAGTATTGGTTGGATTCCTCACCCCGTCGAGACAAGGGTAAAATATCTACACCTTTGACTCCGGGTCTTAACGATTTGGTACTCACCACTGTCTCAACTCTGGTGTTTGGTACCTAGAACTGGAGGTCGAGGAAAGTGAGAAAAAAAAAATTCATCACTTTGAAGTTGTACTTTGGAGTCATATATACTTTGTGTATGTCTACTGCTACAACGTATAATCACACTCAATAGAACATTCAAGTATAAACATTAAATACACACACAGAAACTGAATTTATGAGTGTCGGATTATCAGTTCTCGACACAAAGTAAGTGGCCCTTAAAAATCGTGAAGCTCGAGTCCTCCGTTGTAGAGTTCACTAGCACTCTCTTAACGAGGTTCCTCCGGTCCGACCTCATCGGTCCAATATACCTTCAAAATGTTGTTTCCCTTCCATCAGACTTGTAGTCTTCCAATAACAATTCATTTCTTTTGGTCTATTGGGTCCAATTCCTTAAGTCGTGAAAAGACACATACTCTCCTACATGCCAGACTCGAGTGACTTTAGTAAGGAAACTACACGTGGAGTGAATAGACTCCGGTCATAGGACACATAAAAAATTTTGATTAAATAAAAATAAACCGACGTGACCTAGAATCAACACTGTACGTCCCCGAAGAGAAATCAACATCGTGTACTCAAAGAGTAACACTACTTTAAATTTTTGATAAAATTCTATCAAAAGGGTTTTCGAGAATAGAGCAAATGTAAATGACATTTCGAAGCAGTATAGTTCAATAAAACGAACGTCGTCTACGTTATTGCAGACAGAATAAACTGAAGACAATTTGGATGTATGTTATTTCATAATTACTAAGATTTATGTACGGATATTATTAATCTAGTTGTTTGTTTGAAATTATGGTCCATCGTAGAATTATAAGTTATGAAGAGTCAAGTGCACTTGGACTTTCAGTAAAACCGGATAAAGAGAAATAAATTAAACATTGATGAAAGAAACTTTAATTGATCTCGAGAAATATTTAAGTTACAACTACTATGATATGAAAGGTCTCCATCTCTTTAGAGTATCCACGCAATACGTGTATCCGTAGTCAAGTCAAGTCAAGTCAGCGAGTCAGCACAGGCTGAGAAACGCTGGGGTACTTAGCGTCGTGTGGTCCGGAGGGACAGGTAGTGGTTGAGGGCCTCAAGTGAGTCTGAGTACAGGTAGCTCAGCCACTACGGTAGGTCGATAGAGTAGGAGACAGTAGGGAAAGAGGAGGACGGGGGTTAGGGAGGGTCGTAGTCTCAGAAAAGGTTACTCAGTCGAGAAGTGTACTCCCCCGGTTTCATAACCTCAAAGTCGAAATCGTAGTCAGGAAGGTTACTTATGGGTCCTGACTAGAGGAAGTCTTACCTGACCAACCTAGAGGAACGTCAGGTTCTCTGAGAGTTCTCAGAAGAGGTTGTGGTGTCAAGTTTTCGTAGTTAAGAAACCGCGAGTCGAAAGAAGTGTCAGGTTGAGAGTGTAGGTATGCACTGATGACCTTTTTGGTCTCGGAACTGATCTACCTGTAAACAACCGTTTCGTTATAGAGACGAAAAGTTATACGACAGATCCAACCAGTATTGAAAGGAAGGTGCCTCATTCGCAGAAAATTAAAGTACCGACGTTACCTTTAACCAAAGGAAATCTTACAAATTATAAAGGACTCCCCGTTTAAATATATGGAACAGAATTTTATGGTATATCATAAAGGGTCATTTCGTACGGACAGGATGTTGTATGAATTTGTTTTTTCTACTATTAGTAGAATATATTTCGGGTAAATTTATATGGTGAAACTATGTGAAAGTAGAGTTAAAACAGTTGAAAATACGGAAATGAAAAACAATCACAGGTTAATTGTTCGAAAGTAGAATATCCTCCTGAAAAGCAAAAACAGAAAAATAAGTCACAAAGGACGGGTAAATAGACAAAAATATATTTTCCGAGACCCTAGGGGTCTCTCTCCAACTCACCACCTTGAGTCCGGGAAACCGGATAGACAACGGGGTTTATTAACGACCAGACCATGAGTTACATTTAAAAAGATCGAGGAATTTATAAATAAAATTGTGACCCCCACTTATCTAGTCTGAACAAACCGAAAATGACAACCCTTGATCACCCCCACGGGAAACTGGAAAATTGAAATCCATCACATCATATTTTGGAACACAAAATTGGTGTCTTTACAGGTAAAATAAATAGTAGGAGATTTATTGGTAGATTTCTAAAGAAATAAGTAAACTCTATTAAGGAGATTTTTATAAATGGAAAAACCTTTATCATAGATCTAAAAGGAATATCCTAAAAGGGGTATTTGGGATTAATGACATCACGAAAACAATAGTAGACATTCTGGGTGACTCCCCTTCGTTTCTGGTGTTTACTTCGAAGGGTTTGGTCAAAAAACATGAACAAAATTTGATGTCAAGAATCCAATTAATAATCTATATAAAAAAGGTGGAATCAAAACTAAAACAAAAATATCCATGGTTATTTTGTCGAAATATTACTCTCACGATATCGAAGTCGTCAAACAAAAAAGTCAAAATTTCCTTAGGTAGTAAACTGGTAATTATTTTGTATATAATTATCACTAAGTTTGGTGACTTCACGTTCTCCGAAGGAGTATTCTCTCACCCCCTCCTATATTGGATTCGTTGTTTCTCAAACGAGAGTTTTTATCGTACCGTCTCCAGTTCAAACGTTTTGTTCATGTACGCGTGTGTGTGTATGTGTCTCACAGGTTCCCTCTAGTACATCTTCAAAATATAGAGTTTCTGAGTCCTTCTCTTTACCTTCGAAAGGGGATCTTCCTGAAACAAATTGTAGTTTTAAGACTTTTCCATAAAAACAGTTCGGTCGAAAAATTGGAATTAAATTGACATGCACGTCATTCTCTCCGGGGAGCAAAAATCCTGTTCTAAAGGAAATCAAGGGTTAACTCGTCCGTGAACATTCAAAACATGCGTGCAAGTGGACTGACCCCATAATCGACCTCCGACCGTCAGACGGCAGGGAAAATAAATAAACACGGACACGACCCAGAAGTAGCGTCACGCCCGAGAGAGACCGACACCACCTGTCCCCTGGGAGAGAGCTACGTCGCACGTCCGAAGAGCAACGCCACGGAGGACACAAACGTCTCGGGTCCGAGATCCCGGGAACTCGAAGTCGTGACCACCGAGGGTTCGAGACCTTGTGCCCGAGTCGTCACCACCACGCACCCGAGTGCCGAGGCGTCGCACCGCCCAGAAGGGTCTAGTCCCTAGTTTCGGCACAGAGGACGTAACCGTCCACCTAAGACTCGGTGGTCCCTTCAGGAGGAAAAAGAAAATAAAACATTGGAAATAAAGGGTAAGACTTCAATCAAACGACTTTATTTTAATGATCACTACTAAGGCACACTACGCAGTCACACGACGAACTCTCGAATCGAGGAGATCCAAACCGCAGTCTAAAACAAAGCCGAGGGAGAATCCACAGAATCCAGGAGGATCACCGTGCATTCTGGTGGTACCACAAGTCGAGAGTCGTACTAGTCAAAAAGAAGTTCAGGGACCAACGCGTCCAAGAATCACTTTACTCACCCAGAGGGACATCCCTGTCGACGTGTCTTACCCCAGACCGGTGGTGGTGGGGACGTTTAAAGAGTCAGTGGAGTCTTTCGACAACGGTCGGTCCTCCTCTCTCAGGGAAGAAACCTCGAGACTTCCTGAGTATTTAAAATCACAAAAAAAAAATTAAAGCTGTCAGAGATAATTCCAGTGACCAAGTTCCTTTTGGTTGGTCGGCCAGAAGGGGGATTACTGAGTCCACCCTCACTTTGGAATGCGTGACAAATTGACTCGTCAGAAGGGTCGGAAATTCGACTCTTATTGGTGAGTGATAGATTTGACTCAGACGGTCACGGAAAATGTGACTCGTTTTAGAAGGGTCATGAAGTTGACTCCTATTGGGTCCATGGAGAAGACCTTCGATTCAAAGTTTCTATTGAATAAGGGGGTTATATACTTTGAATTGCTAGTAGTTGGTTATTACCCTCTAGGATCTTGATTCCTCTCTGAGCGGGTCTAAACAGAGCTGAGGAGTTTCTCCACCTACCCGTGTTCAGCGGAGACGACCATGGTTCCGGGGTCTAGGAACATCTCGAGTCCACTTCCTCTCCTTAGCCGAGACCAGGGCAGTAGTCAGAGGTATTGACATTTATTTTTTACAAGTGTTCGAATTTCAACTCTCAAGACAAACTAAACCACCCTTAAAAATCCTGAAGTACAGTTCTTCCGTCGTCGAGTTCATTTGGACTCTCTCGACGAGACTCCTCCACCCCCCTCCTCGGTCCAATAGATACTTAAAACGTTGTTTCCCGTCCATCAGACTTGTAGTTTTCTAATAACACTCAATTTCTTTTGGTCTTTAGAGTTCGATTCTCCAAATCGTGAAAAGATACGTACCCTTCTATGTACTCGGACGGGATCGACTTCGGTAAGGAGACGATACGGGGAGGCGCGAGTCCCCGGTCATAGGACTCAAAGAAGTCCCGAGTGACAGGTCTCACCGACGTCACTACCGACGATATACCGTCCACAACGAAGGAAGGACTCAAGGGAGACCCGAGTCGTCGAGTGGTAGCCACCACCGACGTTAACGGCTACTGACACTGTAGGAAGTAAATGACTATGCCGTCCTTTATAAGGTAAAGAATAAACGTACAGTATCTTGTCGTTACGACAAAAGACACTTTGGTCCTTTGGGGTACTTTGGACACTTTGAGAACTTTGGTCCTGGGCACCCACGTCCAAATACAGTAGGTCGTCGGGACGACGGACTAGCTAAAGACACGAAGGCAAGTCGCTATCTCGACAAACATCAACTGTGTTCCTTTTGTCACCTGCAAAAACTTCGTCAAGCGGACCGTAAGAAATCCCGAGAGACGTCCATTCCGGGAGGTCGTCGAACTTTCTCCGTGTCGTTACCTGTACACACCCTTTCAACCGACTGAGTAGAGAGTGGCAACCAAATGTCTACTTTCACCGACCGATGGACGGGGACCCCGACGAGGCCCCATACTCAACCGCGGGGACGGTACGACACCGACCCTACCGTGGAACTCTCCCCGCACGAGGCGTGGAGGACCCGGAACACCAGCACGTACCTCTCACCGAGGTTCGGACACCATCACGGACTCACTTTCACCCAACTTCTAGTTCGTCCGGACCGTCGACGGCGACAGACGGGAGACGAGTCGGGGCACAAACGTCGTCTACGGTCTTAACCGTGACGGTCGTCACCCTTCCGTGTGAAACAGGACCCCGGAACCCGTCCGGTGGAGTCGTCTACCCGGACCCGGGGGTCCCCCAGCTACAGGTCAGGTATCATCACACAGAAGTTCAGGGAGACTTCCTGGTGTGAACAAACCAAAAATTTAAAATTAGAACGTGCTTTACTAAAAAAATTTACATTAATTTCAACAATACTATTTTTGTGGAGCGCAAATTCGGGTAATAGAATAATCCTTTGCGTTCTCTGCAGTTCATGGACACAGTCTAACGACCCTTGTAAAGATTTTGACGGAAAACTAAGTTACGAATAGAAAGTGTCTGTTAGTTTTTATTGTACTCCTGACCGGGACGGGTGGGGGTGGGGGGGTGGAGCTCGGACTTAGGAAGTGTAGACCCACACTCCACCCACAAAGAATTAACTCTAAAATTTTTGACTAACTTTTACACAAACTTCCTCCTTCGTCTATCGTTTGGAAAGACCTTACGGGGCTGAAGACACCTTCTCCCACCTCAGGGACTCGGTTCTGGTCCGAGGGCCGGAGTCGCAAAGAGGGTGAGACGGAAGAAAGAAAAGGAGGCAATCGTCCCTCTAAACTCTGAATTTTGTCTGTCGTTTTTGTCTTCGGGAAAGACAATACCTTTTAAACCTTGTGCATGTCTTAATCGGTCTTCTCTCATAACTTGGGGTGTATGGTAGAGGAGTACCTACTAGGACAAAGCAAACGGGGGGTTTAGGGACCCAATATTTGTTTTAGGGTCTATGATAAATAAAAAAAGACAACCATAAAGTCATCCAAGACTTTCTCAGTAACATTCGTTGTATTGGTGCTCTGGTCACAGTGTAGACTGTTTGTCACTGGAGATTTATGGGAGGTTATAGGTCAGTCGCAAGTTTAAGGGTCCTGGACTTACTTTCGGTATCCAGTAAGAGAAAGTCACAAACCGAAAGGGAGTCAGAGAGAGATGGAACAAACAAAAAGTGAACTTGAACACCTTCTTTACAGGGAACCGGTCGTAAGGCACGAACTCCAGGGAGTACAGGAACGTGTGGAAGGAGACTGTAAACTTAAAGGAGACTTAGTCACCCACCTAAATCTTCACACTCATCTGAGTCCGGACCCCCAAAAACCACTCCGACAAAGTAACACAGTGGGGACAGAGGTGAACTCCCTTTTTAGTAAACTAAAAAGTCAACGTAGGACCACCATCCCTATGACGATCCTACGGTCGCCCTGAACCACCCCTGACTGGGTGCCTATCCGGTTCCACCCGTCTAAGGAATCACGGCTAGGGTGGGGAATGTTCTCGACAGAGACAGGGAGACACGGAGTCAAAGGTACAGACGGAGGAGAACACTTCACTTGTGACACAAAAATGTGTAATCAGTTATTGTGCACCTGAAGGGTCCACCGTGTCACCATCTCGTTGGCGACCGTTACGTCTTCTGTACCCAAGGTAGGGACCCAGCCCTTCTAGGAGACCTCTTCCTTTACCGTTGTGTGAAGTCATAAGCACGGACCTTTTAAGATACCTGTCTCCTCGACCAGTCCGATGTCAGGTACCCCAACGTTAGTCAGTCTGTGTTGACTCATTGACTTGTGTGTGTGTGTGTGTGTGTGTGTGTGTGTGTGTGTGTGTGTGTGCGTATGCGTAAATAACTCACAAAATCAAAAGACTTACAACTCGAAATTCGGTCGAAAAAGTGAGAGGAGAAAGTGAAAGTAGTTCTCCGAAAATCAACGAGAATTGAAAGACGGTATTCCCACCACAGTAGACGTATAGACTCCAATAACTATAAAGAGGGACTTTAGAACTAAGGTCGAACACGAAGAAGGTCGGGTCACAAAGAGTACTACATGAGACGTATATTCAATTTATTCGTCCCACTGTTACATGTCGGAACTGTATGAGGAAAAGGATAAAACTTGGTCAGACAACAAGGTACAGGTCAAGATTGACAACGAAGGACTGGACGTATATCCAAAGAGTTCTCCGTCCAATCCACCAGACCATAAGGGTACAGAAAGTCTTAAGAGGTGTCAAATAACACTAGGTGTGTCAGTTTCCGAAACCGTATCAGTTATTTCGTCTTTATCTCCAAAAAGACCTCGAGAGAACGAAAAAGCTACTAAGTTGTACAACCGTTAAACTAGAGACCAAGGAGACGGAAAAGATTTTGGTCGAACTTGTAGACCTTCGAGTACTATCTACCCCTTTGTCACCTTTGTTACAGTCTGAAATAAAAAAAACCGAGATTTTAGCGACGTCTACCACTAACGTCGGTACTTTAATTTTCTGTGAATGAGGAACCTTCCTTTCAATACTGGTTGGATCTATCATATAATTTTTCGTCTCTATAATGAAACGATTGTTTCCAGGTAGATCAGTTCAGATACCAAAAAGGTCATCAGTACATACCTACACTCTCAACCTGACACTTCTTTCGACCCGCGGTTTCTTAACTACGACAACATCTCCTGAGAACTCTGAGGGAACCTGACGTTCCTCCAGGTTCGTCAGGTAAGACTTCCTCTAGTCAAGACCCACAAGTAACCTTCCTGACTACGATTTCGGCTTTGAGGTTATGAAACCGGTGGAGTACGCTTCTCAACTGAGTAACCTTTTCTGAGACTACGACCCTCCCTAACCCCCGTCCTCCTCTTCCCCTGCTGTCTTCTACTCTACCGACCTACCGTAGTGACTGAGCTACCTGCACTCAAACGCACTTGAGACCCTCAACCACTACCCGTCCCTCCGGACCACACGACACTAAGTACCCCAGCGTTTCTCAGCCTGTGCTCACTCGTTGACTTGACTTGACTTGACTTGACTAACTCACAGATGAGACACGGACCGAGACCCTCGATACTCGAGGTAGAGGGCGACTAACACTTATTTGTTTGTACCAGTACCGAGACCTGTCCGAGACGTTATCTTTAAAACCATGTGGTGCCAGTGAGACGGTGACTCGGACCGGCTTTCCCCTTGAAGTCACGGGGGTTCTCCCTTCTTGTCAGAGAGAAGGACTACAATACGGAAATGGCACATTCGCCGTGTTACGGTCCCAGAAGACAGGGACGTCGGGTGGAGACCAAAACCGAGTCTGAATGGGTCTGGGTGGCGTCACGCAGGGAGGTATAGGAGTGAAAGTGAACCCGGAAGAGACGACGTCCTTGGGTGAGTGGGTCCGTATCCCGTCGGGGCTCACGTCCCCACAAGTACAGACCTCCCCGAGGAAACAAAGAGTCGTCGGTCGAGGTCTCCGAAGCAGGGACTAGGGGTCGCCCAGTCCCTCCCAGGGGCACCCTTAACTCAGGGATCGTCGCTGGTGTCATAACGTCGACGGAGGTTTCACGTAGACACCCTCGTGTGGTCGTCATGTCTAAACTAGGTGTCTGTGCGAACGCTCCCTTCCTCCTCTACCGTCCGTTGGGGTCCTCGACGGGGACCCACCATTCCAAAGGGCAGAATGTGACGACAACCAATCTGGTGGTGGTATCCCTACATTCTTTCGTCCCTCCAGTGGCACCCTCAGTCCTTGACACTTGCCTCCCGTCTACGGACCTTACGTGCCACGCTCCAGAGTGACGTCTCCACTCCTCCCTCCTCGACGTTTGTAGTCTCCGGGGCGTCTCCGGTCACGGGTACAGTCGTTGGTCTTTGGGGGGCCGGACCCAGTGTGTCGTCAGGGCCGTCTCGACCCCTGCTTTCGGACCGGAAGCGAACCACAGTCTGAGCCCCGAGGGATGACCCCGAGAGAACCGTCGGACTCGTCGGAGACGGCACAGGACACCGGGTGGGAGTCGGGGTCCTCCCGGGTCCGGCGGTCTCAGCAGAGGCTCCGTCACTTACCAATCGACAAAGTTCTCCCCTTTCAAAGACTCAGTAAACAAATAAACGGTGGTCCTACACCCCTACTCTCAAAATCCTTCTCTTAGGATTTTTTTTATTTAGAAAAATTAATTTTCTATTTCATAAATATTTCTATTTGCACCTCATAAAGGACGACACGACACGAAAACACTGGCGTACCTGACATCGGACGGTCCGAGGAGACAGACACTCCAAAAGGTCCGTTTTTATAGTCTCACCCAACGGTAAAGGACGAAGTCCACTAGAAGACTGGGGCCGTAACTTCAGTGCAGAGAACGTAGAGGACGTAACCGTCCGTCTAAGAAACGGTGACACGGTGGACCCTTCGGGGTTGTACTTTCATATGACTACCACTTAAAAATAAACATATTTTTAATATATACATATTAACGTATGGGTCCACTAGTAGTGGTCCAGTCCTAGGTATTGCAAGGGACACCGGAAAGAAAAAATAAATCCTAGAATCAAGGGGTCCCTAGTTTGGGCGTGGAGGACGTCACGTTCGTGTCTCAGAATTGGTGACCTGACGGTCCCTTCCGGGTGGGCCAGGGGACAGATTCACCAGGGAGAGAGACGGGGTCATGTCTACATACTTAACTCGCGGGTGTAGAGTCCTCCGGTTCCACACCCTCGACATCCGACGTACGACCGGGTCGGGGCAGTGTAGAGACGAGGTGGAATGTCTCCCGGTCCGAGACGTTACCCTGGCTCCGGTGTCTCGGAAGCCGGCCCCGCCACCCAAAAGTTGTCGAGTAAAGTAAAAATCTCACCTCCAGAGGCATGCACCATATTCCTCTTCGGGATACTACATGCACCGGTCACCGGTTCCCCCCGAAGAGTCTCCCTCGTAACCGACTCGTCCCGGACTCCCTTCCATTCGTCACTGGGTCCACACTACGTCACGCCTGGGTAATGGACCTTTCCCCTTGTACACGTTTCTGGGACACACCCTGCCTCCCTTCCACCAGGGCTGCCGACCTCGGGTCTCGCACTCCGAGCACCAACCCACTCAGCACTGTCGACCCTGTCCCCGTCCTCCGTCCCGACCTCTCCCCGGGACCCCGACACTCCTACGACCACCTCAGTAGAACCCTCCTGTCTACTGGACCCGACCCCCACCCGTCACTCCACGGACACCGTCCTCCTCCGTCGACGGGTCCCAAGAACTGGTCTGGTAACGAGGGACTACTCTGGGAAGGGTGGAGCCGGGAAACGTGGAGACGGAGTTTGAATGGAGGGTGGTTCCCGACCGGGTAATCTACCGGTACGGTAGTTCTTCGACACGGTCTGACGTCCTTTTGTCGACCTGAAGTGGTACAGAGAACCGGAGGTCTCGGGACCTTCCGTGCACCACGGAACAAGGGTAAGGTACATGACTACCACTGAAAAATATTACGGGTCCTACGCCGAAACAACCAGTCCGGGCACGACCGGCCCAGAGGGGAGAGTCCGAACAAAGGGAAAGACACTACAGCCTGGTTACCACTACTGCCACTGTCGGTACTTCGGGCGAGTGGGTCACAGAAACCCCCCCAAGTGTCACACTATTTGGGTACACTTCACGAGTCCTACCCACCGACGGGGAAAATAATAACGACACGAATGTTGCCTAAGACACCGAATCACCTCGAGACACTTGTCTGTCACCGTTCGATATCCTGTCATTAGTAATCTGGGTGGGTTTCGGGTCGGATACTTCCAACTCTTGGAGTAATGTCCAGAACATCCTCTCACCTCTCACCCAGTTTCGGTCCTGACCTTCCGGTCCAGCGTCCGTCCACCGGCCGAGACTTAGGACGTAACCTCTTGACGGGGGTGGGGATGGGGCCTTTGGGGGTCTTTCCCCTCCTACCGCCATGGAGGTGGTGTGAAAAATGTCAAGAGGGAACTCCAACAACAGAGGTGAGACCGGGTACCCGAGTCTCTCTTACACTTCCCGTTCATGGAGACTCCGTGAGACGGTCGAAACCCCTTGGTTCCCCGAATCACGGGTCCAATCGAATGCGACACAGACAGCACTATCCTAATGTGCCAGCCATACATTTCTCAATTGTCCCACGAAAGAGTACTGACCCGGGAAAGAGGACGAGACAGGGGGTCGTCGCCTGTCAGGCCGAAAGTAGTAGCAAACGGTAGACTTTGTTAGGCCCTATCTGGAGAATCCAAACAAAAAAGTGTCAGTACGTGTCAAGAGAAAACCAACTTAAGAATCTTCACCCTGACGACTGTGTCTCCCGACGGGGACATCTTGGGACTCCGTAGGTACTGGAACCTCTTCCACATGTACGAGGGGTCGAACGAGTCTCGCCTTAGTGACAATGGTAACCGGGACGGGTCGTCGCGAAAAGTTTCCAACTTCGTCCAGAACTCGCGACAAAGCGCACGTCCGGACCGGCTCTGACGACCGGGGAGAGGTCTCAAGACAGGAGAGAAGAACCCACTGACTGTTTCCGGCCCTAGAGTCACCGGGGTTCCTAGACTACGATCAGACCAGGTGACCGGGTCTCGATCTTTCCTTCATGTGTGCGTACGTACGCGTGTGCGTGCGTACCTACGCACGTCCTTTGATCCTTCTTGGAAGAAGTTCCCAACAAAGTTTTTTCAAACCAGTCGGAAGGTCGACACGTCAAAATCTCCGACACAGACTCGTACCCAGGAGATCTACACCCATTCGTAAAAAAGTCCAGTGTCAAGAAAACGTTAAACTGAAGAGGTCTTAATAGTTCAAACAACACGTTAACTGGTGTCCGAATTTTAATGTACCTTTAGACCGAATAGTACGTTCCGTAAGTCACAAGGCTAGTATTTTAAACCCTTTAAAAAGTTTTGGTCACAAACGAATAACTAAAGTCTCAATTGACTCTTAACAATCAACACTGTTTCCCGAGGCCACTACTTTCGGTGACATGAGTCTTCGTCCACCCCCGGGATGGAAGCAAGAGGGAGTAACTTACAGTAGAGAAGTGAACTGCAGAGAGGTGTAGGTGACACAGGTAATGACCACAACTCCCAGTACCGGACTTAACTGGTTCTGGAAGAAGGACCGACCTCCGTGGTACGTCAGGTCCACAGGTCGAGGTTCGACTGGTAAACCTACGGCACACACCGAACCACACGACGGGACGTCGGGTCCTTCTACGCACACCAACTCCCAGAACAGGGGAACTGTCCCTCCACCTCACCCATCTTCACAGGAGAGGGAAGTAGAGGGTGAGCCTCGACATCCTCACCTGTCTGTCGGGATCGGTGTCTCGGCTCCGACCAAGGTCCTTTGCCCGAGTCCCATGTCCATGGGTCTTAGTCTTCCTTCGGAACTTACGGGGGTGGTACCATGTTGGGGACATGACGGGAGGACGTGGGTTGTGTGTGTGTGTGTACTTATGTGTACACACGTGTGTGTGCACGTGTGTGTACGTGTGAGTGCGTTTGTGATTATGTGCTTGTGTGCGTGCACTTGTGCACACGTGTGTACTTGTGCGTACGTGCGTCTGTGTACGTGTACGTGTGTACACGCGTGTGTGTACGTGTTTGTGCGTGTACGTGTGTGTTTGTGTACTCGTGTATGCGCGTGTGTGCGTGCTTGTGTGTGTGTGCTTGTGTGTGTCCGTGTGTCCACGATAGGACAGAAAGAGACCGAGGTATCAAGGGTGGGGGCGGGGTGGGGAGTACGAGGTGTCACGGTCACTGACCGTCGGGACCTGAAACCTTCCCCGACGAAGGGACACTACGGACTTGGATAGGTAGTCAGACAGGTGCGTGGGTGGGTCATACCCTTTGACTCCCCGTGACAATCCCCAACCTCCCAGAGACGGGAAACCCATCGTCCGGGGAGGACGAAGCCGCGAGGGTGAAGGGGGTAGGGGGCCCGTGACACTCATGCACATCCAGAATGGTGGAGGGTTGTCGCACTCCGGCTCTGAGGGCGAAGGGGTCGAGTCCCGGACCGACGACTCCCCTCGCCCTCCCTCCGTCGGGGGATCCTACCCAGAGTTCTTGTCCCCGTACACCGAGGTTCCACCCTCGGAGGGAGGTTCCGACCCGTGGTCCTGACGGTCCCACTTATCGTCTCCGGTAGGGCGAGGACCGGCACCGTGTCCCACCTCTCGACCGACGTTCGTGGCGCTCTTCCCCTTCACTCTCACCCGTTCACGGGATCCGACAGAAAAGAAGTAA
Source organism: Capra ibex (assembly GCA_006410555.1). NCBI lineage: Eukaryota > Metazoa > Chordata > Mammalia > Artiodactyla > Bovidae > Capra > Capra ibex. The sequence goes on from SJYO01050590.1 coordinate 41,377,965, forward strand.
TAAATCGTTTAGGACCCGTCTTCTGACAAATCCCTCATCCCGAAGTCCCGTGTCCGTACACCCTCTTAAAGAGGAGACGTCTGCACCCCGGTGTCACCTTACAGGTCGAACCAGGTCGGGACGGGTCCCCGGTCTCTCTAGAGGAGGATCAGGTCCTGACCTGAGTCTGGAAGCTCTTGTTACTGTACACGAGAGGTACAACCCCGTACGACCTCTTCCTACAGCCTCTTGACACTATCTTCGACTCCAGACCCCTACCGACCCCGGTGCCTCCCATTTACTGGACGGTGGAGTACTTCTTCTCCAGACCATTTTATGTGTATTGTACTTTGTAGCAAAATTGGTGAAAAAAATCTTTCACATATTAAGTCACCATGATTCATATAAGTGTCACAATACGGCAGTATTGGAGATAGGTAAAGACTTTGAAAAGTAGTGGGGTTTATCAGGAATAGGTAACTTGTCCTTAAGGTATAAGGGAGAGGGAGTCGGAGACCATTAGCGAGTAGATGAGAGACAGAGAGACCTAAACGGAGTATATTCACCGACGACGAGGACGATTCAGCGAAGTCAGCACAGGCTGAGACACGCTGGGGTATCTACCGTCGGGTGGTCCGAGGGGACAGGGACCCTAAGAGGTCCGTTCTTGTGACCTCACCCAACGGTAACGGAAGAGGTTACGTACTCTCACTTTTCACTTTCACTTCAGCGAGTCAGCACAGACTGAGAATCGCTGGGGTACCTGACATGGGGTGGTCCGAGGAGGTAGGGACCCTAAGAGGTCCGTCCTTGTGACCTCACTTTAACCTTAGTACGTTAGTAACAACGAAACACTGACCAAATAAAATGAATCGGATAAAAGTTCCAAGGTACAACATCGTACCAAAAAAACACAAAATAAAAAACCAACTCTAATTAAAAATAAATAAAATTAAATTAAAATTAAATACAACCTCACATCGACTAAACGTCACAACACGACCGAAGGTACACATCGACTCACTAAGTCAATATGTATATAGGTAGGAAAATGTCTAAGAAAAGGATACACCTACTAATGTCTTATCACTCATCTTAAGGACACGATACGTAATCATCCAGGGACAACTAATGGAAACAATATACATCAGCACATATTACAATTAGGATTTGAGGATTAAATAGGAAGGGGAGGTGAAAGGAGACTGGGACGTTGGTTTTCAGACGAATTCTTCAAACACTTAGACAAAGAGAAAAGTTTATTCAAGTAAACATAGTAAATTTATAAGGTGTAAATTCACAATAGTATGCTATGAACTGAGAGAGCCTGACTGAAGTGACATCATATTAGAGGTCCAGGTAGGTACAACGACGTTTACCGTAATACAGTAAGAGAGATACTGACCCTCTATAAGCACACACACACACACGCACGCACGCACGCACGCACGCACGCACACACACACACACATGGTGTAGAAGAAATAGGGAAACAGACAGTCACCTGTCAATCCAGCGAAGGTACAGAACCGACAACACTCATCACGACACTTTTATCCCCACGCACATAGAACACGTCAATCTCAACAATAGACCTACGTGTGGGTCGTCACCCTAACGGCCTAGTGCACCACCAAGACAAAAATCAAAGACTCCTCCAAGGAACGACAAGGGGCAGCACGAGCGTGGTCGAGTGCAGGGATGGTCGACACATCATCTCAGGGGAAAAGAGATGTGGGAGAAGTCGTGAAAAACAAGCATCTGAAAAACTACCACCGGTGAGACTCCACTATGAAGTAACATCAAAACTAAACATAAAGAGATCATTAATCGTTACGACTCGTAGAAAAGGACACACACAACCGGTAGACATATAAAAGAAACCTCTTTACAGACAAATCTAGAAGACGAGTAAAAAACTGAGCCAAAAAAAAAATTGGAAAATTTAAAATATAACCTCAATATCGGTCAATTGTTACAACAATATCAGAGTACACATGTAGTGGTATGTGTATGCACATACGTCGAGTAGGTATGTATATGTACATGGACAAGAGGGGATTTGAGGGGAAGGTAGGTCCGACGTTGTATTGTAACTCGGTTCAAGGGACACGATGTGTCATCCTGGAACAACCAATAGGTAAAATTTTTGTCACCGCACATACACAGCTAGGGTTTGAGGGATTGAGAGAGGGGGGTTAAGAAAGGAGACCGTAAAAANAGGAGACCGAAAAAAAAAAAAAAAAACATATCTCGACGTACTCGACGAACATACAAAACCTCTAAATTAGAGAACAGTCAGTGAAGGAAACGTTTACAAAAGAGGGTAAGACATCCAATAGAAAAGTGAAACAAATACTAAAGGAAACGTGACGTTTTCGAAAATTCAAATTAATCGAGGGTAAACAAATGAAACAAAAGTAAAATTAATCTGCCACCTAGTCTTTTCTATACGACACTGAATACACGTTTTCACAAGACGGATACAAAAGGAGATTCTTCAAATATCATGGGTCGGAATGTAAATCCAGAAATTAGGTAAAACTCAAATACCACAATCTCTTACAAGATTAACGTAAGAAAATGTACATCAACAGGTCAAAAGGTCGTGGTGAATAACTTTTCTGACAAAAAAGAGGTAACATATCAGAACGAAGGAAACAGTTATTAACTGGTATCCACGTATCCAAATATAACTAGACATAAAGACAAAAACACGGTCATGGTATGACAGAACGATACCATATGGTGAAAAGATCATATGAGACCCAGTCCTTCAGACTAAGGAGGTGAAGACAAAAGGAAAAAGTTCCAACAAAACAGATAAGCCCCAGAAAACACAAGGGTATGTTTAACATTTTATAAAACAAGACCAAGACACTTTCTACGGCAACCATTAGACTATCCCTAATGTAACTTAGACATCTAACGAAACTCATCATATCAGTAAAAACGTTACAACTGAGAAGGTGAGGTTCTTATCCCACATAGAGAGACACAGTCGAAACTAAAGAAAGTAGTCGTAGAATATGACGTATATCCAGGAAACGGAGGAATCTATTCTAACAAGAACTCATAAAATAAGAAAAGTTACGTTAACTTTTACCCTAACAAAGGAATTAAAGAGAAGGACTAGAAAACAAATCGCATATCTTTACGTTCTCCAATGACACAAAATTAAAAACAAGGGAAGTTGAAATGACTTAAGTCACAACTCGAGATCATCAAAAGACCGTCATAGAAATCCTATGAAAAGGTGATGCATATCATAGTACAGTAGACGTTTGTCACTGTCAAAATGAAGAAAAGGTTAAACCTAAGGAAATAAAAATAAGAGACTAACGGTACCGATCCTGAAAGTTTTGATATAATTTGTTTTCGCCACTCTCACCTGTAGGAACAGAACGAGGATTAGATCTCCTTTATAAAAGTCGAAAAGAGTCAACTCTCACTACAATTGACACCCAAACAGTACGACGACGACGATTCAGCGCAGTCAGTACAGGCTGAGACACGCTGGGGTGTCTGCCGTCGGGTGGTCCGAGACGGTAGAGACCCTAAGAGGTCCGTTCTTGTGACCTCACCCAACGGTAAAGGAAGAGGTCACGTACTTTCACTTTTCACTTTCACTTCAGTGAGTCAGTACAGGTTGAGAAGTGTTGGAGTACCTGACGTCGGATGGATAATACAACTCCATCAAAGAAAAATACCGAAGAAAGACCTCTCAAAAAAAAAAAAAATTATTATTTACCCACAACTTAAAACAGTTTTTGAAAAACATGTAGATAACTATACCAGTATATCAAAAATAAGGAGTCAAACAACTATGCCATATAGTGTCAAACTAAACACAAATAACTTCTTAGGAACGTAGAAGCCCTATTTAAGGTGAATTACTACTACACACTAATAGAATTGCCCAATGACCTAAAACAAACGACCATGAAACAACCCCTCAAAACGTAGATACAAGCAGTCACTATCACCGGACATTAAAAGAAAAGACACACTACAGAAACAGACCAAAACTATAGTCCCACTAGAACCTGAGCATCTTACTCAAACCATCACAAAGTGGGAGACGTCTAAAAACGTTCTCAAAGATTTCATATCCACAATCGAGCAGAGATTTACAAACTATCTTAAAGGGACACTTCGGTTGACCTGGACCTGAAACCAAAAATTAGTGTCGAAGTCAAAGTAACGAGCACTAACTTTCACTTTCACGACCAGCGAGTCAGGTACAGACTGAGAAACACTGAGGTACCTGACATCGGGTGGTCCGAGGAGACAGGCACCTTAAGAGGTCCGTTCTTATGACCTCACCCATCTGTCAGGGAAGAGGTCCCCTAGCAGGGTGGGTCTCTAGATCGGGTGTAGAGGACGTCACATCCACGTCAGAAATGGTGGACTCGGTGGTCCCTTCGGACGGAAATTAACCAGACAAGTATAAAAGGTAAAAAAGAACCAAGTCATAACTTTGCAACATGGAAAGATTCTTAAACAGGTAAAGACGGTCCAACAGGTAAAATAACTGTACATCAACGAATGTCAACAGAGAATACTAGGAAACATAAAGATACCACAGGTAACACTGAAGAGAAAGAAGTAAAGAGTAAAATAACTAAACTCAGAAGAGGGGAAACAAGGGACCTATCTAGAACGATTTCAAGATAGTTAAAACAAATAGAAAAATATTTTGGTTAAAAAACAAAGTAACTAGAAAAAATAACAAAAGAAACAGAGACAAAGTAAATTAAGACGAGACCAGAACTATTAGAGAAAGGAAGATAATTGAAACCCAAAACAAACAAAAATAAATTCAACGAAATCCACATTTAAATCCAACAGATAAACTCTAAAAAGAATAAAGGATTCCATTCGAATATAACGACAGTCGAAGGGAACATCGTGACGAAACGAGACAGGGTATCCAAAAGCTGGTGGTGCAAAAGTAACAGTAAACAGAGATATAAAAAGCTAAAGGATAAACTAAAGAAGTCGCTAGACGACCAACAAACCATTGTATAACAAATCGGAGGTACCCTGAAGGGACCACCGAGTCTCCAATTTCGTAGACGGAGGTTATGCCCTCTGGACCCAAGCTAGAGACCCAGCCCTTCTAGGGGACCTCTTCCTTTACCGTTGGGTGAGGTCATAAGAACGGATCTCTTAGGGTACCTACCTCCTTGGACCACCCGATGTCAGGTACCCCAGCGTTTCTCAGTCTGTGCTGACTCACTTTCAATTGAATTGAAAAAAAAAGGACATTAACTAAAGATTAGAGTATTGTAACACCAGCCTTTTCTACGAACTATACTAAAGTCCAAAAGATTTAAACGGTGCCGAAGTAAAGACCGGGTTCTACAGAACCCTTTACAAAGTACACGTGAACTCTTCTTTCACGTAAAACAACGAAAACCTACTTTTCGTAAAATATGTATAGTTAAAAATATTCAAAATATTTATAGTTTATTCAGATAGACCAGATTAAATTCCGGACACAAAGGAACAACGAAAAGACAGACCTAGTACACAGAGAATTACTTTCACCGCACAATTTTAGGGAGTAATGTTAACACAACGACAGTTAAAGAAAAAAGAGACCGGCAATCACAAACAGAATTTATCGTTCCACAAGAATACGACCCATACACATATAGATATTAACGACGTAGAAGAAACACCTGACGAGGGAACTAGAAATACGACAGAGATCATTGTCAGAAATAAAATTTCAGACAGAACAGATTACACTCATAACGATAAGGTCGAAAGAAAGGTAAGGTTAAGGGTACCTTATGGAAACAGGTAGGGGAGTGAAAGTCAGACGTAGACAGGGATCTAGACTTCACTCAGAGAACATCGGTAGTACATACACCCAGAAGACAAACATAGGTAACTCGGTCAGACACACAAACCAACCTCGTAAATTAGGTAAACGTAAAGTGTATTAATAGTCATACATACAAGAATGACGGTAAAACAATTAACAAAACCTAAACAAAAATATCCACAAAAAAGAAGGGAAGGAGAACAAGAGGAGAACACTAAACTACTGACATAAGTCACAACACAAACCTAACGACAAAGAAAAAACACACAAGTAGATAACATCCAAAAACCAAACGTCGAGGGTACTACAAAACTATATCGATAGATATGTATATCCTCTAACAAAATTCAACGACCAACGAGTCAAATGTCAGATAAAGGTCATAGAACGTAGACATGAGAGGAGAAGAGTGTAAACGACCAAAACTACACACACACATACCTACTAAAGGACGGAAGCGAAACACAAACGGAAATGGTCATTGGTAAGGGTAAATACTAAAAGACCAAACATCAACATCGAAGAACAAAAACAGACCTACATTTTATGGAAAAAACTATCCAAGGTCAGAAAAACTAACTAACAACAAGTCGACAATCAACACTGAAACCACAAAGGCACTCTCCACTCGGTCGCGTCCAGGAAGACAAGGTGAGATGACAGGTCTTAGCTCCCCGACGAAAATCAAACCTACGAAAGACGGGGAAAAGAGTCACACACGACTCGTAATCGGGGAACTATACCCGACACATCTACACCACCGGGTGTGTGTGAGGAGTATCTCACCTCCGTCACTAACCACGGGTGGGACACCCAATACGTTGTCCCGACCACCCGGTGTACGAGGACCGTGTCGTTCCCACCACGGAGGAGGAACGTCCAGGGGATCGACACCGTCGTCGGATGTGTGGGGGTCCTGTCGTCCCCGTCGTTGACCGTGGACGGGGGTCCGGAGGATCACCGTCGTTGTCGGGTGCGTGAGGACCCTGTCGTCCCTGGCGGTGACCTCGCACGAGTACCGGGCACACACGAGGGGTCCACAGCCCCCGTCACGAACTGTGGGTGGACACCGAGAGGGTCACCGTCACCGCCAGACACGTTAGGGTCCTGTCTCCCCGTCGGGAACCGTGGGTGAACACCCAAGGGATGTCGTCGTCACCGGACACGCACGGAACCAGTTGTCCCTGTCACTTACCACGGGTGAGGACACAGGATTTAAAGTAAGGAAAACCCATGACTGATTACACCGTAACAATTATGTTAGTAGACAACTACCTGTAAACACGACAAGGGTGGAAAAACTATAACACTTATTACGACGAATTTTCGTGACCGTAAGTTCATAGACAAACTCAGGGACGAAAGTCAATAAAACCCACGTATGGATCCTCACCTTAACGATCTAGTGTACCCGAAGGGAACACCGAGTCGACCATTTCTTAGGCGGACGTCACGTCCTCTGGACCCAAGCTAGAGACCCAACCCTTCTAGGAGACCTCTTCCCTTTCCGATGGGTGAGGTCATAAGACCGGACCTCATCAGGTACCCCAACGTTTCTCAGTCTGCGTCGACTCGCTGAAAGGGAAAGTGTGCCAGTAAGAGAGAGCTTGAAAAGCTTCTTAGTGGTTTGACAAAAGGGGTCACCGACGCGGTGCACGCAAGGGTGGTTGACATGTGTTCACAAGGTAGAAGAGGTGTAGGGACAGTCGTAGACAATGAAAGGCGAAAAAACCTACACTCCGCCATAGAGTAACACTGAAAAAACAAACGAAACGAACAAAATGAAAACCCAAAAAGAGAAAACCGACGTAGTCCAGGATCTACGCCGAGTGTCTCGGAAGCACCACAGACACCCTCGCCGGAAGGTCGTGTGTCTGAAAGACCGACACCGCAGACCCGAGGCCTTGTGCGTCGGAATCATCGGCACCACGGACGCGAGAGGGTGACGCCACGCACCCGACGCAACCCTGTGTCATCAACGTCCCACACCCGAATCAACGAGACCGCACACCCTAGAATCAAGGAACTGTCCCTTAACTTGGACGTAGGGGACATAACGTCCCGTATTAGAAAAAAATTTTTAATTAAGTAGATAAAATTAACCTCCGAATAATGAAATGCCATACATCACCCAAAACGACATGTAGCTGTACTCAGTCGGTACCCACATGTACACAGGGTGGTAGGACTCGGGGGGAGGGGTGAGAGACGGGTGGGGGAGGGGGACCCAACAGGGCCTCGTGGGCGAAACCCACGGGACGAAGTACGCAACTCGAACGTGACCCGTAGGCAAAGCGTATACCATTACATGTGCGAAGTCACGAAAAGAGAGTATAACAGGGTGGGAGCGGAAGAGGGTGTCTCAGATTTTCAGACAAGAAATGTAGACACAGAGAAAACGACAGAACGTATCTCCCAACAACAAGGATAGAAAGATTTAAGGTATATATACGCAATCATATGACATAACCACAAGAAGAAAGACCGAATGAAGTGATACATATTATCCGAGGTCAAAGTGGGTGGAGTAATCTTGACTGAGTTTACATAAGAAAAATTACCGACTCATTATGAGGTAACACATATACATGGTGTCGAAAGAATAGGTAAGTAGACGACTACCTGTAGATCCAACAAAGGTACAGGACCGATAATATTTGTCACGACGCTACTTGTAACCCCATGTACACAGAGAAAGTTAAGACCAAAGGAGCCACACATACGGGTCTTCACCCTAACGACCCAGTATACCGTCAAGATAAACGTTAAAAAATTCCTTAGAGGTGTGACAAGAGGTATCACCGACATGATCAAACGTAAGGGTGGTTGTCACATTCTCCTAAGGGAAAAGAGGTGTGGGAGAGGTCGTAAATAACAAATATCTGAAAAACTATCGTCGGTAAGACTGGGTCGCACTCTACCATGGAATGACACCAAAACTAAATTTAAAGAGACTATTACTCACTATAGTTCGTAGAAAAGTACACAAACAATCGGAAAACATCAGCAGAAACCTCTTTACAGACAAATCCAGAAACCGGGCGAAGAAATAACGCAACAAATAAAAAGACCATAACTCAACGTACTTGACAAACATATAAAACCTCTAATTAAGAAACAGACAAAAAACAAAACAAAACAAAAACGATAAAAGAGGGTAAGACTTCCGACGGAAAAGAGGACCGAATATCAAAGGAAACAACACGTTTTCGAACATTCAAATTAATCCAGGGTAAACAAACGAAAACAAAAATAAAGGTAATGAGACCCTCCACCTAGTATCTCCTAGAACGACACTAAATACAGTCTCTTACAAGTTGGATACAAAAGGAGATTCTCAAAATATCAAAGACCAGAATGTAAATCTGACAATTAGGTAAAACTCAAACAAAAACACATACCACAATCTTTCACAAGATCAAAGTAAGAAAAAGTCCACCAACTGGTCAAAAGAGTCGGGGTGAACAATTTCTCTAAGGGAAAAGAGGAAACATATAAAAACGGAGTAAACAGTTTCTATTCCACAGGTATCCACGAACCTAAATAGAGACCCTAAAGACAAAACAAGGCAACTAGATATAAAGATAGAAACACGTGTTCTGTATAAGAATTGGTGACATGGTGGTCCGTTCAGGGAGAGCAACACCAAATTAAACATAATCACTACAACTCGTAATAAAGTGTACGAATGACCGTTGAGAAGACAGAAACCTGTTTACAGAAGGTCACATGACTCACAAAAATAATATTTTCACATAACTTAAAACAGTATATGAAGACGTAGTTCTACTAACACACTAAAAATAAAAGTAAGATAATTACACTACATAATATAACTACCTAAAAGTATACAACTTGATATAAACGTGAGGACCCTATTTAGGACGGATGAGTACCATACATTACGAAAAAATTATACGACTACTTAAGTAGTCACTTTAGTCAAACGAACATAAAACAATTCTTAAAAATGAAGTGACAAGTATTCTCTATAATCAGACACCAAAAGAACAATCGCGAAAACAAACCGAAACGGTAGACCAATTACGGACGGAGTATGTCACTCAAGTGAACAGGAGGAGAAGTTAAAAACCCTTTTTAAACTCCGCTTAACTGAAATTAGAACATTCAGAAACCATCTTAAGTACTGACTTCGGTAAAACAGGTTCCGAAAAGAAAGAACCCTCCAAAAAATAATAAGACAGAGGAATGACAAACGACCAAATAAGTATAGAAGTTGAATAAGTGATAAGTCACAAACATCTACCGTATAAAGACTCTTAAACAGACAAAGTAGATCCAATAAGCCAAACACCTATATGTCAACAAGTGTCATGAAAGACTAAACGAAAAACAAAGACATTTCAACAATCACTACCGGGGTGAATTTAAAGACTAAAATGGTTAAACTCAGAAGGGAGAGAAAAGGAATCAGTCAACTGGATTTCAAAACGAGTTTTTCAAATAAAAACTCTTAGTCGAAAACCAAACTGACAGAGATAACAAAAATACAAGAAACAAAGTAATTAGACACGCGATTAGAAATAATAAAGGAAGGAAGACGATCAAAACCCAAATCAAACGAGAACAAAAAGATCAAGGAATTCTACATTTCAAACTAAAAAGACTATAGACAGAAGGAAAAATTACACTGGTAAGTGTCGACATTTAAAGAGAAGAATGATGACGAAAACGACGCAGAGTATACGAAACCGTACGGTGTCAACAAACCTAGAAAAACTGTTTAGAACGTGAATAATGGATACAAGTTTTCTATGTAAGTAAGGATTAAATAGTAGAAGTATAAACTTTTCTTAAAGTTTTATTTAATTAAAATATGTCGCGTGTTGCGTCCCATCCTAACCCGAGTCCCCTGGCTAAGTAACAAGTGTCTTAACAAGTGTCTCCTGTCTTCGGAGACGTAGGTTTGCAAAAACCTCGATCAAATTGAAAGTCGAGACTTAGGACCAGGGTTAGAACTTTAGTGTCTTCCAATCCGTAAACCTTAGTGAGTCGGTATCCCTACTCGAAAATCAAATCTGTACTCCTCTCCCGAAGGACGTGTCCTGGTTCTTTCGTAGACGTCGTCTTTGTCTTCTGCTCCCGTCTCCCCCGACTTGGCTTCCCGGACCGTACCTCCCTCCGGCTCCTCGGGAAAGTGTCAGGTGGAACGGGACCCAAGGGAACACAGAGGTGAGTCGCCCTGTCCCCGGCACCCGAGTCAGTGAGCCAACAAAGACGGAGAAGCACCGGGGTACCTGAGATCGGGTGACCCGAGGAGACAGGTACCACAAAGGGTCCGTCCTTATGCCCTCGTCGAATGTAAAGGATGAGGTCCCCTAGAAGGATGAGTCCCTGGTTTGGGCACAGAGAACGTAACCATGCACTCAAGAAATGACATCACGGTGGTCCCTTCGGGTCTTGCCCCCGTACGGTGTCAAAATAAAAGCAAACAGAATAAATGATCAAAGGAAAAACTAAAGAAGAAACTGTGTAACCAACAAATTTTCACACAACAAATCACAGGTGTATAAACACTTAAAAGGTCAAAAGGAAAACTACGACTAAAGATCAAATCAAGACAATACTAGTCTTTTATATGAAACATAATAAAGTCAGAAAATTTTAAATAATTCTAAACACTGGATTGTCTAGTGTTCACACTAGATCTCTTACAAAGTACATGTGAACTCTTTTTACATATAAGACGACAATGACTCAGCTTATAAAGCATTTACAGAAATTTAGGCAAACCAAATAGTACAATAAGTTCAAGAAATAAAAGAACGACCACAAGACAGACCATAAGATCGGTAATAAAGTTAGACTCATATCTTCAGAGGTCAATAATGACACCTTAACAGAGAGAAAGATTTACACAGTCACAAACGAAATACATAAACCCCTCAGACTACAATCCATGTATATACTTAACGTACAAAATTTCAAACTATATTTCCGGAGTAAGTTTAGTATGGTAGAAAAAAACCATATAAAACTTAGATAAAATCCTAAGTTGGTATACCTATACTCCATCACAAGAAGGAAGTAAAAGTAACGGTGTACTCCAAAGAAAAATAGACATGACATTGAAAAAGACAGTAAACGTAAAGGTATGTGTAAAACTTCAGTCGTACAGTTAAGGAATTTTTTTTTAAGGACGACTCTAACTAACAGTAAGGTACATTTTAGACATTTAGTCAAACCCTTCCTGACTATATTGTCAGAATCCAGAAGATAAGTACCATAGAGAGAGAAACAAAAACCTAGTAGAAATTGAAGACAGTTGTTACAAAACATCAAAAGTCACAAATCCAAAACGTGTATTTAGATTAGGATTAATAACGACTAAAGGACTACGAGAGTATTCACTATGACAAAACAGAAGAGCCAACTTATGTGAAGGAGTGTAAACAAATTTACAACCCTGACTACCATGGTGTGTACATGGTTCTCCGGTACCTTTCAAAATAATGAGGTATTCCCCCGAAAGGGACTACCGAGTCTGTCATTTCTCAGACAGACATCACGTCCTCTGGGTTCAAGTTAGGGACCGACCCCTCCTAGGGGACCTCTTCTCTTACCGTTGGGTGAGGTCATGAGAACGGACCTTTTAGGGTACCTACATCCTCGGACCATCTGACGTCAGGTACCCCAGCGTTTCTCAACCTGTACTGACTCGTTGAAGTGAAAGTCAAAGTTCCCCCGAAAGAGCCCCCTGTCCTGTCCGTGGGTTCGATCAGACCCTATCGAACTCACTTCCCTTCCCCCTCGGCGAGACCCCTCAACTAGAGTATATACCCTAAGGGCATATACCAAACTCAAACGTACCAAACTTGAATGGATGACTGTTGATTCCGTCTTCATTCTCGAAAACAGGACTGAAAGAGTCTACACTCAGTTCTCCCTCTTTACCTCGAACTTTCGACAGTTACCGGTTTATATTTTTTACCTGAGTCTGAGAAGTAATGTAACAAAAGGTGAATTTTGAAAGTAATGAGTGATTAACATATATTTTTACGGTAATTGAAAACATACAATTGGAACATAGAACACTATAACGATTTAAGTGTGTAATTAAGGTCATCGAAAGAAATATTTAAGGAACCCTTAAGACACATCTACTGACTGGTAGAACAGAAGTTCATTCATTTGTGTCAAGAAAGAAAGTCAGCAATACGGAAAATGAAAATTAATTGATTAATTAATTGGAATTTGGGAACCACTCTTATAAATTTGTTACAACTTGTTTTCACTAATCTCAATTGTAGGACAGAACAAAGACTAGAGGACCCTTTTTGATCAGAAAGTGGTGACTCATGTTCTAGACACCTATAAAGAATCTAAGGGAAATAGAAGAAATTCATGTGTCTAAAATTAAAATACCTTCAACATGTATAGGTTTATGAAAGACATAAGAATAATTCTACCAGCTAGTATCGAAATAAGAAAATCCCACACAATTTGGTATCTGACTAAAAGTTTACAGTCTAGTCACAATGTAAGGACCTTATTTAAGATCAACCAGCACTAGATACGAAAAACATACAACAACCTAAACTAAACGATGTCAAAACATTTTTTTACAACGTAGAAACAAGTACTACCTACATAACCGGGCATCAAAAGAACAGTATAGAAAGCAAACCCATTCACCTATGACGAGTGGTATATTTTACTCAACCCCTCACAAGAACAGACAAAAGATGTCTGAACTATAATAAAGTAGAACTTACAAAGAATCGAAAATGGTTACATCAGATATCTCAAATGTGACACCCTTTTTGAATTTCATACTTAAATTCAAAAATTATTTATATATGTCGACAAATCCAAGATATCAAGCCGAACGCACTTGAAACTATTAGAAAATTTCTTACATAAGCATAGTAGAATTAATAGTTAACGTAACTGTATTTCAATAGTATTATCAGAATGACAGATACCTTATACAGCCCTACAAGGGGTAGTAACGGTCACAACCATTAGACATAATAACGAGGAGAAAAGAAACGGACTCATCTCCAAATAATTAAAATAATGAATAAAATTCTTGACACGAAACCAAAATAATTAAAAAAGGATAAAATTTAAACAAAAATCAAACTAACTAAAGATAACAATACACATAATGAAAGAAGATTAGTGGTACCCTGGTTAAAAGAAAAAAAGACTGGAAACTTTCCACTTTCATAGCCAGGAGTTAAACTCTAGACTGAAAAAATTACATTCGAAAAATAACGACATAATAGGGGAGTTTCGTGACGAAAGGACGTAGGGTGTGTAAAAATAGATAACACAAAATTAAAAGTAAGTGAAGTTTGTAAACGATTAAAGAGAACACTAAAAAAAAGGAAACTAAGTACCCGATTAATTTTCTCAAAATTTTTAAAGAATTATGAATCCCCGAAAAGTCTATATAAAAATAATAAATAAGGATTCAGTTAAGAAAACACCAATCTGTTGTATGAAACATCGTAAAGTCAGGGGAATTTAAACAAGTCTAAAAATCCTACCGGGCCTTACGACAGACAGAACCACTGCACGACAACGCTTCCTGTACACATGAAGACCCAAAAACCCACAAGTACGATTCACGATTAATCCAGTTGAATGTGATATTAATCACAGAAGAACGACTGAATAGATCATCAAAATAGATAATGCTCTCCTCTTAAAATTTTAAAGGTTCATATCAACACAAAAATAAGTAAAGAGGAAAGTCAAAATAGTTAAATATGTGAATCTTAACAAGACAGAAATACGATATACCTGGAGAAATAATAAAACTTTGCAGAAGATCTGGAACCTATTATAAGTAAGGGGACTTCAGATGTAACAGACTATAATTACATCAGTGAGAGAAAAAACAACCCATAAACACATCAGATAGAAAAAAAGGTAAAAATTTAAACACAGAATACTGAAATATAAACGTCACCCAAAAGAAAAAAAACGTCTGTCGTACATAAACTCAGAACGAAAAATTTTTTAGGGTAAACTGTTAGACGTGAAACTAACCTCACAAATCGGACAAATACATGTCAATAATCATACCAACCTAAATTTAGCTGGTAAAACGATAAACGAGATAGAGGAGAAACGGATCAAAGAAGATGAAGAAAAGTTACAAAATAACATGAACAGAGGTAATAACCGAATAAAGGACGTTAAGAAATTAAAAAATCACCAACACGTTCCAAGACGTTATATATAGACATTAAATTGTGTGTGGAAGTTTATTATAAATAAAATATGGTGAAGTAAATACCATATTTTTGGAACATATGAATACAAAGAAGGGAGAGGGTAGGAAACACGATAACAACAATGCATTAACATTATAATGTATATATTACTTGGGATATTATATAAAATCATGAAAACAAAAGCAGTTAATATAAGATTTCTCTAATGTATTATGTCCCTCTTCACATAAAACAAATGACGGAGACTATCCGAATTTGTCACCGGAGGAAGGTCCTATAGGTACAGGATTGGGATCTCAGACACTTATATAATGGAATATACCGTCTTCCCTGAAACGTCTACTCTAAGTCTTAGGACTCTACATCGATAATGGGATCTAATAGGTCCACAAGGGGCCTCTTTCGTCACCGTGGGGTGAGGTCATGAGAACGGACCTTTTAAGGTACCTGCCTCCTAGGACCTTCCGACGTCAGGTACCCCAGTGACTCCCAACCTGTGCTGACTCGCTGAAGTGAAAGTGAAAAATGAAAGGACGTAACCTCTTCCTTTACCGTTGGGTGAGGTCACAAGAACGGACCTCTTGGGGTCCCTGTCCCCTCGGACCACCCGACGGCAGAGACCCCAGCGTGTCTCAGCCTGTGCTGACTTCGCTGAATCGTCGTCGTCGTAGGTCCACAAGGGTCACTACATTAGTGTTCGTAGGATTACTCACCCTCTATAGTGACGTCTTTATCTACACCACTGTCCTCGGTTCTCCGACGTGACTACGTTCCTTCCCCGACGATCGATTCCTTACGTCCACCGGGAACCTTAGGTATTTTCCGTTCCTTTGTCAAAGAGGAGAACCCTCGAAGAATTTCGTTGATCGATCGGGACGGCCGTGGAACTGAAATCGGGCCTCTTTGACTAAAGTATGAGACCGAAGGTCTTCACATTCTCGAATTTACACACAAAAATTTTTTATTAAAAACTAAATAAATAAAACCCCGACAAGACCCAGAAGTACCGACGACGCACCCGAAGGAGATCAACGACGTTCTCCCCCGACGAGAGATCAGCGACACGTGTCCGAAGAGCAACGTCACCGAAGAGAGCCTCTTTGCCCGAGATTCAACGTACCCGGAGTCATCAACACCGTGTGCCGACTTAACGGGACATCGTACACCCTAGAATCAAGGGGTTGGTTCCTAGCCTGGGCACAGGGGACGTAACCGTCCACTCAAGGAGTGGTGACCCGGTGGCCCCTTCAGGGTCACACACAGCAAAACTCGATGGTTCAAACACCATTAAACAATGTCGTCGACATTCTTTGATTGTATAGGTGTCGAAACCAGTAAAGGATAACGAAGAGGAAACATCCTTATATGACTGTAAAATTAGATCGCAACATGAGGAAACCGGACTTCTTGAAGAACGTCACGTCTAGGTTGACCATCGTTTAAGGCGGTCGAAGAGAAAGAGACTTCTACAGAAGTGAAGAGGAAGTATAGACTTGATATAGAAGTGACCCATCTCTCTTACAAAATGACTAACAAACCCCAAGGTGGGGAAAACCATGAAACTTTAATAGTGAGGTAACAGAACACCTAACAACCAAAGAAAATAAAAAAATTAACTTCATGTCAACTAAATCGTAGTACGAGTAAAGACGACATGTCGTTTCACCGAGAATATGTGTGTATCTCTATTAAATAATTTATAAAAGTTAAAACCAAATAGGGTCTTCTAACCGATATTAAGAGACAAGACAAGACAAACGACAAATACGAAACGCAAATAAACAACAACAAGTAAAAAAAGAAAAGACTGACGTCACTGACCATACCTGTCTATAACGGAGCTACGGGACAGAGGTTCGTGTGACCCTTCAGGCGGCCGACACGACCTGAGGACAGACCCAATTTCAGTAGGACCCCATAGATCCGTCCCGAAATCGGGTCACGACAATTCTCGAAACACATAATCGACACGAATCATTCATCCTAACAGAAGGGTCCGTGGGGAGATGGGAAGTCGAAACTTTCATCGCTTAGGTCAGTCGACAACTACCTGGACTTGCACTTCGTAGGGGCTGTCCACCACAAACCGGAGGTCCATTCCCTTCGACACGAGTCGTCGGTGACTGACGGTGGGCGTCAGACTGGTACCTGTGCACTCGCAGAAGTAAACTCTACGACAGACAAGGAGGCAAAGGACCGTGTCAGAACAGAATTCGCGAAAGTCAAAAAGGGGGACAAGTGGCCGACAAACGACTTGTGTCGCATAGGGAAACAAAAGACAAACACAGATACAAGGAAACGGAAAAAGAGTAGAATCTGCGAAAGGTCTAAAGAAGAACTACGTCAAGACCACCCGACACACAAAGATCCTTCAACAGTCAAAGAAGATCCAACAGTTTAAACAACCGTAAATTAACAAGTATGATAAGAGAATAAATAAAAATTAAATTTTGATAAAACTTAAAGAAAACCGGTGTGACGCGTCGAACACCCTAAAATCGAGGAACCGGTCCCTAGTTTGGACCCGTGAAAGTGGTGACACCCGTCATCAATTCAGTCGAAAAAGTGAAAGGAGAATAAGGAAGTAGTTCCGAAAGATGGAACAAGGTGACTAAATATAAAGACAAAAATATGGTCTCGACATATCACAGAATTAGTGACCTTAAAAGATCGTATCAGACTTCACTTGAAGCAAAAAGAAAGAGTTCTAAAGATACCGATAAGTCCTAGAATAACAAACGTAATGACAACAATAAAACACTGATGTTTAACACTTAAAAAACACCATCAAGATACTTTTCGACGTAACCATTAACTAATGCCTCACATAACTCAGACAGCTAACGAATATAACTAAGAAGGTTAGGTTCTTGCACCATTAGAGGTAGACAAAAACAGAAGAAACTAAAGAAAATAGTAATATCTAAAGACGTGTGTCCATAAAATAGAGACCCTATAAAAGAAGAAAAACAACGTCATCACATACCCTAACAAAGGAATGGAGTTGTATTATTTCCGATATATACTTTTTGAGTATCTTTACAATAAGAGTTACCACTTTTTGACTTTCGTAAAGGAGATTCTAGTCCTTGTTCTGTTCACACGGGTGAGAACGGTGATAATAAGTTGTATCAAAAACTTCAGAATAGACATCGTTAGTCTTTTTTTTTTGTCTTTTCCTTAGTTCTAAAGTTTTCTTCATTTTGAGTGACAAAAGTCTGATGTACTATGACATACATCTTTTGGGATTTCTATGGTGGCCTTTCAATGATCTTGTTTAGTTTCTTAATCCATTTCAGCGTCCCATGTTATAATTGTGTGTCTTTGGGGAACGTAAGGATAAGTGATTGTTACTTTTCAGTCTTTCTCTTTAATTCCTTAACATTAAATCTCTGGGTAAAAGAGGTAGGGGGTCGGACATATTTCTGGTCAGTCACAATGTTATTTCAATCTTCAAAAAGGGAAAAGTCGTCTAAATAAGAAATTTTTTAAAATTCCTAAGTAAGGTCTCTACAAAAAAGACCGAATCTTCTCCTGGGAGGGTGTAACACATTGGACGTTGGTTCTCGCGAGGATCTTCACTCACTTCGGGTCACAGGGTCTTTTTGAATGTCCTCCTAAAACAGTCTTCCCTCAGTCTCATAGGGGACTTAAGGAAAGAGTGGATTACCCTAAGACTCGGAGGAACTGAGAGGGTACTTAATTGGTCTGCAGTGACCAGTAGGGGTAGGGAACGTCCTCCCCAGGAGTTGTCCCCGGCAAACTTGGGTACGTAACGATCCTGAGAGGGACTCTCCCCAGACAACAGGTATTACGAATACAGGATATTGTCCAAAGGACTACGACTCAACATAAGGAACTTTAACCCGTAAATATTTCGGATCCTTACACCCGACGAACCTGCGTCAGACAGTGACGCATTGCCGTCGGTTCTGGGCCTCACTTCCCAGAGGAGCTCCGTGTCTTTCCTTGAGGACCTCTCTAACCTCAACCGTGTTATCTTCTACGGGGTCCCCAGTCCTAGACGCCCGGATCTCCATCCTCATAAGGGTGTCCCCTATAAGACGTGCGTCTCACTCCACTCTCTGATCTCTCGTGTTCTTGGAGTTCGGGAAAGGGGACATACAAACCGCCAACACTATCTTAACCTGTTTCGGACTGCTAAGGTAGTCTGTGTCAGTCGGCACTCAAACCTGTCACAAAGGGTATATTAAGTTCTATGGTTGAGTCAATCAAATCCTAGAGAGAAACCCTACGAGGTCCCCGGGACATTTCGAAGGTTTCAAACGATCGTCCTCTAGTTTTCTTGAAATTAATCATAAACTATAAACCCTTCAGTCAGGTTTTAAAGTTCTTTAAAATTTTTGGGTCAATCTATCTTAGTCTCAAGTATCACTTTGTTAATAAGGAACTTAATTCCACGTGTTTTCTAAAGTTTTCATTTATGTGCAGTCAACTTCCGTGTTTTTACGTGTGTTAGACAATAGTTTTCGTCGTAAGGTCTTTTTGAAAGTAGAGAAGTCTCTCTGGTTTAAATCAAATGTAGTCGGATATTATTTTAGGTAAACGGATCAAATTCCGTTGGAATCTTTTAAGACTACTGCAAGTCGTAAGAAAAGAGGTACAAGATAAAGACGGGTCAAACGACGACGACAAGAAATCAGGGAATCGATAAAGATTGAGAAAACGTTGGGATACTTGACATAGGGTGGTCTGAGGAGACAGGTACCCTATAAGGTTCGTTCTAATGACCGCACTAAACGGTAAAGGAGGAGGTCCCCTAGAAGGGCTGATTCCCTTAACTTCGGTGTAGCGGGGTAGAGGACGTAAAGTCCGTCTAAGTAAAGGTCGAGTCGGTGGCCCCTTACTTCGACGGAAATAGGGCCAATGTAAACGAATTTTTAGATCAGAATGGTAGAGTAAAAGGGACAACCGTTTAAAGTAGTGTCTATACTATAAGTGAATAAAGTGCGACTACTCAGACTTCCGTCCAGACAATTAATTATAATTTGGGTGTTTAAATTCGGTCTTTTCAATTAGGGATGTCTTGCTCTCTAGAGTATCAAGAGGACGGACTTAAATCTTACCGGAAAAGAAATTAGAACCCCTGATGTCTACTTAGTTCGTCAAAGAACCTTGTTCCGTTTTGTCAAGTTAACGTTTCCCGTCTCCTCCCCATTTGCGTTCGAGGAAAGATTTCAGGGTTGTTCATTGGGTTCCGACCTCAGAGTCCGTCACACCCGACGTAAACATAAAGTTCTAAATTTACGAGATCAGACGGGTGTCAGAACCGCCTCTAAACCTCCTCGTAAACTTCTCTTTTCTCATGTATTTTGTTTCTACGGTTACTGTTTTGGAGCTTCTGTGTTTGTTCAAACATCCGATTTCCGCTACCCTCACGTACATATTCCTAGCTCCCACGCCATTCTGACTTTTTCAATCTCTGTCCTTTTATTTCCGCTTTTACGACCCCGAATGTCGGTACTGGCTATGATCCAAATTTGGACATAGTGCGAGTATTTAGAGGGACGTCCCCTCGGGCGACGTGGTCCCAGACGTCCCGGACTCCGTTCGGAGAGGGTGGGGACGAACAGAGGACAGATCTACTCGACAACCGCCGGTCTCCCTGGTCCAGCTTCCTCAACTCTCCTCCCTCCGACGTCGACGGGCTGTAGCTGTAGCCGCCCTCTTCTTGACCTCTCCTCTCCCTCTGTCTAAAGTCCCCTCCCTCTTCCTGTTCCCCCTCCCCTTTCGCAAGAAACTTACTCCGGGACTCTGGGGGTCCCCGGTCCTTCCGACGGAATGGTTTTCCGTACTGTCACTTTGTTCTCCGAGTACACCGGGGAGTAGTGGGTCCTCCTTCGACGGAAGTCACCGATCCAGGAGAGGGATCTTCCCCCGTCGACGGGGAACCCTCGGTATTGAGACTCTCACTGCTCCCAAGACCCGGAAGAGTTCAGTCATGTCAAACAAATCTCCGGTCGTCCTTTAGTCCGTTCCAGAATGACCACGAGGACTCGACCGACGGTTCCCTCGTTGTTCGGGTGTA
Organism: Capra ibex; assembly: GCA_006410555.1. Classification (NCBI taxonomy): domain Eukaryota; kingdom Metazoa; phylum Chordata; class Mammalia; order Artiodactyla; family Bovidae; genus Capra; species Capra ibex. The sequence continues at coordinate 41,399,038 of SJYO01050590.1, forward strand.
AAGGAACGAAGGAGGGACTCATCCCCGGTCGGGTAAGGAATACACACAGATCCTCAACCCGACCTCTCCGACCGACTCCATCAAACGGGGACCGCCACGACTCACGTCCCCTGTAAGAGTGATGGGACAAAAATGAGGGTACTGGGAAAAAAAAAAAAAGAAAAAAAAACCGAAGGTCGAGAAATCTTTATCGTCAATCCCCCCCAACCCAAACAAAACAAAAAAAAAAAACCAGAGACATACAAAATACGGGGTTAAACGGGGTTGATGTGTGTTAATAAAAATCAGGGTATGTCAAGAAACATAAAGCATCGGAATCATTGTTACACAGGTCCACGTCCGAAGTATGGTAACGTCATTTCCCAGGGTCCATGTGCACAGAGTAAAGTGGACCTCTCTGAGATGTGGGAATAAGAATTCCGTATACCCCGACTTCAAGAGAAGACTTTGAAGAAGGACGACTTGTTCGACGTCTGGGGTCAGATGGTATCACCACATCTCCAATGGGTGACTGACAAGGTCCCTGGACATCCCTGGACCCGGTGAAAGACACCTTACTAAACTTAAGGAACTCGGTAGTACTCCGGACTACGTTTAACAATGTAGGATTTTCTGTGTTTACATTGGTTTTTCAATTATTTTTCACAATTTTTACACTTCGTGTTATCGATGATGTCCTGGATCTTTCCCTTCCGTAGTCCCATTGAAACCCTCCCGACAGAATTGACCACTGGTCTGTCCCCCACTACAATGGGGACGGTTCTTCAGTAAGACGAACCTATGAATAAAAACAATTAGATAAAAACACCCGAGGTTTTCGTGACGTCTACCACTAACGTCGGTACTTTAATTTTCTGAGAATAAGGAACCTTCCTTTCAATACTGGTTGGATCTGTCGTATAACTTTTCGTATCCGTAATGAAACAGTTGTTTCCAGGTAGATCAGTTCTAATACCAAAAAGGTCATCAGTACATACCTACACTCTCAACCTGATATTTTTTTCGACTCGCGGTTTCGTAACTACGAAAACTTGACACCACAACTTCTTCTGAGAACTCTCAGGGAACCTGACGTTCCTCTACGTTGGTCAGGTAAGACTTCCTCTAGTCGGGACCCTAAAGAAACCTTCCTTACTACGATTTTGACTTTGAGGGCATGAAACCGGTGGACTACGTTTCTCGACTGAGTAAACTTTTTTGGGACTACGACCCTCCCTAACCCCCGTCCTCCTCTTCCCCTGCTATCTCCTACTCTACCAACCTACCGTAGTGGCTGAGTTACCTGTACCCAAACCCACCTAAGACCCTCAACCACTACCTGTCCCTCCGGACCGAACGACGCCAAGTACCCCAGTGTTTCTCAACCTGTGTTGACTCGTTGACTTGACTTACAGATTGTACAAAGAAACAACAACCGTACCATCCAGACCTGGACGACCTGGGTCCAGAGGAGGAACCTGACTCTTTAGAGTCAGTGTCCAAATGTTGTCATCCCTTCTGTCGTCTCGTGATCTCCTTTATACCGTATTTAGTCGTACTTACTTTTCTTCTGTTAATTTTATTTTTGAAGGACGGTCTTTTCAAATGACATGGAACAGTCCAGGTCCTCTTGTTGTACCACTTGGTCAAAAGTCAAAGGGGTGGGTATAGTTTATCACACCAAATCACCCATTAACAGACGATTTGGTGCATTGAACACGTTAAAAGGCACAACCAAAGATGACCCTTCTCCTCAACACAACTGTATACACGAGTTTTTCAGAACCGGGAGAATGCATGGGGAGCAAAAGGACGGTTTTCTATTAGTTTCCAGTCAAAGGAAACTACGGATCCCGTCACTTACTGTCGATGATCAAACCCCAAAACTCGGTGAAGACATTCTACTGTTTACCCCTTAAAAAACGTAGGTATTCGGGAGAAAGAAAGGTCTATCGATGTACCCGTACATATATTTTATTCCTTCCGTATAAAGCTCAGACAAGTCAAGTCAGCGAGCCAGTACAGGCTGAGAAACGCTGGGGTACCTGACGTCGTGCGGTCCGGAGGGACAGGTAGTGGTTGAGGGTCTCGAAGGAGTCTGAGTACAGGTAACTCAGCCACTACGGTAGGTTGGTAGAGTAGGAGACAGCAGGGGAAGTGGAGGGCGGAAGTTAGAAAGGGTCGCAGTCCCAGAAGGGATTCTTCAGTCAAGAAAAGTAGTCCACCGCTTTCATAACCTCTAAGTCGAAATCGTAATCAGGAAGGTTACTTATAAGTCCTGACTAAAGGAAATCCCAACTAACCTACCTAGAGGAACGTTCTGAGAGTTCTCAGAAGAAATTGTGGTGTCAAGTTTTCGTAGTTAAGAAGTCGTACGTCGAAAGAAACATCAGGTTGAGAATGTAGGTATGTACTGATGACCTTTTTGGTATCGAAACTGATCTACCTGAAAACAACCGTTTCATTACAAAGACGAAAAATTATACGATAGTATAAACCGGTATTGAAAAAAAAGGTTCCTCGTTCAAGTAACGACGTCAGTGGTAGACGTCACTAAAACCTCGGGGGGTTTTATTTCAGACAGTGACAAAGGTGACAAAGGGGTAGATAAACGGTACTTGACTACCCTGGTCTACGGTACTTTAATCAAAAGACTTACAACTCAAAATTCGGTTTAAAAAGTGAGAGGAGAAAGTGAAAGTAGTTCTCCGAAAAATCAACGAGAAGTGAAAGAGGGTATTCCCACCACAGTAGACGTATAGACTCCAACAACTATAAAGAGGACCGTTAGAACTAAAGTGAACACGAAGAAGATCGGGTCACAAAGAGTACTACATGAGACCTATCTTCAATTTATTCGTCCCACCGTTATATGTCGGAACTGTATCAGAAAGGGTTAAACCTTGGTCAGACAACAAGGTACAGGTCAAGATTGACAACGAAGGACTGGACGTATGTCTAAAGAATCCTCCGTCCAGTCCACCAGACCATAAGGGTAGAGAAAGTCTTAAAAGGTGTCAAACAACACAAGGTGTGTCAGTTTCCGAAACCGTATCAGTCATTTCGTCTTCATCTACAAAAACACCTTGAGAAAACGAAAAAACTACTAGGTTGTCTACAACCGTTCAAACGACCAAGGAGACGGAAAAGATGTAGGTTGAACTTGTAGACCTTCAAGTGTCAAGTACATAATAACTTTGGACCGAACCTCTTAAAACTCGTAATGAAATGATCGTACACTCTACACACGTTAACACGTCATCAAACTCGTAAGAAACCGTAACGGAAAGAAACCCTAACCTTACTTTTGACTGGAAAAGGTCAGGACACCGGTGACGACTCAAAAGATTTGAACGACCGTATGACTCACGTCGTGAAAGTGTCGTAGTAGAAAATCCTAAACTTTATCGAGTTGACCTTAAGGTAGTGGAGGTGATCGAAACAAGTATCACTACGAAGGATTCCGGGCGAACTGAAGCTCAGACATCTAGACATAAAAAGAAAGGGGGTTCCAAATCCGAGTTCAATCCCGATAATCGAGTCGGAAGACCTGACTTCACAATCCACCGTTTCCAAAACGAAGATAGAAAATATCGTGACATTCACGAGTGTCATCGTATACGGACGGGAGGACTAAGGTAGAAATTCCTTTGATGACGGAAGTCAATTGGTAAAAAGGAGCCCCAAAAGATACCAGACCAGACAATCTAGTCCGGATGTCCGTATTTGGACCAATTTACGTAATTCCGTCTTTCCACAATCAGACCCGGGAGTACCCCGTAATCACATCGGTCCAACTCTCATCTCGTCCAAAACTCCCAATCGAGACCCCTCAGTGTCTACTTTCGGAGCATAATTGTGCATCATTCCGCCGGGGTCAATCGGTCACCACCGGTCTTAGAGAACCGGAACTACTCCCCAAACTCGGGGTGACCGACACGTCTCCATCTGGACAATCAGAGAACGTGATTATTTCGTCACCGTCGATGGTAGGCCTCCGTCGACCCGGTTGGAACTCGGGGGTCTAGATCAGCAAACCTTTTTGTCGGACATCTGACTCCTTCAAGAGGATCGAAACGATTGTCGGGGGTCTCGACAGGGGACACATGTTCTGTTTGCAAAAAAAACAAAAAAAAAAATTTACTCCTCAAGGTCGTGTCCTCGAAACCGTTCCTGGAGAAACTATAATAATTTTGAGGAAAAAACAAGGAGTCAGGTTGCATTACTGAGATATAGAACCGGAAATCACCAAACTGGTAATCACACTTAGGACCTTAGATCTAAGACAGTTCGAAATGGTACGGATTCTTTCCTACTTCTAAAAAAAACAGAAACCCCGTGAATTCACATTATATCGAACAATAGATGGACGTCTATTGACAGTCGAAGGTCCTAAATATCATAACCCAACTACATTTACATTAATACCAAAGTCTGACACTAAAAATGCAATGTAAGTCGAGTTTGTGTAGAAATAATTAGTTTTATCCTTAGTAATGTTAGTTGTGTAAAAACGGTTGTTCTATATTCAAACGAATATGGACATCGTATTTTTAGTTACGAAATTCTAAACCGTTTGAGAGCCTTACGTAAAAGACTTAGGACGACCAACACCTTCGTAAAAGGGACGTCTTTTAACAGTTCTACGTACTTCTTGACCATCAGTCAACCGTTCTCCAGTCCACTTATACCACCTACTCCGTTTTGAAGTATCGGGTCAAACAAGTCGAAAAATTTTTTTATTGTAAATAAATAAATAAACCGACGTGGCCCAGAACCAACGTCGTGTGTTCTAGAAATCAACACCGTACACCCTAGATCAAGGGACTGGGACCTAGCTTGGGTCCGGTGGACGTAACCCTCAAACCTTAGAATTGGGGACCGGTGGTCCCTTCGGGAGAAGTCAAAAACTTCGTAACTGACACGTTACAGACCAGACCGTGACAGTGCCTCTTAACCTGGGAAAGACAACTGGCTACGGTGGCCGTCGTCCGTACCGTATAAAGAGTCTACATCACTAAAGTCACCCTAAGTCTTTCGATATCACCCAACCTGGTCGTCGTCTGGTGGTTTGTCGTTGGTACTGGAAAAAGACCCACGTGTAAACCGAAACTCTTCACGAGACATCGAAGAAGAACCAGGTTGGTGACTCGACCAGTAGTGACCAACAGTATATGTTAGGTGCAAAAGTAGCATCAGTGTTGAGTCAACTCTTTAGCAGGTAAAAACAACACATAAAAAAAAAAAAAAAAAAACCAGTCGAGTGCTCCGTGGACGGCCCCAGGTCGGGGACGTCCTAGGTCCCTTTGGGCTTCCTCTTTGTCGCAACCGTTTACTTACTTACTTACTCTCTCCTTATCTCCTCTCTCTCTCCGACTAACTATAAGGAACCAAATGTATCTTTTGATTATTTTGAGACTCTGTTCCTCAAACGGGACAAGTGCCTCCGGTGTCCACGGGAGGGTCAGAGGGTTTCCTCATTTCTGTGTCTTACAGAAGGGCAAGTCCAGAATCTTTGGACCCGTCTATTCACTTACGTCCCTCGGAGATACGAGGTTCCCTAGTCGGACTTTTTCTTTCATTCTCTCTCTTTTTTTCTGTGCCCCACTGGTTCGAAGAAACTCGCTCCGGGTAATAAAATAAAAGTTTTTCCTGAAAATATGGAAAGAGTGTTTACTACAACACATGTAATAGAAGACCGGAACCTCCGGACACTTTGTAAAATTCTAGGAGAAAACTACTTTCGACGAGTTGGTCTTTTGAATAAAAGGGAACTTCACAAAAAAGAAATATAAAGATTAGATACAGTCGGAGTCTTTCATAGTTTCAATGTAAAGAGTGCCTTGTTTCCACGTCATTCAATGTTGTTTCTTTCTTGGTTAATCGAGTTTTCAGACTACACCAATCAAAGTTCCGATGATAAAACAAAAGAATGTAAGGTTGATACAATTGATTACGTGAAGGTCCACGTGTTAACTATTCTCTATACCCTTGAATCGTTGTTCGTAACCGGGTCATTACTTTAAGATGTGGTCCTGATGAGATTATTGAGAATTGAGAAACTTTCCGAGACACAAAATCCGAAGGGTACGGAGAGTGTCAACCCTCCGACACTTGTTAGTATACGTATCGACATTTTCAGACCTATCTGGACGGTTCGTTGGATCTTACGATTGTCTCCCCCAAACTAGACTCTGTGAGGAAAATATACGTCCTCTGACATTTCACCTCGAGGTCCAATTGAAAAAGGTCTCTTTCCACCAGCCCCTATCGGGGACAATTACAGTCTTCTCACTCACTTTTCATATTACGTTATTCTGTCCGTCTGAGACCAAAACCCCCATCTACGAGGACTTTAAGGTCCCCCCACCCCGGGACTCCGGACTAGGACGGAAACACAAAACAGTCCGGGGAAAGGAGTACTGGAAACGGTACCCGCCCTAAGAGGTACGACCGAGGGTCGTCCGTGGGTGAATAGCTGGAAAAAGTGGAAATGTAAAACGAAGTTTGTGACTTGCTGGCGTCTTACCAACGACAACTCAAGAAACCGTTGAAGAGCACATCAACATTCTCCTAGTCAAAACTACTACGAAGAGGTGACAACAGTCGAAGGTTCCGGTCGGTGACACGAAGAGTAGAAGTGCGACAGGAGAGGAACCGTTTTGATGAACTTGGTGGTGACGTGACACACAAATAATCGTCAAGGACCCAGTCTACGTAACAATTACAACACTCAACAGAGACGACGAAATGTTGGGTACAACTTGAGTTTATTCTTTTAGCGAGTTTTAACGGAAGACAGATTATAGTAAAGGTATCAGATTTTATTTATATTTTATTCGTCGTTCATTATTCAGTAATCGTTTTTGGTATTTCACTCTTTACTCGTAATTTTACTAAAAAACCAGAAACATAGAAAAAACGGGGTTAAACGGGGTTGACGGATACGTGTGTTAATAGAAATCAAGATATATCACAAAAAAAAAAAAAAACATAAGACATCTGACTCCTCTCAGTCGGAGTATAAAATATCCCCTTAAAAAACGTAAGTTTTCAGGAGAAAGAAAGGTCTATCGACGTACCCGTACATATATTTTGTTCCTTTTGTGTAAAACTCAGACACACATTACAAATATTAAAAAGAAGGGGGTTTCCAATTCCAAGTTCAATCCCGATAATCGAGTCAGAAGACCTGAGTCCACAATCCACCGTTTCCAAAGCGAAGGTAGAAGACATTGTGACATTCACAAGTCTTATCGTATACGGACGGGAGGACAGAGGCAGAAATTCCCTTGATGACTGTAGTCATTGGTAAGAAGGAGTCCGAAACGATACCGGATCAGACAATCTAGTCCGGATGTCCGAAGGGAACACCGAGTCTTTCATCTCTCAGTTGGACGTCACGTCCTCTAGACCCAAGCTAGGGACCCAACCTTTCTAGGGAACCTCTTCCTTTGTCGATGGGTACGATTATAAGACCGGACCTCTTAAGGTATCTGATATATCAGGTCCCCCAGAGTTTCCCAACCTGTGCTGACTCGTGGAAAGTGAAAGTGCCCGTATTTGACCATTTCTCGTAGTTCTGTCCTTCCACAATCAGACCCGGGAGTCCCCTACAATCACACCGACTCAACTCTTGATACCGTCCAAAACTCTAAATCGAGACCCCTCAGTGTCTCATTTCGGACTAATAATTGTGATTCCGTCGACGGTCAATCCGTTACCACCGGTCTTAGGGAATGGGAACTACTCCACAAACTTGGGGGTCACCGACACGTTTCTTTCCATTCGAACAATCGAAGAAGGTGATTATTTCGTCACCGTCCATGGTGGGTTCGGTCCGGTCGGAACTCGGGGGTCTAGATCAACAAAAATTTTTATCGGATATCCGACTCCTTAAAGAGGATTGAAAACTTATTCACGGGGGTCTCGACAGGGGATATACGTTCTATGTACAAAAAACTTTTAATCTTCAGGGTCTCGTCCTCGAGACCACTCCAGGAGGAACTATAATAATTTTAGAGAAAGAGCAGGGAGTCAGGTTTCATTACCGAGATATAGAACTGGAAATCACCGAAGTATATTTCGGAACCGGCATCAGACTTAGGATCTTAGGTCTAAGACGGTTTGAAATGTACGGATTCTTTTACACTTCTTAAAAAAAAAAAAAAAAACAGAAACTCCCGTGCACCCAGATTATATCGAACCACTGATAGACCTTTATTGACAGACGAAGGTCCTAAATATCATAATCCAACCGCGTCTACATTAATACCAAAGCCTGACACTCAAAATTTAATATTGAACCGAGTCTGTATAGAAATATTTAGCTTTATCCTTAGTAATGTTAGTTGTGTAAAAACGGTTACTCTTTATCCAACGAATAAGGACTTCGTATTTTTAGCCACAAAGTGTTAAGGTGTTCGAGAACTTTACATAAAAAACGTAGGACGACCAACACTTTAGTAAAAGGGGTGCTTTTCAACAACTCTACGTACTTCTTCACCATTAGTCGACCGCTCTCCAGTCCACTTATACCACCTATTCCGTTTTGTAACATCGGGTCAAACAAGTCGACAAAAATTTTTGCATTATAACTGACTAAATAAACCTACGACACCCAGAATCAACCACCGTATGCTCTAGAAATCCACACCGTACACCCTAGATTAGGGGACTGGTCTCCACCTTGGGTCCCGCGGACGTAACCTCCGAGCCTTAGAATTGACGACCTGGTGGTCCCTTCGGGAGAAGTCGAAAAGTTAGTAACTAACACGCTGGACACCAGACCGTAACAGTATCTCTTAACCTGGGAAAGACAACTGGTTTCGACCGACGTACGTACCGTCCAAAACCACATAGGGTAGTTAAACAACTCGTATGAAGAGTCTGCATTACTAAAGAGACCTTAAGACTTTCGATATCACCTAATCTGGTCGTCGTCTGTCGTTTCCGCCTTTTCCGTTACCGTGGGGTGAGGTCATGAGAACGGACCTTTGAGGGTACTTGCCTCCTCGGACCTTCCGACGTCAGGTACCCCAGCGACTCCCAGTCTGTGCTGACTCGCTGAAGTGAAAGTGAAAAGTGAAAGTACGTAACCTCTTCCTTTACCGTTGGGTGAGGTCACAAGAACGGACCTCTTAGGGTCCCTGTCCCCTCGGACCACCCGACGACGAATACCCCAGCGTGTCTCAGCCTGTGCTGACTTCGCTGAATCGTCGTCGTCGTCGTCTGTCGTTTCTCACTGGGACTGGAAAAAACCCACGTTTAAAACTAAATCTTTCACGAAACATCGATGAAGAACCAGGTTGGTGACTCGACCAACAGAAGCCAACAGTATATGCCAAGTGAAAAGTAGCGTACAGTGTTGCACCAGGTCTCTACCAAGTAACAACAACACATCCTATTCTCTTCTGCTGTGGAGTTTTGCTGTCAACAAACAAAAAAAACCACTCCAGTACTCCACGGGTGAATGACTAGAAAAAGTGGAAATGCTAAACGAAGTTTGCGACTTGCTGGCATCTTACCAACGACAACTCAAGACACCGTTGAAGAGAACATCAACATTCTCCTAGTCAAAACTACTACGAAGAGGTAACAACAACAGTTGAGGGTTTCCGGTCGGTGACACGAAGAGTAGAAGTGCGACAGAAGAGGAAACGTTTTGAAGAACTTGGTGTTGACGTGACATACATACAAGTAATCATCAAAGACCCAGTTTACGTAACAACTACGACGCTCAACAGAGACGACAAAATACTGGGTAACACTCGAGTTTATTCTTTTAGCGAGCTTTAACGGAAGACAGATCATAGTAAAGGTATCAGATTTTATTTATATTTTATCGTTCATTATTCAGTAATCGTTTTTTAGTATTTCATTCTTAACACGTAATTTTACTACATATTGTATTGGTGTAAATAAATCTTACATAAGGTCATAGTTTACCTTTTAAAGTTATTACGTTTTTGATGTTAATGAAAACTTGGTCGGAGTATATAAGGTTTATAAATTGAACAACGAAACTCTAAACAAAAAAAGAGCTTCTATGAAATCAAACCCCGGCCTTCCTTAATTCCTGAAGCCGACATAAGACTAGAGTCCTGAGGTCCCACCTGGTGTATAATGAAACAGCAGATGCATGACATCTTACCGGGGAACCAAATCTACATCAAGGGAATCAAGGGAAGGATCCGGTTCGACTTGTTCACACCGGAGAGGGTTGTGGGGACTGTTAGAACAGGTGTATATAACAACAAAAACCGTTCAGGTTCCAATCAGTTGCACTTCCGTTTCTCTATGACCCTACCCTCCACTTGACCCGACGTTTTCTTCGGTAGGAACTTTAGTTCGTCTAGAGAATATCCTTTAGAATTTGTTGGAGAGCTGGTTTGGTGGTCTGAATTCTCTCAGCTTTTGCTTGTCTGTAAAGCTTTTGATTTCTCCTTTGTATTTGAATGAGATCCTTGCTGGGTACAGTAATCTGGGCTGTAGGTTATTGTCTTTCATCACTTTAAGTATGTCTTGCCATTCCCTCCTGGCCTGAAGAGTTTCTATTGAAAGATCAGCTGTTATCCTTATGGGAATCCCCTTGTGTGTTATTTGTTGTTTTTCCCTTGCTGCTTTTACTATTTGTTCTTTGTGTTTGATCTTTGTTAATTTGATTAATATGTGTCTTGGGGTGTTTTGCCTTGGGTTTATCTTATTTGGAACTCTCTGTGTTTCTTGGACTTGGGTGATTATTTCCTTCCCCATTTTAGGGAAGTTTTCAACTATTATCTCCTCAAGGATTTTCTCATGATCTTTCTTTCTGTCTTCTTCTTCTGGGACTCCTATAATTCGAATGTTGGAGCATTTCATATTGTCCTGGAGGTCTCTGAGATTGTCCTCATTTCTTTTAATTCGTTTTTCTTGTTTCCTCTCTGATTCATTTATTTCTACCATTCTATCTTCTATTTCACTAATCCTATCTTCTGCCTCCGTTATTCTACTAATTGTTGCCTCCAGAGTGTTTCTGATCTCATTTATTGCATTATTCATTATATTTTGACTCTTTTTTATTTCTTCTAGGTCCTTGTTAAACCTTTCTTGCATCTTCTCAATCCTTGTCTCTAGCCTATTTATCTGTCATTCCATTTTGATTTCAAGATTTTGGATCATTTTCACTATAAATATTCGTGACACATGGAAACCGCAGGACAATATTCCTAACCAGTGTTCCTCTACATATCCCTGGCGACATAGTAGATGACGAGGTTCCAGAACAGGGTAAGTTGTAAGGGGTAAACCGAATTGTTGGCTGTCTTATCCCGACAACGTACCTTTAACTGTGTGAAGGGTTCCTTGAGTGACTATTTCTTAAGTGGATTGTCACGTCCTCTGTACCCAAGCTAGACACTCAGTCCTTCTAGGGGTCTCTTACTTTACCGTTGGGTGAGGTTATAAAAACGGACACTTTAGGGTTTCTGTCTCCTTGGACCACCCGATGTCAGGTATCGTAACGTTTCGTCAGCTCATACTGAATCCTTGATTTGTTGTTACTACCTTCGTGGTTCTCCGGTACAAAATTCTTAAATAGATACTCTACAACGTTTGGAAAAAAAAAAAAAAAAACGAAGGTTGAAACAGCCCATGGTAGAGAACCGTACTATTCGTTGAAGACCGAATTCCGATGTAAAATGCCCAACCCGTAAAGATTATCGTAAGGGCCCTAAAGGACATAGGGGTGGCCGTCTCGAATGACGTACGTCTAATACCGACCCTTAGTCGTGAGCAAGACGGTCGACTAACAGAATCTCAGTTCTTTTCCCCGACGAACCCCGGAGGTTTGACATTATAACGAGGTTCCTTAGGGTCTTCGGGAGAGGGACCTTCACTCCGTCCCTGTGTGTCCGTGTTGACTTTTTCATACACTCTGGTTTGTGACGGGGTCAACTGTTCACTCTCCGGGTCACTTCTTTACTCACACTCCGAAAGACAGTGGTGGTCAGTGTCGTGTCGAACCACCTCCTTTCTTCGGGTCGGACTCCTTAGTCCTGTGTCAATTCACCGAGGGAATAGTCAATTTTTGAACTAAAAGAATGGACGGTACAGTTCCTGGTGGGTGTCGAGGAGCTGTCTCTATTTGTAGAACATCCCTCGGGGGGTCAAGGGGCCCGACGAAGTCCATGGTCGCACCGGTAGAGCCTTCGTCCTCGGGGGTGAACACGAAGTCCCGACCTTTCTCAGGGCGAAGGTCACTGGATAAGCAAACGTCTGAGACGTACCTGTTTCAACAAGCAAAACCGTAAAAACCGGATTCCCCGGTCAACCGAATACAAACTTCGTAGGGGGAACGACCAAAATGGAGGTCCACTTACGAATTTGAAGAACCCGGGGGAAGCCACCAGAACACCAACGTTCCGCACCGACTGTCGACACTGGTAGCCAAATCGAACTCAGAACCGACTGACAAAAGTACAGTCCAAGAGACCAGGAGTCGAACTAGAGTCAAGATTTCACGGGTTTCTGGTGGAGAGTCTCAACCCCGTAGCCCCAAACACCCGGCTCAACATTGAAAAAACCTCAAAGACGGATTATAGCCCCACCGGACCGACTATTTTACAAAAGGGTCGTCCCAAATTGGGAACCCTCATCTACCTAGTTACAATCGTTTAAAAGACCTTTGGAGGTGTTCGATATGGACCCCGAAGGGTCCATCGCGATCACTATTTCCTAGGTAGAAGGTTACGTCCTCGGCATTCTCTGTGTCCAAGCTAGGGACCCAGTCCTCCTCCCGGAGCCTAGGGAGGCTCCTCCCGTACCGTTGGGTGAGGTCACAAGAACGGACCCCTTAGAGTACCTGTCTCCTCGGACTGCCCGAGACCAGGTAACCCAACGTTTCTCAACCAGTGCTGACTTCGTGGAATCGATAAGTACTCTCGTGACCCAAAAGAAAACAGAATTCAGTGAGGAATTTGGAAAAGTATCAATTGACCAAAAAGTATGTGAAGAGTAGGGAAGATTATGAGTAACCTAGTCTACGAAGGACCGAAGACAAAGGAGGGTTTTTAACCTTTCTTCTTGAAGTTGTCCCGAAGACTAAACCTTAACGTAGAGGTGGGTATCGTTTTACAAGTCCAACCTGGGACCGTTCGACCAGTGGTGCAGGGACCCGACAACGAGCTTAGGAGAAAAAGGAGTCCCAATGTCGTTCATCTTCCTGACAAACCCGTGAGACATATTTCAGACTGACTAACTAACTAAAAACCGCCACGACTCAGAGGTAACGACCCGACCGTAAAGAGATCGACAGTACTCTCCCCGCAGAAAGACCAACACGTGACCGAAGGTAACGCACGGAAACGACGCCTCGTACCCGCGATTCCACGTGGCCGACGTCATCAATTTCGAGTACCCGAGTCATCAATACCGGGGGACCACGACGTCGTTCTATAAACCTGTAGAAAGGTTCCATTTGAGTTCCGGTCCCAATCCCGAATTTTGGGAAGTTGTTTGAATGATCCTAGAAGTCGTTGGACCGGATGACAGACAACCGTAACATGATTCAGGGTATTTCTCTTCTTGTACATAAGACTAACAGAGAAGTGACAAACGGTGGCTCAGAGTTGAAGGATAGTGGGCCTAGGTCTTTTCACACAGTAGACCTGGGTGCAAAGACCTAGAACCCACTATCCTTCAAGGTGACGTCCAATAGGGAGGGAGGACTCCATCACCGCCTATATTTCCTTGTAACCTCCGTCTCACACCCTAACCGGTCTCCTTCTTCATCCACGGACACCTGTCCATACACCGACACCTCTTCGTCCCCTTCTAACCAAGGGGGGGACTCTTGACCCCTTATAATTTTCCCCTAGTAGATTAATTTTTTTTTTATTTCACCGGTTATTTCGCCCCATAGTAGATTTACAGTCCTCACAAAGAATAAAGGGACCGAAAACTCCTTCCCTCGGTAACTTTCGTCCCAAAACCATTTCCTGGTATTTCTGGACCTGTATACCTTAGAGTCACGTAAAAGGTCATAGCATTGTCACTTCTGGGTCAACGTTCTGTCATATCATTATGTAAGTAAATAAATAAAAATTGACCCACTATTAACGAAATGTTACAACGCAACCAAAGACGGTATGTTGTCACACTTAGTCGGTATTTATACGTACATAGACGAGGTAGGACTTGGAGAGGGAATGAGGTCGGTAGGGTGTGGGAGGAGGAAGGGCCAGAAGTATCTGTCGGTCCGACTCGAGTGACACAATGTGTCGTTGGAAGGTACTCGATCGAGAAAACGTGCACCATCACATATACAATTACGAGGAGAGAGTTAAGGAGGGTCGGAGGGGAAATGGGTGACACAGGTGTTCAGACAAGACATAGAGACAGAGATAAGGACGAGACGTTTATCCACGAAATCATGATAAAAGGATCTAAGACATATGTACGCAATTATATGTCATAAAGAAAAAGAGACTGAATGAAATGGGTTACATTGTCCGACATCCAAGTAGGTGGAGTCAAGTTGACGAGGTTTTTAGTAAGAAAAAATACCGACTCATTATAAGGTAACATATATACGTGGTGTTGAAGAAACGTGTAAGTAGACAGTCACCTGTAGATCCAACGAAGGGACAGTACTGAAAGCATGTATCAGGACGTCCCTTGTGACCCCATGTCCACAGAAAACCCTAATACCAAAAGAACCTCACATACGGTTCATCACCCTAACGACCCAGTATCCCATCAAAATGAGGACCAAAAAATTCCATAGAGGTATACCAAGAGGTATCACCGACATAGTTAAATGTAACGGTGATCACCCGAAGGGACTATCGAGTCAACCATTTCTTAGACGGACGGTACGTCCTCTGGGACCAAGTTAAGGACCCAGTCCTTCTAGGGGACCTCCTCCCTATCCGATGGGTGAGGTCATAAGAACCCGAAGGGAACACCGAGTCGACCATTTCTTAGACGAACGTTCCGTCTTCTGGACCCAAGTTAGGGACCCAACCCTTCTAGGGGACCTCTTCCCTTTCCGATGGGTGCGATCGTAAGACCGGATCTCGTAACGCACCTGACATATCAGGTACCCCAGCGTTTCTCAGTCTGTACTGACTCGTTGAAAGTGTTGTCACGTTCTCCCAAGGGAAAAGAGGTGTAGGAGAGGTCGTAAATAACAAACATCTAAAATAACTACTACCGGTAAGAGTGGTCCTACTTCCCTATGGAGTAACATCAAGACTAAACGTAAAGAGATTCTTACTCACTATAACTCGTAGAAAAGTACACACACAACCGGTAGAGATACAGCAGAAACCTCTTTACAGACAAATTTAGAAGACGGGTAAAAGACTAACCCAACATAAAGACTACAACTTTACGTACTCGACAAATCATATAAAACCTCTAATTCGGAAACGGTCAATGATAACAAAGTTACTAAAAGAGGGTAAGACTCCCAACAAAGAAAGTAGAAATATAAAAGGAAATGACACGTTTTCGAAAATTCAAATTAATTCAGGGTAAGTAAATACAAACAAAAATATAGGTAATGAGATCTTCCACCCAGTATCTCCTAGAACGACGGCAAAGACAGCTACCTACAAGACCGTCACAAAAGAAGATTCTTTTTCTAATAAGGAACTCGATTCCACTTTTTCTTCAAAAGTTTTCATTTATATCGAGTGAATTTCCGTGTCTTTGAGTGTGTTAGACAATAGTTTTCGTCGTAAGGTCTTTTTCACAGAAGAGAATTGTTCTCACTCTGGTTTAGGACAGGGTTTAGTCGGATAGAATTATTTTCGGTAAACGGATTAAGTCAAATTAGGGTGGAATCTCTTAGGACGGGTGTATGTTTTAAGAAATGAGCCACAAGGTGACGACGGTGAAAAACATCGGCAAGAAACAGGGAATGAGAAAGGTAAATCTTTATTAGTCGAAATCCTGTTTCAGTGAGAAGAAGACAATTTTTTATATAAAGGTAAGGAACATGGAAGAAAGGATTTTATGTGTAGGATGAAAGGAATTTGACGGTACTTGAGAAAACATAATCGTAAGATATCTGACCATCTCTTGTAGAGCAACTCCGTGGTTTGTTGAAAAAAAGGAGAGAGTGTGTTCTGTTTAATCCATTTAAACTGAACAAGTCGTTAATTACAAAGGTTATAAAATAGAATAAACTTTAGCTGACCTATCAGTCACTCGAGGATAGTAAATTGAATCAAATAAAAATTTTAAGAATAGAGTCAATGTAAATAATTTTTATATTGATATAGTCTACTGAACGGGACAACTGTCTAAAGTATTGTTTTTATTAGACGTGAAGGACGGAAAGTCATTGGGATCCATGTCACTTTTGTAATATGAATTACAACTCGGATTTCTACGAGTACGAGCCAGTGACGCAACGAAGACTGAGAAACACTGGGGCACCTGACATACGTGGTCCGAGGAGACAGGTAACTTAAAGGGACCGTTCTTATGACCTCACCCAACGGTAAAGGAAGCGGTCCCCTAGCAGGACTGCGCCCCTAGCTTGGGTGTAGAGGACGTGACCACCCGTCTAAGAAATAGTGACTCGGTGGACCCTTCGGGGACTTAGGATTCTATCTAGAGACAAGTGATTGAGACGTTCGAAATCGGTTTGTTCGGTTAAAAATGTCTTACTCTCTAGAGTATTAAAAGGAGGAATATTATTTTACTGGGAAAAAAGAATCAGATCCCTTGAGTCTACTTAGTCCGTCAAGGATTCTTGTGTCCGTCTTATCAATGTATAATTTCCGTCTCCTCCCTTTTTACGTTCGAGGAAAGATTTCAGGGTGGTTCCTGGGGTACCGACCTCGTCCGTTATACCCGACACAAACATAAAGTTCTAAATTTACGAAGTGGCGCGGGTGTTAAAACCGTCTGAACGTTCTCGTTAACCTGTCTGTTTTCATGTATTTTGTTTCTGTGGTTGCTGTTTTTGAAGTTATCTGTTTCTTCAAAAGTCCCCTACCCTCACGTCGATGTACATAGTTCCCTCCTTCTCGTCCTTTCTGACTTTTTCTCTTTCTGTATTGTCCTTTCATTTCGACTCTCACGACCCTGTCCTCCCGAAGGTCGGTGACCTGAGTCAAGTCAGTGAGTCAGCACAGGCTGAGAAACGCTGGGGTACTTATCGTCGTACGGTCCGGAGGGACAGGTAGTGGTCGAGGGCCTCAAGTGAGTCTGAGTGCAGGTAGCTCAGCCACTACGGTAGGTCGGTAGAGTAGGAGACAGTAGGGGAAGAGGAGGACGGGGGTTAGGGAGAGTCGTAGTCTCAGAAAAGGTTACTCAGTTGAGAAGCGTACTCCACCGGTTTCATGACCCCAAAGTCGAAATCATAGTCAGGAACGTTTCTTATGGGTCCTGACTATAGGAAATCCTACCTGACAAACCTGGAGGAACGTCAGGTCCCCTGAGAGTTCTCAGAAGAGGTTGTGGTGTCAAGTTTTCGTAGTTACGAAACCGCGAGTCCAAAGAAGTGTCAGGTTGAGAGTGTAGGTATGTACTGATAACCTTTTTGGTCTCGGAACTGGTCTGCCTGGAAACAACCGTTTCATTACACGTGATATGTTCCAAATTTGGACACAGTCAGAGTATTTAGAGGGAAGTCCCCTCGGACCACGTGGTCGCAGACGTCCCGTACTCCGCTCGGAGAGGGTGGGGACGAACAGACCACAGTCCATTCGACAACCGCCGGTCTCCCTCGTCCAACGTCTTCGACTCTCGTCCTTCCGACATCGACGGGTTGTAAGTGACAGACCCTTCCTCTCTCCTCTTCTGTCTCTCTCCCCGTCGTCTCTCTAAAGTCTTCTCCCTCTTCCTGTTCCCCCTCCCCTTTCGTAAGGAACTTACTCCAGGACTCTGGGGGTCCCCGGTCCTTCCGACGGAAGAACAACGACTTTGTCCTTCAAGTATACAGGTGAACAGTGGGTGTTCTTTCGACGTAAGTCACAAGGACCTCCACGGGTTTAGGAGAAGGGTCTTACTTTGACGGGTACAACCCGTCAGTCCCAAGAACTGGAAGGGGCTATCTTTAACTGATCTCCGGTCTGACATTTGAGGGTGTACCGAAATAACCCCGACGGCACGTCCGATGTCCTCACTCATCCCCGTCCGAGCAAAGAATATGTCCCACTCTCATCCCTACACAGGTCTCCAAGCTCGACCTCCCCACCGAATCCACCAAAAGGGGCGGACACTACGTCCTCTGGACCCAAACTAGGTACCCAACACTTCTAGGAGACCTCTTCCCTTACCGATGGATGAGGTCATAAGAACGGACCTCTTAGGATACCTGACTCCTCGGACCGCCCGTTGTACGTCAGGTCTCCCAGCGTGTCTCAACCTGTCCTGACTTCGCTGAATCTCGACCACCACCACTCGCGTCCACAGTACGAGTCCTGGGTCGAAAGCGAGGGTTATGGGAAAGTACAAAACCGAGGACCGAGAAGTCCTTACCGTCCACCTACACCCACACCAACCCACACATAGAAAACCAGGTCTTAACAGGGGTCGACACGTACGTACGGCAATAAAAATCAGGGTGCATCACAGAAACACAAAACATCGAACTCCTCTCCACACAGGTCCATGTGCGAAACGTCGTAACGTCGTTTCCCAGGGTCCAGGGTACGGACAGAGTATCACAGGACTTTCGTAGTCAACTCAGATTGACAAGATAGTAAATCTTAGACAACGGAATAACTAAAAACACAAATTTTCTAGACAGGCAACTACTGTCCCCCCAAAATTTCAGAGGATGATAATAAGACAAGGTAGTTAAAGAGGGAAATATAGACGACCATAAATACATAAACAACGAAGACATAATCCGTGTATATACAACTCCTCACACTTTAGGAGAAAAAAAAAGAAAAATTTTTTAAATAAATAAAATTTAACTTCCTACTAACGAAATGTTATAAGACAACTAAAGACGGTATGTAGTCGTACTTAGTCGGTACTCATATATATACAGGGGAGGCAGAACTTGGAGGGTGGGGTAGGTTGGGGAGATCCAACAGTGTCTCAGGGACAAACTCGAGACTCCGTATGTCGTTTAAGGGTGGCGATAGACAAAGTGTAGTCATTGTATACAAAGGTACGATCAGAAAGGGGGGCAGGACGGGAGAGGGAGGGTGGGCGGGACAGAGGTCCAGGTGTTCGGACAAGAGACACAGACGCAAAGGTAAACAACCACCGTAAGTCAGTGAGTCAGCACAGGCTGAGAAACGCTGGGGTACCTGACGTCGTGTGGTCCGAAGGGACAGGAAGTGGTAGAGGACCTCGAACGAGTTTGAGGACAGGTAACTCAGGCACTCCGGTAGGTTGGTAGAGTAGGAGACAGTAGGGGAAGAGGAGGACGGGAGTCAGAAAGGGTCGTAGTCCCAGAAAAGGTCACT
This sequence comes from Capra ibex, assembly GCA_006410555.1. Classification (NCBI taxonomy): domain Eukaryota; kingdom Metazoa; phylum Chordata; class Mammalia; order Artiodactyla; family Bovidae; genus Capra; species Capra ibex. The sequence continues at coordinate 41,418,438 of SJYO01050590.1, forward strand.
CAGTCGAGAAGTGTTTAATAACCTTGAAGTATAGTCAGGAAGGTTACTTATAAGTCCCAACTAAAGAAAGTCCTAGGAACGATAAGTTCCCTGAGAGTCCTCAGAAGAGATCGTGGTATCAGGTTTTCGTAGTTAAGAAGGTACGAGTCGGAAGAAATACCGGGTTGAGAGTGTAGGTATGTACTGATGACCTTTTTGGTATCGAAACTGATATCTCTTGAAGTAACCGTTTCACTACAGAGACGAAAAATTGTGTGCCAGATCCAGACAGTATCGAAAAGAAGGTTCCTCGTTCCCAGAAACTATAACACTGAGGTCAGTGGTAGACGTCACTGAACCTCGGGTTCTTTTATTTTAGACAGTGAGAAAGATGAAAAAGGGGAAGATAAACGGTACTTCACTACCCTGGTCTACGGTACTAGAGACATAAAACTTACAACTCAAAATTCGGTCAAAAAAGTAAGAGGAGAAAATGGAAGTAGTTCTCCGACAAATCAAAGAGAAAGGAAAGACGGAAATCCCACCATAGTAGACGTACAGACTCCAATAACTATGAAGAGGACCGTTAGAACTAAGGTCGAGCTAAGGAGATCGGGACGTAAAACGTACGACACGAGACGTATATTCAACTTATTCCTCCCACTGCTATACGTCGGAGTCGCGTGAGGAAAGGGCTAAAACTTGGTCAGATAACAAGGTACAGACCAAGGTCAACGACGAAGAACTGGACACATGTCCAAAGAGTCCTCCGTCCATTCGACCAGACCATAAGGGTAGTGAAATTTTTACAAAACGTCAAACGACACTAGGTGTGTCACGTGCCGAAATCATATGAGGCACTTCGTCTCCAAAAAAGGACCTTAAGAGAACGACGAAGATACTAGGTTATCTACAACCTTAAACTAGAGACCAAGGAGATGGAACAGATTTAGGTCGAACATGCTGACCTTCAAGAGTCAAGTGCATGACAACCTCGGATCAAACTTCCTAAAACTTGTAATGGAACGATCGTACACTTTACTCGATATGTCATCGAACTTGTAAGAGACCATAACCTTACTTTTGGCTGGCAAAGGTAAAGACACCGGTGACGACTCAAAAGGTTCAAACGACCGTATAACTCACGTCGTGAAAGTGTCGTCGCAGAAAATCCTAAACTTTGTCGAATCAACCTTAAGGTCACGAAAGTGATCGAAACAAGTATCATTTCGAAGGATTCCGGGTAAACTCAAGTGTGAGGGCCTATAGACCGAGATCCACTCACTGGTGTGGTGGATACTTTTCTGGCTGATATATCACAGGAAAAAACAAAAAGAAATACCGGAAACAAAATTTCAAATAAAACAGACTATACTCATAACGTTGAGGACGAAAGATTAGTAAAGGTAAACGTACTTTATAGAAAAAGATAGGGGAGCAAAAGTTAGACACACGGAAGACGGGATGCCCCCCAGAGATGTCTATCGTATAACATCCGAGAACAAAAAGAAATTAGGTCAGACGGTGAGACAGAAAAACTCACCTCGTAAGTCAGACAACTGTCAATTCCATTAATAACTATATATACGTTACCGTTGGGTGAGGTCATGAGAACGGACCTTTTGGGGTACCTGCCTTCTCGGACCAACCGACGTCAGGTACCCCAGCGTGGCTCAGCCTGTACTGACTTCGTTGAATCGTCGTCGTACGTCAATAACGACAAAATTCGAAACAAAAGGTCAACTAAGATACAAAGAAAAAGCAAGTAAAAAGAAAAACACCAAACTACTAAAGGAAAGTAAAATACGAATACAAGAGAAGAAAAACCAAAAACACTGAGATAACATACAAAACTAAACAGGTCGAGAGACCTGGGGTACCTGACAAATCGGGTAGTCCGAGGAGACAGGTACCTTAAAAGGTCCGTCATTATGACCTCACCCAACGGTAAAGGACGAGGTCCCGTAGAAGGGGCGGGTACCTAACTCAGGCGTGGAGACGCAGAAGACGAAACGTACGCCCAAGAAACGCGAAAAATAACGGCGTAGAGAACCACATCCAGACAAACCCGAGTAACACAAACTCTGTGGAACACGAAGGACACAGACTTATAGACACAGGAAGAAATCCAAACCCTTTAAAAGTCGGTATTAAGTAAGTGTATGTAAAAGTTAGGGGGAAAGAAGAGGAAGACCTTAGGGATAATACACATCTAACCGTGTGAAATACAATAGTATGTAACGAAAGAAAGAAAAAAGTGAACTGAAAGTTAGACAAAAAAAAGACTAACCTATTAAAGGTAATAAGACAGATTGTCTAGTGATAACAAAGTAGGCGTAATAAGTAAGACGACAAGCAACGGAAATCGAGTCGAAAGGAGAGTCGTTTACTTAAAAGAGTAAAAAGAACCGAGGAGGAATATCAAAGATCAAGAAAAAAATGTCAGTAGACGTAAAGAAAGCTATCGAAAGGAATTAAGGAAGTCGTAAAAGTAATGGAGGAAAAACTTGAGTCACAAACAGTCAGTTCTCCAGACAAAGGAACAAATAAGGAAGTCCCCTTAAGAGAACCAGGAAATTACCCTCACCAAGGAGACAAAGAAGTAAAACGAACATAAAGAGAATGAGCGATTCAAACCCTCTTTGTTAGCGGACGACATCAGAACCTACCGGAAAATATACGTCCTCGCGGGGACCTATCGAACACACCCAAATATAAAAAAACCGTGCTCCTAACAGAAACCAAACCTACGAACGACAGGAAAGGAGTCATACACGACTGGTAATCGGGGTTGTTCCCTACACGTCGACACACTGGACGTGCGTGAGGGTCCCTCCGTCCCCGTAGACCAACACACTGGGAGCCACCACCGTCGTCAAGTACGGGTGGAGACCTTAGGTTCTACCGTCGCCACCGGATAGGGGTGCGGACCTCGAAGACTTTCCCCGCGGGACGAGGGACTCTCACCCTTGGACCTCCTTCTTTGAGAAACCGTCAGGGTCGGGAGAGGAGCACCACCACAACGACAAGTGAGCGAGTCAACACAGGTTGAGAAGCACTGGGGTACCTGACGTCGTGGGGTCCAGAGGGACAGGAAGTGGTAGAGGGCCTCGAACAACCTTGAGAACGGGTAGCGCAGATACTACGGTAGGCTAGTGGAGTAGGAGACAGCAGCGGAAAAGGAGCACGGAAGTTAGAAAGGGTCGTAGTCCCAGAAAAGATTACTTTTCTGGTGGAAACGTAGTCCACCGGTCTCATAACCTCGAAGTCGAAGTCGTAGTCAGGAAGGTCACTTACAAGTCCTAACTAAAGGAAATCCTAACTAACCAAATTAGAGGAAAGTCAGGTTCCCTGAGAGTTCTCAGAAGAGGTTGTGGTGTCAAGTTTTCGTAGTCGAGAAACCACAAGTCGGAAGAAATACCAAGTTGAGAGTGTAGGTGGACACTGATGACCTTTTTGGTATCGAAACTGATCTGTCTGGACACAACCATTTCATTACGGAAACGAAAAATTATACGACAGATCTAAACAGTAACGAAAAGAAGGTTCCCCGTTCGCAGAAAATTAAAGTACGGACGTCAGTGGTATACGTCACTAAAACCTCGGGTTCTTATATTGTAGACAGTGACAAAGGTAACTAAGGGATAGTCACGGTACTTCACTACCCTGGTCTACGCTACTGGAAACATAAAACTTACAACTCAAAGTTCGGTCGAAAAAGTGAGAGGAGAAAGTGGAAGTAGTTCTCCGAGAAATCAAGAAACGAAAGACGGTATTCCCACCACAGTAGACGTTTAGACTCCGATAAATATAAGGAGGACCGTTAGTACTAAGGTCGAACTCGAAATAGGTCCAGTCGTAAAGAGTACTACATGAGACGTATATTTCAATTTATGTCGGAGTCACATGAGGAAAGGGTTAAAACTTGGTCACGGCGACAAGGTTCAGGTCAAGAAAACGAAGGACTGGACGTATGTCCAAGGAGTCCTCCGTCCAGTCCACCAGACCATAAGGTAGAGAAATTCTTAAAAGGTGTCAAACAACACTAGGTGTGTCATATTCGGAAACCGTATCAGTCACTTCGTCTCATCTACAAAAAAAGACTTTAAGAGAACGAAATAGATACTAGTTTACCGACAACCGTGAAACTAGAGATCAAGGAGACAGAAAAGATTTAGGTCGAACAGGTAGACCTTCAAGAGCCAAACGCATCGAACTTCCTAAGACTCGTAGTGGAACGACCGTACACTTTGCTCACGTCGACACGCCATGGAACATACGGGGGGTCGTCACCAGGGAACTGAGACCGTCCAGTCCGAAGAAGGGATGGGGGAGTCCGACAGGGGTGTGTCGGTTGGGGTCAGGAACGAGGTCCAGACCTGAGACTTCGGTCTCGGCTTCGTGGGTCGGGGGTGGGTGTAGTCTCCTGCTTACAGAGTCCGACCCCATACGACCCACCACCGTGGGTCCCACAGAGGTCCAGAAAGAGACGAGACAGGATGCGTTCGACCAAGGGCGTAAGAGGAGACTCCGGGGCTCCGAGGGGCAGACAGATCCGTCTAGTGAGGTGGCCACTCCGTCTTTGCAGGACAAAGTGTCGAGGGATGACCCCCGGGTCCAAACAGGGCTAAGGAAAGAAAAGGACAAAAAACGGAAACTAGGATGAGTCAATGTACTAAAAGAACGAAAGGGGAGAGGTAGAACTAGACTAGGACTCAACATACAAAGAAAGAAAAAAAAAAAAAATTACGATACTGTGATCACATAAATTAAGTCACTAAAAGTTGTCCCACCATATTTTGTAGGCTTTCTAGTATAGACTCAAAGCAAGAAAAAAATTGAAAAATAAACCATAACCCCATATCGACTAATTACTACAACACTATCAAAGTCCACTTGTCACTTCCCTGAGTCGGTAGGTATATGTACATAGGCAAGAGGGGGTCTAAGGGGAGGGTGACCCAACATACACAAGACTATTCTTCGACCTCCGTGAGAATTTAAATAAGGAGACATATATACAAAAACCTCCCCCGACCGAGGAAACTACGACCCTAAAGTCGTCAAACTGATATAGAATCCACACAAAGAGCAATATAATTAGAACGAACCCTATCAGATTCGAAGAACTTAGACACTATAAAAACATCATAATTAAACCCCCGTCAGACTCGTCAATAGAGAAGTCTATAGAAGAGGTGATGCGCGGGAGACAGGAAGAGGGAGGGACAGAGAGGGGAAGAGGGAGACGACGAGACGGAGGGGCGGGGGGGAGAAGAAAAAGGGAAATAGGGAGAGGAGGAGGGACCTGAGGTCAACACAAATGAAATCGATCAAACCAGAGTAGGGCATCGAGAGTCGACAAGGCAAGACAGAGAGAAAGTGAGAAAGAAGACAAACATAAAGGTAACCTACTAAAAATGATTGGACTACAAGTCAAAGGGAATAAACAAAGAGACGGTAAAGGTCAGTTTAATAAATAGAGACCATTAAAAAAATAATAATAAACATCGTCAACACGGAAAAAAATAACAGTTGCAAAACGACTTTAACGGGTAGACAAGTTGTACAGGTGGAAAAGTTCCTTTAGAAAGTTTTGAAATTTGAAACAACGAAACTTCAGAAACTACCAAGATTGTAGACCTACCCAGTGGGGCACCTAGACCAAGACAAGTGATGAAAAGAGAAATATTACTCATACGTACTGGAAAGAATACGTACGTACTGGAACACACATTGTCCCATTATCCCTGACCTCCCACTTGTCACAGATATGGATCCTTTCCCGTACGGAAAATAAGACAGTCCAGTAATCACACCTCACAACTTCAGTCGGGTCAACCCTCAACTCGTCACCCGGCGAAGACGGAACACGATCGTACTCCGGACCTTACGACCTTCCTAGAGTCTTAAGGACGAAGTCTAAATCAAAAATCCTCCGGAACGACCAGAGAAAGGACACGAACGTCCTTCCCTCACCCCCACCCCCTAAACCTTAGAAAGGTGAGAGAAGAATCGGACGAAGGACGTTATCCGACGACCACTGAACCACGTCCTAAAATCTTCTCCGTCCCCCTTAGATAGTCCCAAAAGAACTCCAAAGAGTCAAGAGACTAACGTCGGAGTCAGAACCCGTTCGGAACACACGGACTCGAAGTACCGTGAGTACGGACTTGAAGAGTCTCCAGGACACAGTCGAGTCAAGGACTACCTATAGCACCGAGAAGAGGGGCACACGTAACTCGTACGACCTTAACCATACTTGTAACAACCCTTTCCTGGAAGGTCTTTAATGACTGTAAACAATTTTGAGACCGTGACCTGTCTCACTAGAAACTTCTGACACAGACGTTTGGGAAGAGGACGTGAGACCACGGGAGTCCAGTTGCCGACATTCGAATATCAGAGATCGGAGAGTGGAACTGGAATGAAACCAACAAATACATTCAGAGCAGACAGAGGGACCAGGGTCTGGTAGTCAAAACTCCCGTCTGCAGAACAAGAGACCCATAAGGATCTCTCCCGACGGACGGACCGTCCACCATCCCCGAGTCGTTCAAAGAGGGCCAGAACTTACCTACTCCTTAGTCCCGTTTGCACCTTCCGGGAGTTCGGGGACGAAAGGTCGTCCATCTCAAGACGGGAGCGAGGTCCAAGTACCTGTCTACAGTGTCCCTTCGGAAACTCCTCGGAGGACACGGGGGTCGGGACCCGAACAGCGAAGCCCGTGACTAGGGCGTCCTGACTATAAGGACGAACACAAACGAGGAGGACCAAGGGGTCCTTACACGGTGGGTCCGGACGGCGTGGGTCGCGGTCCGCCCGTGGTTAAAACATGGTGCGTACGACTCAATTTGCAACGTTTGCGAGAAAAAGATGAAAATCCCGTTCACTTAGTAGTGTAAAGGGACTCACCTTCATTCTCTTGAACCCGAACCTTCGTACACCACGCAGGACGCTGCGACCTCCCCTCCTACGGACCCGGGTACCCCTCGGGACCCCCGTGTCCCGGGGGCCCCGGAGGCGCGAGACCGGTCGTTCGCGGGGGCCTCGGCGCCGCTGATGTCGGTGCACCACCACCCACGCCCGAGGCGGCCGACGCACGACCGCCGGGCCGAGTGCCTCCTGGGGCTCGTCGCGCACGACGACGACCTCCGGCCCGGGTTCCTGTACATGCGCCCCTCGTTCGCCGAGGCGACCTTCTATGTGTACGGGCGCCGGGAACACCGGTTGGACACACTGCTGTGCATGTTGACCACGATGGTGTGGCTCGGCGTCCGCCCGGACCTGCCGGCGCACGACATGACCGGCGCCCCGGCGCAGACCCCGCCGAGCAGCAGCGAGTTGCGGTACCAGATGCACGCGCCCGTGCGCCTCCTGATGCTCGCGACCGTCGCGGTCCCGCGGCGCCCGACCCTGATGCGCGTGACGGACGGGATGAAGGCGTCCCGCGTCCGCGTGCTCGACCCGCGGCCGTCCATGGCGCCACCGCTGCCCGGGGACGCGCACAGGGCCCCGTTCTCGCCGGTGGGCGACGTGGTGCGCAAGGACCTCCGCCGTGTCGTCCGGCCGATGGGGGAGTGGCTCCTGTACTTGCCGAAGGTCGTTCTCCCGAAGCCGACCTACCTGTACTGGTAGGTGCTTCCATCCACGGTCGGAGGACTAAGGGACAGAGGGTCCAAGGAGGAAATTTTTTCTTTTCGACAAGATAGTGTCGGCGTGGGGAGGTCGGGGGACGAGGCCGGGGGCCAGTCCCAGTCATTCACACCTGTCTGATCCCGACCAAACTCCACCTCTGCTACACTCTCTAACACGACCGCTCTCGGGTGTCCTATGGTGGGTTTCGGTCACTCTTGACTGGGCCTCCACCGCTGTGGAACCCGTAGGAGACCAGGGTAAACTACACCTATTACCTCTCGAGTGGTCCGTGTATCGGAGGCCAAAGTCTCGGAATGTGTACCCGTATGCTCCGTGCCTCGCCACTGGTCGGAACGACCGTCGTCCCACCTCCGTGTCGGTCCAACCTGGGTCCCGACAGTAGTCGGGGAGGACCGGAGACAGTAGGAGAGTTCCTACTCCCTACAGACGGGTGGACGTAGGTCCCTGGGGTCCAGCTACACCTAAAGTCAACGTGCCCCGTAGACCCAGAGTCAGAAGGAAACTTCTGTCTCGAACGTCTCAGTGCCCTTTCCGTTTGAGGGAGAATGAGGACTGGAGTGGATGGAAGAGGACATACTGTCCATGGGTCCCTTGCCCGCACCCGAACTGACTAGAGGAACGAGACAGGACGTCCGTTCGCGACCTCGTGCCGGACGCGCATGGACGTGGGTCGTGACTCGGCGGGGTTGGAGTGTCGGCTCTGGGTCTGCAAACACTCGTCCCAAGACAAACTTCCGGGGGCACGTCACCCACACCTCATGTAGTTCTTGCCGCTCTCGGTGTCCCACTCACTTCATAATGGTGGTCCGGACTCGTCGAGTGAGGCGGCCCTCCCTCACCCGTTACTGGGGCTCCAGTGTCCGTCACACCCACCCGTCCTCAGTACAAGAACAGAGACAGTCGTACCACTATTCCTCACTCGTCGACCATCGTTGTCGGACTTTCTGACAGGGGTCCGGACCGTCCTCCGTCACCGGACCGTCTTCCCTCCCTCGGGGTCAGACCGGTGACCGGCCAGTAAAAAGACCGTACTCGTGGGAGGATTTGGAGTCATACGATGACGGAAGGTGTGAACAGGTCTTTAACTATCCAAATACAATCTCCGAAATTTTTGGTATAACCCGAAGGGACCACCGAGTCTACCATTTCTTGGACGGACGTTACGTCCTCTGGACCCAAGTTAGGGACCCAGTCCTTCTAGGGGATCTCATCCTTTTCCGTTGGGTGAGGTCATAAAAACCGGATCTTCAGGGTACCTGTCTTCTCGGACCACCCCATGTCAGGTACCCCAGGTTTCTCAGCCTCTACTGACTCGTTGAAAGTCGAGTCCATTTTTGGCATAGACACTAGTGTGAGGTATAGAGACGTGACACGACAAAAGGTGAATCGTCGCACATTCCTAACAGGACGTAGGGTACGTTTCTAGACCGAGTGGTGTCCGAAATAAATTTGACGAGCAAACCTACGAACGAAGGAAATAGAGTAAATTCGTGATGTCAGGAATAAAGTCCTAGTAATGAAAGACCGACACCGTCTTTTATAGCCTTATAAATACGAGTGTGGGTGGGACGTAGGACATGGATGGGAAGGCGATCACCGCGGAACTCGTAGGCGAAGGAAGGGGACCCGGAACTCGTCCTAGGGATTCACCAGTACGGTTCCGGTAGAAGAGCCCCACGACTACCCGAGAGGACCTTCCCTTCGTACTGGACGCACCGGGGGACGGAGAAGGTCCGAATACGGTCGTTCCTCCACTAAGACTCACCTCCACGGTAGTTGAGAGGTGTCGACGAGTACGACAGCCCGCACCCGTTACGTCTGCTGGAGTCCTTTGACCCGTAGGGCCACCACACGGTGGAAGGACCACTCGGGGGAAGGGGTGACGCGAGGTCTCCACAGAGACGATTTATTTTGACGAATAATATAAAAGAATCGTACCTCACCCCTCCCCTGTCCTCAGTCCCGAGGAATCTCGACAGTCAAAGAAGGGTGCTCGGACTTCGGGGGGTAAGAGTGACCTTGTAGGGGTGTCCCTTTGGAGTTCAGAGGCACAACGGAAGGAGGGCAGGGGCCGGTAGGACGGGGAGAGTCGTCGATTCGGGGAGATCGTCCCTCGTAGACGGTCTTTTCGGGTGCCCCGGTCCGAGTCCACCCGGTCGTCCCACCGGGACACCCCTCTCCCAGGTCCGGAAACACAAAAGGTAGGAGTTCTGAGTGGTCGGTAGGACTGTACGAAAAGCATAATTCTACCAAGAGGGTCCGGATTATAAAGAAGGTAAAGACTACGAAAACCCCCGGACCGGGTCAGGGAGAACGGGAGAGAATGTTCGAGGGTCTCCCGACCTCCGAATTAAAATTCTCCGGACACTTTCGCGACCAGGTACCGTCACTTGACGGGTCACAGGGGAACTCGAACCTACCCGAGTCGTACCGTGAAGGGAGGAAGGGGTCGGTCCCCGTCGAGTGACTCGTCACGGTCGACGTCCGGACCCCCCTCCTGACGAATCGTCCTTCCGTGGATACACCAATGTTCCACCATGGGCCCCTCGCTCCCCGTCCCCGTCCGTCGAGATCGTCGTAGGTTCTCCCGGTCTGCGTCGACCCTCACGTCCTTACCCCAATGACCCTCACTCGTCCTCGACCGGACCGTCTATTCACCTACTTACTTCTCTCAAAAGTTTTGGTCCCCCTACAACTCTCCGGTCGGTTCGTTCGGGGAAACCCTCTACAAAAGGATTGGTAAGGGAGACCAAAGTCCTCAACCGGTCTTGGAGGTTCTGGTGGACCTCTATATATAGGTCGTCCGTACGTGGGCGGGGTAGTGGGAGGTGAGACGTGTCTTCGGGGACTCCTTCCGGACCTAACCGGACCTCACCGAGACCTTCAAGTGTCCACCCACACGAGTAGGCACTGAAACCCTCTCTACCAGACACCTGTCGTGTCGGAGGGACAACTCCATGGATCGTGTCCGACACCGAGGTCCAAAGACCAAGTTTCGTCTTGATACGGTAAGTACAGTCGAGACACTCGGAGTCAAAAGGGTAGACGTTTTGCCCCTATGTGTCAAGGACGTACCTTCCGACCACACTCCTGGTCTGTCGTGTGTATTCTGAACGGGCTCCACTCAGAGGCGTTCCCGACCGCGACGAGGAGGACGGTGTACCTGCCCCTACCCGAACAGGACCTGTCCCAGCCCCGGGTCCCCGGACCTCTTTCCCGGCAACTACGACCCGGTGTCTTAGTCGAAGGTAGAGTCGTAAAAGGTAAACCAAAGATCGACTTTAGAATGAGTAAGTGAGTCGTGCGTCAGGAGTGTAGGGAGACAAGGTTCGATGTACCACTCTTCACGATTATTCCCTCCGAAAGAATCTCTCCAATGTGAGATCACCTCTGTTACCTACCTTTACTTCATTGTACGAGTCGAAATTCATGTCACTTCCTCATTAGTCCCACAATTTGATCTCTAGCCACCGCACCCCGGACAATCCGTCCTTCTTACGTTCGTCTCCGGGACCCCCGTCCGCAAACACAAACTTCTTGTTTAGACAACCGGGCCCTCTGACGTCACGACACTCCTCCGAAACCACGTCCGCAGCGTCCCGGAAGGTTCCGGGGTCTCGTCCGAGAGCCTTTACTCAACAGTCTCCCCTGTTTGTCCGACTGTGTCGTTTTCTGAAATAACCCTTCCCCGGGGACCCAACTTCTCGTCGGTCCCGATGTACCGAGTGCCAGAGTCCAAAGTTCCATTCCTCAATCAAAGACCCAACGGAGACCGACCAGCAGAACGAACCGACTATTAGACTGAGCACCAAGAACGACCACTACGCGTGTAGAGAGTCGGTCTCACCTAAGGTCGTACCTTCTAAGCACCTCCAACTACAAAGGAGGGAGAAAGCCGGGGAGGGTGTAAGAGGGTTCTCCATACAATGGAGACGACAACTCTGAAGAGTAAAATACACTTACGGAGACTTTAATACTTTTAATGATTATAATGACGACAACTATAAACTGCAAGACATACGTAGACTCAACAGTCTTATAGCAGTACCCTAAGGTCCATCTGGATCCTTTACAACACCCTTCTTCCAATATAAATGGGGATGTTTATGTAATGTCTTTCATTTCAAAACGAAGTACAACTCACATATAGGACGCTTGTCACTCTGAGTTATTTGTTTTAGAGGGTATTATCGTTTATTGACGACGCTATCTCTTATATATCGCCTTCACATGTTGATGCAATAGCACCTCCTGTCACACATCACTACTCAATCGATCGTGTTGTGGACAATTAGGTGGATAACATTCTTCTTTTTACTTCGGATCCCGAGTAATAATAACGTCCTCTAGTAAACTACAATGGAGGTACTTCCCAACGATCAGTTGATGTATGAAAATGAGGTCACCCTTGTCGTTATTAATATCACCGACTACATTTATATGAACACACAGTTGTAGATATGACGACCTTGTATACCACTCGAGTATGTCACTGAGGATTCTTAGGTTAACTATAATACCGAGGACGATATGGTTGTATAGGGTTTCCGAGAAGAAAGGACTTATTATGTTATACGTTCTAATAAGGTTTACGTCCATTTTAGTCTTATATCTGAAGTCCCACAGGCTTCTTAGTCTTATCCACAACTATGTTCTGACCTAGTGGGGGAGGACGGATGACTTTGTTTTTTAACACAAATCCCAAACCAGACAATTGTCGTACCATTAGGGTCGACGATTATGTTCATTACGATTATCGTCGTTACTCTACCAACCTATCGTAGTGGTTGAGTTACCTGTACTCAAACTCACTTGAGGCCCTGTATCACTTCCTGTCCCTTCGGACCACGTGACGTCAAGTACCCTGACGTCTCTCAGCCTGTGCTGAATCACTGATTTCTTATTGGTATCGTTGCTATATCGATGTCAATTTTGACCAGTGTGTTTTATTACCACCTTATATCCCCCACCAAAAGATTACCATCATTTTAATTTTCATGGATTTTAACTCCTTTATGGGCGATCTACATCCCTGTTCTACCATCCAGACGACTTCGAGGTCACACTCGGTGCAAAGACCGATTCTCACCTATATGTCAACTCGGACATGGTCGTAACCGAAGTTAATAACTACTGCTACGTTCATCTTCGTCCTTCCTCAGACCTGCATTAGCCTTCGATGTAATAGAGGTGTCCCTTCCCGACACAGCCCACGGGGTCAGCAATCACCGTGATCAGTCAAGGGTTTCGGAGGTTAATGTTATGTGCATTGATATTTCTTTTAATAATGTTTACAGACCCGACAATTTTGACGTGACATTTAGACTAGTAGAGGTTCGTCACAAGGTCCAACCTGATTAAGTCGTGTTTAATTGTTCACGGTTCGTAGTCTATCATTCATATTGAATGGTCATAAAAATACCGGTTAAATCTTATCAGTCACCAAATACTTATGTTCTATTTTACCGACTCATCCGTAATCGGACATATAGATTTCTACCCCACCTCAGGAGAAAGACGGATCAGGACACAACTTAGAGCGAATGGCTTGACGTCTAAGTCTCTCATGTCGAAGTCAAGTCAACCCCGAAGAGGCCGTGGGGGTGGAAAAAAAGGAAAGGACCGTCGTCCTCTTTATCCCTCTTCATCTGACGTCGGTCAACTGATCCCATAAATGAACAATTGACTTTCAAAACACCCTTTACATTAGGGTGGTTAGGTCACTCCTAAATCGAATTAATTTCACAAACTAAACGTAAGTTGCCTACATCCTATCTCAGAACGTCAGAAGTAAATCGTGTTTAATTCATTTATGAACGAATCCCGAAACTTCCGAGGACCGAACATATTGAAGTTAAGGATCAGGTAATGACTTTCCTAACCACATTCTCCATTCTAATAACACCTGTTATACTAATGACAGCCGTTCTTTCAACAAAATATTTTAGTTCAACAGTAAAATAAAAATATAATAAATACCTCCCTTTATATCAATCACGACGTCTTATACACTCAACACACATCTTCGTTCCAACTCATTGACACTATCGATAATCACATCCATTTTATTATGACAATAAAAGAACAATAAAGAACTTACTAATAAGTAAAACCGTATTTAGGACTATCACCACCTTCTGGATAACTATTACCACACTACTCTTACCTCCAACATTATTACCCATAAAACAAAATACACACACTATCACACCACCACTGACTCGACATTTACTTATCATACTTATACCATTCACAATAATATTTCATATCCAAATCCTAAGAATGTCAACCGAATACGTTATATTACCCAGAATGGGATGCACTCGTTAACTACTCATTCGACATTAAAAAGTATCAACCCAAACCAAATCAGGAGGAGTAGGAGGTTAATGTTATTTATCATATCTATACCTATCATGATCCAAATCCGACTATGTTCCACTCTAAACCTTATTATGACTGTTCCTACGTTCAAAAACAGTACGATCATTCTAATTCGGACGACAACTACTCTATGGCATGCATTGAAGTCCATGAGTCTTCACGTTACCTCTATCAGAATCAAAAATAAAAGGATAAACGTCGAAAGAAATATCCATTGACTGTGTATTCCATATTCAAATTCCACATGTTGTACTACATGTGATCTTTTACTAATAGTGTGACTCCAATCGATTGTGTGGTGGAGTGTATTAATGGAAAACGCACACGAAGACACACACGCGCACGCACGTAGCTCTCGTAAATTCTAAATGAGACAATCATTGATTGAGACAATCATTGTCAGAACAGTCGACATCAGTGGGACGGCATACAATGTAGGGGTCTTGAATGAGTAGAATTTGACCCTCAGACATCGGAAACTGGTCGTAGAGTATAAGAGAGTGGGACATCGACGACCGTCGGTGATAATATGAGACAAAGACACTCAAGTTGAAAGAATCTAAGGTACATCCACACTATATGTCATAAACAGAAAGAGACTAAAGAAAGTGAATAGTGTCACGGGAGTTCTAGGTAGGTGTAACAGTGTTTACCGTCCTACGGGAGAAAGACCACTGCCTTACGGCGAAGTGACCCATATACATGCGTGGTGTCAAAGAAACAGGTAATGAGGTGTCCCCCGGAAAGCCCCCAAGACAAGGAACCGAGAGCACTCACCACGTCGTCACTGGTGTCCTCGTGTCCCTAGAGAAACTCTAGGGGGACAGCAGAAAGTCTACGTCTGGGTCCTCACCCTAACAATCCAGTACATATCCCATCAAGAGAAACATTGACTCCTTGAACGTAGGACCAAAGGTATCACCGACGTAGTCAAATGTCAGAACAGTTGTCACGTTCTCCCAAGGGAAACGACACGTCGAAGGGGTGATGAATAGAGAACAGAAAAACTACTCTCAGTAAGATTGAGCACACTTTACCAAGTCGTCAGGAGGAAAACGATTATATGTAGGGAGAAAATTTTTTTTTTTTTTTTTTGTTGAAAGGGAAAAGACAACCTCATGTCGGCTAATTGTCACAACACTATCAAAGTCCACTTGTCGTTTTCCTGAGTCGGTATGTATATGTCCATAGGTAAGAGAGGGTTTGAGGAGAGGGTAGGTCCGACGGGGTATTGTAACTCGTCTCAAGGTCCACGATGTGTCATCCAGGAACAACATCCAATCGGTAAATTTTATATCGTTTCACATGTACAGTTAGGGCTTGAGGGATTCTCTACCAGGATCAAAATACCAATCTCGATAACAAAAATGAGATCTACGACAACCTCACGTCCAATAATATTATCACGTAATTAGTGTCATTTTGTTCAATCACTATTACCGATAACATTCATTATAACTACATCACTGAACCCAATCTTTTGTAAATCACCTACGAAGAGATCGAGTACCCAATGAAAAAAATAATAATATCACCCTTACTTCACTTCACTTCAGCGAGTCAGCACAGGCTGAGAAACACTGGGGTACCTGACATCGGATGATACGAGGAGACAGGTACCCTAAAAGGTCCGTTCTCATGACCTCACCCAACGGTAAAGGAAGAGGTTTCCTAGAAGGGCTGGGTCTCTAGCTTGGGTCCAGAGGGCGTGACATCCGTCTGCGAAATGCAGACTCGGTGGTCCCTTCAGGATCATAATAAATGAAGTTTTAGTTCAGTCCATTCATCAGTCACCCTCGACTAATAATGTCAACACGAAGGACTCTATTACCAACAATCCCATTAGTCTTTCTACTACCCTAAAATAATCATGTCCTTCCTATATTTGGTTGTAAAAGTCCCATACCCACCCGGACCATCGAGTGGAATGATATCTTATATCACATTACACCATTGTGTCTCTTCAAACTTAAAAATTCCATCCAAGTTAAGGATACTAAGATCTTTATTCTACCAAATTTGGAGATAATACATGAGATAGTTTCATTGAGAAAAGTTTGTATATAGAATGCAAACACTACGAACTACAATAATATTATCCCTGACTCTGCATAGGACACGTATCCCGATCGTAACTGTCATCCTTCAAAAAGGTCTCATTTACCTAATCAACTAGTATAACCTTAGCTCCCGTCCTACGAACTTAAGTATCCTTTCGTTAACAATCATTATTTCACAAAACCATTATTTCAACCAACACATGTTAAGACCATTCATCCCCAATACCTTGTTAGGGTCTTTATCCTACTAACTCTTTTACAAAGTATAACAACTACTATTACAACCACACAAAACGACTCCTTTTACACCGTTTACCCGGACGACGTATAAGATGTGACTTCGAACTATGTTCAAGTCCAAAAGGATAATTCAACTTACTCCGAAGCAATCAAAGACATTCTCACCTTTCTTTAGTATAATGTCGATTCTCAGTGCTACCCTTTAACAAAACATCTATGAAAACACGACACTACTTCCGACTCTTTCCCATTTTCTGAGTAAAGAGTTCTCCTGACTATTTTCTTATTGACGATCACAACGACGAAGACTTCGACACGACAACGAGTGTCCCGAAGAGGCTAATGACGTACAAATCTCAACCTTAGGGTAGTCTAGTATTTTACCTCATATGTCGTAGGTCGATCCGAACTATAACAATTAACGCTTGTGTTTATGAGGAGGATCTATGTATAATTATTCCCCAGACCCAACCCCTTAAGTATACCAATCCTGATCCTAACCACGTCACAATTTACACCTTTAAGTCCTACATCGACCAACAACGCCAAGAAATCATTTATTAAACTGACGTTGTCGTCTCCGGACATTATCCGGTGGACCAGGATGTTATAAACCGGGAAAAACTTCAATTTATATTGGATTTTTAAAAGTAGGTAAATTACAACCCTTGCAATATCGATCTCCTTACCCCTATTCATAATTCTATGATTAATATTTGTAAAACAATCTCCTAAACTTGAAGATCAATATTTGCAAATTTAAAATACGTCAATTCGGGACGATGGAATTGTTTGGGACCAAAGTCCATAATAAAAAATACATAATTAATTTAATCCTAATATATAATTAACTAAAATTCCACGAAAAATTTCACCCGGAAATAAAGAGACACGAAAGTGTGAACTTCTTTATATATGTTCTATCTATGGTTGGACCTAATGAGGTCAGACTTGAGTCTAGTGAATCCTGAAAAATGGAAAATATCGGGAATGTGGTAACCTCACAGGACTCGGTCATAGTTCCAACATTTAAGACTACAACCATACTTGAGATCGTGTCCTGACACGACACTAGGGATCCGATTGCACAAGGTAACTGGTTAAAAAAACTAGTCATTCACTATTACAAAACTGACCGTTTCAGATCTGACAGTAGTGAGTCTTCTAAAAGAAACAAAAGACTCCAGTGAGATTAGTTTTCATAGTTGGGTATATTTTAAAACAATAGGGAACCACCAAATTAATCCAAAACCCCCCAATTAATTCGAGGTGTCCTAGAATAAGACAATAAGGACGGAGGAGTACCCTTCCAGTCAAAGTGATTCTCTGTCATTTTGGGAGCTCACCGGCAAGTAAGTTCCAGAATACATCTTTTGTTTCTAATATGATGGAAACGTACCAGTCCCTTGACACCGACAAATGGTCAACAGGGACCCGTCCGTCACGGAGATTATGATCGATCCGATCTCCACTGCAAAAACGATTTGTCCGCCTCAAACACAAAGGGCTCAAGGAAACTGAAGAATTTTGGAAAGGAACTCACGTACGGGCACCTAATTGTCACGTAAAGGAACCGAATTGTCACACAATCATTTGTTAAGTCGGGTTTAGTCACCGAGGCTACCGTTTCTCAGACGGACGTTACACCCTCTGGGTCCAAACTAGGGACTCAACCCCTCTAGGGGACCTCTTCCCTTACCCTTAGGTGAGGTCATAAGAACGGGCCTCTTAGGGTGCCTATCTTCTCGGACCGTCCGGGGTCAGGTGCCCCAGTCTTTCTCAGCCTGTGTTGATTCGCTGAAATTGTGTGTGTGTGGCACTTATTAAATTACAACTCAATATAAATATATGACAATTATAGTCATAAAATAATCAATGACTATATTTGAATACTTTCCTTTTTATGAAGAACAATGAGTATAATAATGGAGACAACCGGTTGTCTAATCAGGTCATACTTAGGTCCTCAACTAAACGAACAATGACCATAATTCCATTTCAACAATAACTCGAACTTACGAAAGGATTAACCACCGACTAAAATTCGGGCGAGACCACCACAAACAGAAATGACATAGGTAAAGATTTTTCGACATGGAAAAATCTAATTGTAAATTTTTATGTAATTGTAAAGAAAAAAAAAAAAAAAAACCCATTAAAAATTTCAACTTGACTCTAAGAAAAGGATCTGTTGGTCGATAGTCATTCGAACAATCCGAACAGTGGAGATGAATGTTTAGAGGAGTGATACAACGATGTATCTACTCAAACAAGATTATTTGACAATTATTCATCGAGTAGACCAAAGTCCTATAAATTGGAGAGAAACAATTTACAAACGATCAATTTATTAATACGTCTCCATGTTTCCCATTTGAAGTGAAAAACAAGGACATTCCGAAGAAAGCAGTAAGGGAATACCATGAGAGAGATATCGTTAGTCTTCTATAAAATTGAAAGATAGAGGGTATGAAATTTCTTTTGGAAGGAAGTTGTAAATCAGAGGAGTATAATCACCTAGACCTCTTCCCCACAACCCGATCTAAATCAAGTTGTATCAGTATTTACTACTTTCGAGGATCCATATTTGATCCTCGACATAAACTCGACACGAAACTAAATAGATTCGTGTGAAAGGACATACGAAGGAAACGATGCTGAACAGAGGAGAGAACAATGATCACAAATGATTATCTGATATCCTTCAAGAGTATTGTGCATTCTCTCACTACCCACCATACAAGTACGAAGTACCGGAATGAGTCAATTCATGAGAGAAGAATTAAATGACGATTTAGGAAACCAAAAATTGAAAAGTATTTTTGAAAAACACATTACCTCTTTATCTTTTACATCGAGTATAGAAGGGTGGGGTATCCAATGTAGAACAAGATTGCAAAAATACATACTATTAATCCGAATTAAAATAAGGAAAAATCCCAAACGACTTCTCCCACCATATATCCGAATCAATCGTTCCCAACGACTCCAAATAGCTAATATCTTGTCCGAGGAGATTTCCTGGTCGTTCAGGAGACTCAAAATTCGACAACGATCGTCATGAGATCACTTATTAAAGTAGAACATTAATAAACTCAAATCTTGATTCGTATCTCATAGATTAGGGTAACACATCAGTCCTTTATGTTTTGAGCGGAAATATCAGACAAAAATAAAATCAATACTGAAAAATACCGAATCAATTGTAAATTGAAATAAAATATAGTGACAATTAAACTCAATTGATATACTGACTTCGCCGACCGTGTCTTAAATGGTTGGGATGAATTGTATTGAATCAACATGAAACAAATACCGAATGAAAAATAGTAACGACAAAGAACACCCCCACACCGATTCGTTCAGATTCAATACGCGATGATTATAAAACGAATTACGGACGAGGGAAATTAGAACCACTAAATCTAAGAGTGACCCCGTGTCTACGAACGTACATACTAAAATAATTTTCAATTCTCTTTCAGACCTTCGTTTGGATACACAAGTACCTCAACCGTTTACGTAGACCCGTAAAAGTCACGGACGGAAATCTAAAATTCGATGTAATTGTTCGACAAAAATGTATCACTTTATTGTATATGTACATCAACAAAATACACCAAAGACAACCTAAACAACTATTTTAAAAGTACTGTCACCAGTTATCTAGATCCCTTTACAGACAGATATATCTACCTTTTGTAGATCCATCAAATAACCATACTAACCCCAAATAAAAGATCCGGATTAAAACTTGTAATTCAATGAGTGCAAATGACTCATCTGTTGATTAAGATACATAAATGTACAAAAACGGAACAAAACCGTCCTAATGAATCTCGTACCCTAAATCGTAACCCCCACCAATTCCCCCCAACAATTTATCCGGTACATGAACAAGCTAGGCACATGTACACCACACACATGTAAAGGAATACAGGACTTGAGCAACTGACTTTCTGTGGAAAACTAACTAGTATAACCATTTATTATAAGTTAATTTCAGGTCGATGTTAAATAAACAGACACAATTCCGGTGTTGACTCAGTGTCGTAGGGAATTTTTTAACTTTAGTGTCAATATACACTCGTACGTGACTAATCAGGTAGTTCTACAGAATAAATTCACCTTTCTCCACCCGTCAAAATCCACTCTACCAGGACTTCACTCCACTCTACAGACTATTTCAAGTAATCGTCTTTGGGGGTGCTCAGTGCCCGGACGTCTCTCTTCTCCCCGGCGACGGTTCGTCTGACCACCAAAATGTGTCAAACGACTAATTCGAACGTTAGCTACAAACACGACTGATTTTAACTAAACTAAATTACACGATTTTTACTGAGCATTATACACGATGCATGACAGTTATTCTATTACATGTACGAATATTTGTACCCCATTTATTACGTACAATATTGTGCATATTTGTAATACATACATGTATAAGTACAGCATCACTTATATACGTGTCATGTATCAAATACCATTTTTCTCCAATAAAATTATGAGTGTCCATGAATTATTACAACATTTACAGGGTATTACTTTATAGTCCCATATGTAGTCCCATATGACATCCATCTTAAAGTCGAAACCCACCTCCACCTTGAAGAAGGGTCTCTTTACACAATAAGAGGAAACGACCAAATGTTCTGGTCCTATTATCTGTGTGACGTTTCTAAAGAGTAAAATCCTTTAATAAAAAGTCACTACAATCAATAACCGCAATCTTAATCTTTATATTTTATCTACGATCGACAGACTGTCATTACTTCCCCACAGATACGCAACAAGAGCTTAAGTACAATCACAATTCTCCAGACGATGATCATGAGTTTTTATCCGAAACCGACTCTCCTACTTTACAATGCGAAACAAGGAACCTACATACCTCGTGACCCTTCTCACGACCTTGATTCAGACTTTCCTAATCCCGGGTGTGGGGACGATCAAATGACCCCTGACTTTCGTCCTGACACCACGTTTATGATTCAGGGGGAGACCGAACTATCCCACACATCAATAGCCCCAGAGGATCATTCAGTTCGTGGTTGTAATCATCGTAATCTTGAGGTTAATTCCGTGAACTCTACAGAAACTAACATATCATCCCCACTTCCCCCTAAAATACAGTCTACTCTAAGGACACCCCAAAAATCTAGGACACAACACTTCCTTATCATTCACCTGTCGACACTCACGACGTCATTACTTGCTCTCTGTTAACAAGTGTAAGGCAAAATAAGATTCTCAGTGAAATAGATGACTTTTCGGTCGAGTCTGCGAAAGTTACTCTGAATACGACTATGTACCTTATCGACGCTCCTCCAATCATTATTGACAACGGGGAGTCTTGCTAAAACAAGAGTTCCATTCTGTATTGGATATTTACGACACCGATACTGACATTTATCCACTAAGATTGTTTCACGTCAAAGATTTTTTAATATCCTAGGTATTATCTTGGGACTAGGATGTCCTTCTTTGTCCGTTTATGTTTATACGTCCGAGATAAAGGTACATCTATATTCCATTGAGTGGACATCAGCTACACAACCGATCGATTGTAATTGACGACGACGATTCAGCGAAGTCAGCACAGACTGAGACACGCTGGGGTATCTGCCGTCGGGTGGTCCGAGGGGGCAGGGACCCTAAGAGGTCCGTTCTTGTGACCTCACCCAACGGTAACGTAAGAGGTCGATTGTAATAGATCCATTCATAATTACTATTCTTTCACCAATAACACAAACTACACATTACCTAACGATCTTTATTCGGACAATTATACACATTACGACTTGTTTACAGGGCATCCTTGACTTTAAAGGAGTACTACCCAGACTACCCTTCTCGTTATTTACGTAACAATTATTAAACATAATTACCCATACTAAAAGTCTACTACCACTAACCACAAGAATATCAACTTATTGCTACTAAAAAGTATAGTAACCGGCACCAAACTCAGGTACACTCTTATTACTATTGTATATAAATTCAAGATAAAAATATTAAACAAAACACCCCAAAAGAAGTTTTGGAAGTGGATAAATACCACCTGAACCCTACTAACACCCACCACCAACATCCTAACACAACTTAAAACCACCGAGTAAAAACCTAAATTGTCATAATAAATAACCCCCCTACAACCAACATAAACCAATATACTGTCGATGACTCGTCATAGGACACTCAGAGATTATAATCTCTGACAAAATCCATACAAAGAAAGTCCCAACTACTATCTCAAAAGTCACCGTAAAATACAAAATTTTCCACTCTTTCTCTAACATAAATTCAAAGTGTCTGATCCCCCGACTCACTACTGTCTCCACTAAGACCGCAAAAATCACTCCTCCGACACCCTTGACGTCACAACATCTCAATACAAGAACTAATCATTAACAATGACCAACCAATAACGAATAACCACAACATAAATAATATCTCCACTGATCTATGTCAATACGATACCACTCCCATCACTCCTTACTCTTTTATATCAAGACAATCCGGAAAAAACTATGATCACATCTTTTAAAATCAACTTACTCCCTCCACTAAACACCATTTTATGAGAGCTCAGGCTAATTTCGATCCTCCCTACTACGAGTATACGAAGAAGGGTATAGACCTCAATGTCATACTGGTAGTGACTAGAGTATACCTTGATATATAGCAGTGGAATAGTCTCCGAGTCAGTGTGTAAACCATTACATCCTTTTGTTAAAACATTTTGTCCGTTGTATTTGTTATGTCGAGCGTCACAATCATTCCAGCATTCATTTTTAAATTCTTGAAGGTAATCCACGTCGGGTCGGATAGAGTCAAGTAGACTGAAACAGACAGAGAAGATATGGTCGGGAATGGAAAATCCCTTCAACATATAACCGCAACAGGTGTTCCGGGAGGCGGGTCAAAGACCGACCAGTTGGGATCATACCACAGTGACAGGGGTCGTACTCCGTCGGAAATTCAAATTCACTGGTATGGACCGCAATTGAAGGACAACATCTAGTGCCTCACAGGTTAGAAGTAGGTTTTTGTCTAATGATTTTTAACTCGAAATCTTTCTTTGAATGTCACAAAGTTATTAAGTTAATTTGAAACGTCGTTAATTGTATTGTCATTCCTTGATAGACTCTTCACTCAGAATCACTTGTGTCTGGAGTTATTTATTGTAATCTTAAACCATATGTGTCTTCAGAAAGATTTTAATGGGAGTAAAAATAGTGTCTATCGGTTTAGTTCTATAGAACTAAATTTTATTTCAGACTAATTAACTAATTCTATCGGAGCGATCCGGTCCTTTCGGTGTGGTACCGGAACAGTGTCTAAATCCACTTAAGGAGGGAAAAACTCCAGGCATTTTATTATGGAACTCTAAGGACGTGGATTAACCTCCACCGGAAGGATTAAATAGACTATTTCGACGACCCTTGGGTTCTCAAAGGTTAGAGATCTCCTTAATCCATGTCTCTTTCTTCACAAAGTCAAGACGAATGTTTCCATATTAAATCGTTTGACGACATTCAGTAGTATTAATCAACACCCTTCCAAAAAAAAACCTTTTGTGTATAATGTTAGATCACTACAAAGTCTGAAATTTAAAACTATAAACCTTTCAAACAGTTTTCCAAAGTTTTGTGAACCAGTTTATTCTAGTATGTAGTGACATTCTATTATGAATGAGGAGTTGGTTTCACTGTTCTCTAGCGTTTTCACTTATGTGTCACACACCTCCTCCCCTACCCCGTTGACCCCCGTCGACGTCTCGTGCCCCGAGCGAGTCACGAGACTGCCGGATCTCGCACCCTCCCTCCCGATATACGTATGTCTGTCGACTAAGTGAAACAACATGTCGTCTTTGGTCGTTCCGTAACATTTCGTTAAACGGAGGTTAATTTTGAAATTTTTATTTATGTCCCGTCCCCCTTCGTTTATGTCTAGGGTATGGTCCACCACGATCACCATTTCTTGAGCGGACGGTTACGTCCTGTGCATACTCTATGTCCAAACTAGGGACCTTTCTAGGGGACCTCCTCCTTAATCGTTGGGTGAGGTCATAAGAAAGGACCTCGTAGGGTACCTGTCTCCTCGGACCCTCCGATGTCAGGTACCTCAACGTCTTTCAACCTGTACTGACTTCGCTGAATCGTACGTTTCCGTGTTTTTGAGTGTGTCAGACAATAGTTTTCGTCGTAAGGTTCCTTTGAAACAGGAGAATTATCTCTTTTGGTCAGAACATGGTTGGATGAAAATTGTTGTTTTAATTGAAATAAAATTTGGATCGGTTAGGACTACTAGGTGTTTGGGAGGTAATAAAAGACATAGGTATAATCGGACAGGAGGTAAAAGAAGAAGTAACTCTTTGTTGGTCGACATTCTCAGTGAAAGAAAAGGAAATTATTTTACCTTAAGGTAAGGAGTATTGAAGAAGTGACTGTTACGTATAGGAGAAAAGAGTGACATATGACTTTACGAAGAAAAGAATAAAGATAATCGAAATTAATGTGTAAATTTAATCTCACGACTTGAGAAATTTTTGGAATTAAAGATCACTTTTCATTCTCCATTCGTCAATACTTAATAGAAAATGTAATCCTAAGACATCTAGTCACTTGTATTTACGATCACTATTAAGGATTTTTGTAAACGAAAGAATGTCTCTTGTATAGTCCTACTGTGGTTTGTATAAGTAATTAGTAGGATTTATGGAAATCAAAGAGACAAATAATTCCAATTATTACCTACAAAGTCACAGAATAAACCATTACTGATCGATAAGTTATTTACAGGTAGTGAATTAAATCTTGTTGAGATTTAAAGTCCGTTTGAAAGTTTATAGATCTCTCTAATAGGAATTCATCTGTAAGGATGTTATATTAATAAGGATTCTGCAAGTAGGTTTTCGAGAATAGAACGAAAGTAAATTGAGTGAATATTTTAAAGGAATACGGTGCAATGAAAGGAACGACTGTTTAAACATTATCTACATTATTCTAGAATTATGGAAATAAATATGGAACCAAACGACGACGACGATTCAGCGAAGTCAGCACAGACTGAGACACGTCAGGGTATCTGCCGTCGGGTGGTCCGAAGAGACAGGGACCCTAAGAGGCGTGTTCTTATGACCTCACCCAACGGTAAAGGAAGAGGTATGGAACCAAATTATGTTCAGTATATTGAACTACTGAGATTTCAGTATAGATAAATTTAATTGTTTCAAATTTTGGTCTATAATTAGATAAAGGGTCAAGTGTGCTTGGACTTTAATTAAGAACGGTTAAGAAAAAACATCAAAACTTTTAAATATGTTCTCGAATTAAAAGAATTCATCTCGAGCAGCTACTTAATTAAAACTATTATGGTAGGTTTCCATTCCTCTAATATATATATGTGTTGGTCTCTAGAGTGTCCAAGTAAAAGATTTGAATTAGTACTTAACCCATAATATTTTGAGTGATTAAATACTTATTACCAACCTCATTCATATCAAATCTTTCCAAGGGGTGGGTGGGGTAGATAGAGTCCTTTCTCTCTACTAGATCTATTTTTTCCTGGGCCCGGGAGTCCTAGACAATGCCGTGTCCCACTCTTTTGGTTCAAGAGGATCTTCCTTAACTGGAGTCCCAGTCTTAAGAGTTCCTGTAACATAGTTCGAACGGAAAAGATTGACGTATACGTTTTTCTTGGTCAAAACCTTAAAAGTTCTCAAAGTGGATTTGTCCAAAAGAGACCTTAGATTTCTTATAAGACCGGTGTGTTCACAATATTATTTTATAGGAAGAAAATTAGTGTCCGAGTATCGATTTTGGAAAATTCAGTTCTGTTTAAGAGGGTTCTCCCGGGACGTTACCTTGTCTTGGTCTTAAAGGATAAAGTCTTCCGTCTTACCGGAGTGTCTAGTGTTCTGTCTTGTATTTTGTCCGTGTCGACAGGATTGGTCTGTGAGGGAATTTAAGGTCTAACTTCCAAGAGTCTTTTGGAAGATGTCTCTACGTCTTGAAGGCTAAACTCAAGACTGGTTGTCCTTGATTCCCCACCGGAATCTCCAGAGGACGGTGGACGTCTGTGGGTCCACACTGTCCTGCAAGGGGGACTCGAATGTCCTTCCCTCCTACCCTTGAGTCGGAATGGTCTTTGGTCTATGGCCTATTGAGTTCCAGGGACGGGTGTCCACTAGTCCGAGGTCAGGAGTCTATTGAATCCGAGAAGGTGATCTGAAGACGTAGGTCTTGGTCTCGTTCTCTCATCCTATCCTCCTTTCCCTTCCCTTTTGTCCGGTCACTTCAGAGAGCAAGGAATGGACCAGTCCTTCAAGACCGGTCAGGTGTAGTCCTCCTCTGGTCCCTGTAAATTTCCCAGGTTCGCGACCGACGACCCAGGTCAGGTAGTCGTCCGTTCGACTAGGGACTACCAGTCCTACAGTCAGTATCGTTTCTTCTCTAGGATGGTAGTAAACAACGTCCTTCCTCCTGGGGAAGATCCCAGACTCTGGCTTGGTGGACGGAACCGGTCCGTGTACTACTGGTGAACTGAGTCCTCAGAGTGTTGTCCTCCAGAGTTATTCCTTGTGCCACGACGGTGACTTTTTATTGGTCCTCCTAAGTCCTCTCCCCGGTTTTCACCCTCTTCTGGTCGGAGGGTCTTAGGAAGTGAGACCAACTCACCTAGGAAGTTAGGAAGTCGTAGAACCAACTCTCTATGTCTACGGTGGTTCGCCCTGGGTCTCAGTCTGATACCCGGTTCGTTTTACTAACCGGTCTCTGCTGGGGTTTTGATTGGGATAAGGCTCTTTCGGACCCTGACGCTTGGCGCACCGTCTCGTCAAGAGGACCCGAGGGAATCGGACGACGAGACGTCGGCCCCAACCCCCACACCAGGAAGGGTTGTTTCCGAAGACGAGACGGTCGTACACACAGAGGAGACAGCTCAGTGAAGGTTCTCAGTCTATTCTCGGATGACGACCCGGAACCTTCCCCAAGGGGGAAGGACGTTGTCACCCTCTAACCTAGCTCCTCCCTGAACTGGAACTAGCGTCAGACACACAGTACCCGCCCGACGTCCTCCGTGTCTCCATCCGACCCGTGGTTGGTGGTGGTGAATCCACTGCACCCGAACCTACCTCCAACCCCACCCACCATCACGGCTCTTCCACCCGACTTCAACTAAAACCTCGGCTTCTACCTCTGAAAGATTGTGTACACCACGTCCCACTACCCCTTCTCATAAAAGACTGAAAACTGAACGTCACTGTCATCACATCACATCAGCCCCCACCTCCGACCCCGTCCAAACCCTGCGGGTACACTGTAGTTCAGGGTGTCAGCGCAACCGTCACTCTCTCAGCCCTCCCCCCGTTTCGACTTCGGAGAACCGTACCTCGACTATGACTTTCGGTACCACGACCCACCCGGGTGGACCCCTTTCTCCTTTCAACTCCTACACCCAGATCATTGACCTTGTGCCCGGTCGGTTCTACTCCTCCTTGATGGATGCTCTCTCCTCAGACTGGGTGGACGGTACGGTCCTGACGAGAAGACGGAGTGGTAGAAGAAGACTAGGAGTCCCATACCGCGGTGTCGGGTAGACCTTTGTCCCCCAAAGTAGGCCTCGGTCGGACCTCAGGGGGTAGGCCTGTAGGTCAAGGTAAAGGACGGCAGGGTCCACTAGCTGGTACCCGCCCAGGGGGGCGTCGTCCTCCGAATGGTCCACCCGTCCGCCAGAGGGGTAGTGTCGTTCCGGAAGCCCCACCCCCCGGACTTCAGACACAGGACGAGAGGTGGACGAGTCACAGACTCCCCTCTCTTCGCCCCACCCCTCAGTCTCACTCTGTCCGACGTACCACGAGTCGTTCCGACTGGACGTGGGTCGGACCCGGTGGCCGAGACCCACGACTCATGATCTTTACCTGTCTCTCCGGTCGAGACGGGTCCCTTACGGTTGGGACTTGTAAAGTTTGTTAGTCCATATTTCGGTCCTTCGTTCTCGCTAGCTGACTCCACCGAGCCACGGAACTAAACCCCTCCCCCGCCCCCTCTCCAATTCTACGTGCCATTTACGGTTTTACGTAGACGAAAGCCAACTGAAACCTACAGATCAGGGTGGGGTGTCCTTTTGTCCCGTAGAGATTTACTGATGTAACCCCCAACTGGCCCCAGTGACGAAGGAGACCCGAGAAGGTCCACGTACACCCCTGGTACGCCCCGTGTTCGCACCCGACCGAGTTTGACTCTTCACGGTTGGGGGTGCTGGTGGGACACTAGGTCGGGTTGATGGACAGTTGTCCATTAAGGGGTCGGCGAAAACGAAACGGGTCTGGACTCGAACAACCCAGTGACTATCTGACTCACTTACTTACGGAAACACCCAAGTATAAACGGACCTTGGAATCGGGACCTCGGGTGAAAAACTCGGTGTCAGTGTAAGACAGGAGGTAGGTGGGGGAATAGGACCCGACATTTGGACGTGCACGACGGGACGTCCCGGGACTCAGTGGTGTTCGCCGGGGTCCTACCGTGAGTTGTGTCTAAACATCGAAAGTCTTGTCGGATGGTTCTCTACGTGTCTCGAGACCGACACATATCTGTCGAGGATCTCGTAAAAAGGATGACAAGGACCCTCGTAGAAGATTTTCGTTTAATGTAGAGACCCGGGTAGACATGTGTGTGGCGGTCTTACGGCGGGGGTGGTCCGTCCCAACCGGGTTCCTATAAGTGTCCCGTGAGTGTCGGTGCGACACCGTCTCCGTCCCGTACGTCCGAATAGAGGTAAAACGTCTACTCTTTCAAGTTTAGGAACTAAATTTACTTCCAGGAGACACAGGCAGATCCTACGACAGACCCGAAGCACCTTGAGACGATCCAATACGACAGTGACGACGACCCATCCACTGTCCGTCGGACCACCGAGTCTGGAGGTGCAGGAACTTGACACAGGGGAACCCGTTGAAGAACTCAGAGAGGTTCACCTCTTAGAAGGTCGTTCCGGTCGTACCATTCTCCTGTACAGAGTGGACAAAGAAGAGGAGTTGTCTTTGACTGTAATTTCTGAAGGCGGAGACACACTCCGACTGGGCCCTCTAAAAACGTGTCTTTCGGGACCGTGGTAAGGCCCCCTTCCTCGAGGTCGGCCCTTCGGTGTAGGTCAGCCTACGACTCTATCTGCGGAAGCACGCCCGCTTCCGCCTGTCGCGGATGGTGGGGAGCACGTGAACGTTCTACCCGGTCGGGAGGCTGGGGTGCCGTCACCACCTGGGTGTCTGGTCCCACGAGCCCCACCTTTTGGAGTCCCACCAACTGCGGAGGTAGTACGGGTCGCACCAGTCACCGTTGGACTTGCGGGGGTGGTAGTACTAGCGTCTCTTCCGTCGGCTGTAGTAGGTCCCCGCCGGTCGTGAGACCCTACTCCTACAGGGTCAGATGTTCGGGTCCTGGGACCGGTGGGTCGCGACTCCAGTCGGGACGGGTGCTCCCGGGTCGTGTCGGGAACTAGGTACACCTGAAAGGACTTGGACAGACCTCGTAATAGCAGGTCACCGACTCTGAACCTATTAGAGGATTCTTTACCCTGGTCATGACCAATTACTTGACCGGAGAAGGAATGGTCGTACAGGAACGTCCGGAAGACCCCGGGGAAGAGGGACGGAGACCCGTCCTGTCGTTTCCCCTCCCCTCCGACCACGTTTTGCCCGTTGAGGACCGTCCAGGAACAGCGCGTGAGGCGTCGCGAGAGGTCAGGTCCCAGGACGGCGGAAGGTCCCAGGCCGACCCCCAACCCCTACCACCCAGGAAGGGTCCGAGACAGACCTCCGTTCGGCCAGGTCCTCGTCCCTCGAACGTGTCTCGGGCCCCGTAGGAGGGGCAGACCGACTTTCGACGTGGCCTCCGGACCTCACTCCCTCGCACCTCGAGTCGACCCTACACACTGCTCGGAGGTTGTACGAACCCGTCTCCTTTTCGACGGACAACCTTCTTTGTCCGACGACGAAAGAGACGACGAAGGACTGAAGTGGGGGTCTCCCTCTGTCCTTGACCACAAGTCGACCCAGGGAGGTTCCCCGAATATCCGGTGGAGATGCTACAAGAACAAGAATGATTGTGGTAGTCGGACCGAAGTCCTCAGACGTCCCAGAGAAATGATGGTACCCAAAATCCTAAATCGTAAAAGTTTCTAGAAGGACAACGGTCCTTTGGATCTTTGGGTCTCGTCTGGACATGGGGTCGGACGAGACGCGTTTCGGGCCCCTCTGCCCCTGACTCGTCGCCAGTGCCGACCGATTAAGAGTAAGAGGTCTACAGCGGTCGTTGTCTGGTCCGCCCTCGGTGCGGTTGCCTATTTCGTCAGTTCATCTCGATACTAGGAGTAGGACTTTTTTTTTTTTTGCGTCAACTAAATTTCTGTTTACTTAACCGCTTCTAAACTCGAACCCCCCTTTTGTTTCATTGTAAATTTTGTCTAGAGACTAGAAATTTGAAGAAGTTGAGTTATTCCGTTGGGGTATTGAATGAAAACTTGCCTCTACGTAATAGGTCTGACAACAATGTTCCATTACTTGTACCCCTACGTAAAACCTAACTAAAAAGACTGATATAGGTCTTCGGGGACAGACCGTTCTTCTTTCCCTTGAGGGCAAACCTTTGGACGGGGTGACCTGGGTCTTAGTCTCCCTTCCTTCTACCTTGTAAGGTCCGAAATTGGGTCTAGTGTCCCCCAACTTCACGGAACCTCCGGGGTGCCAACTCTTTCTAAAGATCTTTCCACCTTTCTTCTTTCGGTAGTGTGACCGGACGGAAATTTTTACAATCTCATTTTAGAGTAAACTAGAATGGACACAGAAATAAAAGACAAGGTCGCCTCCCAGCTCTCTCTTTTAAGACAGACAGTTCTCTGCAGACAGAGGATCTCTCCGGGGGTGGACGGGTGTCCGGAGGAGACCCAGAACCTCGGCGACCGTCCCCACTTCCCGGTGTCTCCCACCCACGACTGGCGGCGAGACTCCCGGTGCTTCACTGTGGAGGGTCGGACACTGACTTGACTGGGCGAGACCCCCCCGTACCGTCCACTGCACCGGTAAGTCTGGACGTAAGAGACCACGGAAACCGGAGACTCTGTCGTCGATTATCCGACCACACGCCCACATCCACTCGTTTTGACGTACCCCTTCCCCCCCGGGCATGACACCCCGTGGCTCAGGGGAGAGGACGAGCAACGTATGGTAGTGTGTTATGACGACGTGTGTGTCCATATAAAGTGTCCTCGTTTCGTACTCACAGTATATCGGCTGTGGGTTGCCCTTTGACGATAACCCCAGGTCTGGAGTCTATCTTATAAGATAGACGGAGTCTATCTTATAAGATAGACTCCGTCGACGGGGGAGCTCGGGATTCACGACCGACCGGCCCGTCTCACCTCGTCACCGGGCATAGGATTGGTGGTCGACAGACTTCCCAGGTCGCGGTGTTTCCTTGGCAACGGACGTCTTTCTTTCCCCCGATAACCGACTCCTCCGGTCTCCCCTCCCTTCATGGCTGGCCTTAGTTCCTCCCACTCGGTCAGTCCGTCGGGGTTCCCGTACCTCCCGTGAGCCGGAGATCTCCTTGACGCTTCTGTAGACAAGTCGGGGAATCGTCTTTCGGACGTCACGGGGGGCTTGTCCTCTTGTATGTACAGGGTCTTGCCAACTGTCTCGGATTGTCTTCGTCATATACACGGCTACCCATCCGAGACGCCTTGTGTCTGGGGTGACTTCTTCGGGTACAAACTTGGAGAAGTAGTCGTTTCCTAAGGAGGACCACCTCATTCTCGGTCTGTGGTTCGATCTCGTCGCCGGACGGACGTCCACTGGTGGTTTCCCACCCAGGGTCTTCCCCCCGAGACCGTGGATCTGTGTGTCGGGCACACGTCCGACGGCCTCAGAAAAGGTATTTAAGTTTATCTCAGAGGAATCAGTTTGGTACGAGGAGGTGGGTTTCCCGCACAGTATCAAGGCGATTGTTGAATAGTAGTCTAGTGTATGGATCCGTGGGAAGAGAATCTTTGGTCTTTGTGTGTGTGTGTGGAAAGAGACGATCGGGACAGAACTCTGGGTCCGTCGGGGGGTACCGGAGAGGACGGAGGTAGGGGTGTCCCGCGGGAGTGCCGGTGCGAGTGAGGACAAGAGACGAACCTTCGTTCCCGGAGCCCGGACGGAGAGAAAGAACGGACGAGAGAACCTAGGGGTCATCTCTTCCTTATAGTAAAATCTCTTTATTTTCGAAAAAGGTGTTTACTTCCGCATCAACCTCAGAACAAAGACTCAGTCCTCTCTGATTATTTCCTCGAACCTTGAGGCACACTTTGATTGTCGAAAGTCTTGTTTGACTGGTGGTAGGATTGTTATTTTTGGAAACGTCGTTTTGTCCGTTACCCGTTTCTGTGAATCCTGACACTTCGTATTTGTCGTGTTTTATTTGACGAGACCAAAAAGAGTGTTCGCACCGTAGGTTGTATTTCGCCAGGTAGTCTGCACAATTTGGGTAAGACCCACGTGGTTCTTTCGAAGATCCCGGATGTGTTCGACGGGCAGGGTCGGTGGTCAACTAAGACTTTATAAAGTCTCAGTCCGACCCTCCACGACACACCGGGTCTACAGACCTACCTTTAGTGTCTCTGGTGTAAATTGCTCCAAGCACGAACGGTAAAGGTAAAACACTGTAATACCTGTTGTGCACCACTTTCTCTGAAGTACATGATAAGGACCCCTGTTGGGGTTCTACTGATGAAAAAATCCCCTACTCTCCCCTTGATTTTTCTCTGTAAATTTCAAAGGACTTTCTTTTCTTTGGTACAAGATGTTGGAGTTTAAAAAGAATTGTTTCTTTTTAAATTACAGTCTGCTCGTCAACTTGGTCCACATTACGTCTGTCTATAATCCTCACCACGTCAGACATTTTTACGGTGCCATTCGCGACTGATCGTTTCAGTGACTGATACGGTCCTTTGAGTCAGAACCATCCTGTCAAATCCTGCTTGTTACCCTTCGGTGTCTCATTCTGGTTGTGAACCACCTCTCTACCGCAGGTCTTGCTGCCACTGGCACCCAATCGGGAAATCCTCTTACCACGACAGACGTTGACCGTAATTCAATGGTGACCGTGGTTTCCACGGTGCTCTTATTCTCTTTTAGATGTAGTAATGTCGTCACGGGAGTGTCTCGCGGACAAGGAGGCCTCCGACAACGACCGTTCGCGGTCGAGACACGTTCCTCTCGAGCGTTTATGTTATTTTAATAATGTGCCGAAATAAGACTTCTAACAAAACGTAAAATTATTTTTTCTTAAATACAGTCCTTTATCAGTAAATGTTTGGAACTTCAAAAACGGACCTAGACCTCATTCTTACAGAAATTCTTCTCCAAACATTCCAGAAGTATTGTTTCACAATAAATGTTTTGTTTTTTGTTTTTTGTTTTTTTGATTGTAATTGTCCAGTACATAAGAAATTTTTAAAACTTGGTTTTTGACGATGATCAGAAAAACTGACGTCCCTTAGGGACGGTGCCATTGAGTTGTTTCAGCCGTATTAAGACACTTGTCTTTTCCTTCGGAACTACCCAGACTACTAGGGTTTCACCCAAAAGTAGCTCTTACCCTCACTCTCACGCAAGATCCCTTTTGAAGTCGGGAGTAAGTCAACGTATATTTTCGGGAGTTTTTCTCGTGTGTCGTATCGTTACAAAACATTTTTCCGTCGTTAAGCCAAACATGTCTGGGGCTGCAGATCAGGACATTCTAGGAGAAGGCGGAGGCGCCAGGGGGTCGGAGGTCGTGAGAATAAAGGAGTCTACGTGTCGGAATGGTCAGGGCCCCCCTGTCGTCGTCTCTCTGAAGTAAGTGGTGACGGTAATAAAGACGTGGTCTTTACGGTCTTATAGTACTCTTGTGGTACTGGCACTTACTTACGGTGTCCCAGGCTCATTGGTCGAGCTGGAGGAGACGTCACTTGAGTAGCCTCCCCAATAATTTCCTTTTGTTTTCTGTCAACGTTGGGTACCACCTAGTTTTCAATGTTATAGTTTAGTGTCTTGGGGACGGGTTTCTTTTCTGACGTTTATCAGGAGACCTTAGAGAACACATTTCTATCTAAATATCACTGAGTTTTATAAAATCTTTTTAGAGACATCACAGTTCAAGAAGACTTGATTTCTAACATGGGGGTTTTCTAAAAAGTGACTTATTTACTCTTAACCGAGACAAAGAAGATAATATGAAGACATATCGGGTTCATTTTTATGATTGTCAAAGATCTAAAATCACCCCTTGATGTCAATAATCCTGGGTACCTATAACGACGTAAAGTTTATGCCTTGTTATTAATGTTTTATATCTGGTAGAGAAATGTTTATGTTTAATATCATATAATGTTCAGTACATGTCATTTAGATATTAAAAATTTGTTTGATCGCATAGATTCAAATGGACCAACGCTCACGTCATAATAAGGTCAAATGTCGACGGGAATCGGACTGTCAGTCTTTAGGCTGACAGCCTCGTTGCGAGAGGACGGACTTTTGACCGTAGTGTAGTGTCTTTTGGGACGAATGTCCCAGGACGAAGGGGAGGGTCCTACTGCCGACCATCCGACCAGGACTACATGTGTGACATAAAGTCTTGTCGACTTGTCCTTAGTCCTTCGTCACACCAAAAAACCCCCCCCTTTCCCAAATTTTTACCTATACGACCCGGGTCACTCGCAGACTATACGATCTGGCTGCCGACTCCATTACTGTGTCCACACCACTAGCAGTAGTGGAAATTTGGAAAGGGTGGGGTACGGACGCCCGCCGTCCGCTTGCGAGACCTGTTCGGTCGTCCCGAGCAGACTGGGAGGAGCGACCAGGAGAGGTCCTCCCGACCTGGGCGGGAGCGGGTGTGTCGACCCCGTGCCGACAGGGGACGGTCCAAATACCGAAGGAACTCCGTACTGTAGTGAACAATGTTTTAAGATTGACGCTTATCCCTGAGGTGCGATCACGGATTTAAGAGGATTGATGCTCCGTGAAAAGGGGACCGGGAGGCCACGGGGTGGAACTCCGGTCTCGGACAGTCGCCGGGGGACCTCCCCGATGTCCCACCACTACGTTTAGTAGAGCAGACGGTCCAGGAGGAGCAGGGAGGGTCCCAGGCCGAGGAGCAGCGATATCGGTCCGGGCTTCAGGACCTCGAGCATCAGAACGGACACACTTTGCCCCGGGTGCGGAGGTAACCGGGCCCCTACGTGCAAGGGCAAGTCGTCTAACGACCGACGTGAGAGGTAGAGCAGCTACCAATTCAGTGTCCGCAGCCGCTAAAGCACAAAACAGCGGCTGTGCTTGAAACCCAGGGAGCGCATGGCAGGATTCGGAAGTCTATAGTCTTGGACATGTCTCTTCTCCTAGTCCCCGTATCTGCGTCCTACTGTCTTTCTGGTGGGGTACGTGACTGACGTGCTATACGACAACCCTGGGTCAGTCAGGATAACCGTTCTGGGGTAAGTCCCATTGATTCGGACCTCCATGCACCCCCAGATTTCCTCGAGTTTGTGACGTGTACCGGGTTGTTCTCACTTTGGGTGCCCCCTGTTTACAAAGTCTTATTTGTTCAGTATAAAGACCCTGATTGTATGTGTCAGGATCCACGTCGGTCGACTACTTTGGGTGGTCCCCACCACAAAGATACCAAATCATCGATTCAGTACAGGCTGAGAACGCTGGGGTACCTGACGTCGTACGGTCAGGGACCACCGACCGTACTGCAAAAATATGAACACGAAATTCGTGGTAGGAACGACGATTCTTCACCCACCAATAGGTCCAAGCCTTCTCCGTAGGACCGAGACCTCGGGTGGGTGGGAGTCCTGGTGGAGGGGCCACGGTGGCAGGGAGGGCACGTCTGAAGCGTCGGTGTGAGTGACGGAGGTGGTCCGACAGCCGTGAGGAGACGAACAGCGACAAGAACGACACCTTCGACGACCCCTGCCAGTCCGACCGACCACACTTGCAGGCTATCCTCTGCGACCCGAGCAGGCACATGGTACTCGACGCCACGTCCCTGCCCTCCGACGGCAACTGGACCAGACCCCGGAGACCGGCGAGCTGGACCTAGTCGCCCCATATCGTGCCGCAGGTCAGGGCTATGCTGCCGCACCGGCCCCCCCACCGGGTGCTGGCCCACCTCACCGACCCGCTCATGAAGACCCGAAATGACCTTAGATCCGGCCGCTGACGGTACTAGACTCCTCTATCTCCTTCGCCCCACTCCAGGAGTCCCCAGGGTCGGAGTCCACGGGAGTCTTGTCCGGTCCGAGTTCCGGGACCAAATATCCCCGAAGGTTTCCTATGTCGTGAGACTCATTAAGTTACTTGACCGACATTTTTGAACCGACAGATCGTCTGACACGAAAGAAAACGGGGGTTAGATAGAGAACTAGGGGTCCACCATTAGTCAATAAGTACTTTAACGAATCTTCGTACTTCTGCTGTGTGTTCAGCACCTCATGTTTGTACGGTGGACCTACTGAGACCCAAACTTATCCCTTCACGTGAATCCCGTTCGACTTCCGTGGATCGCGAGTCTCTTCACCCAACCAAGAGAGAGCCCGTTGAGCAGACGTCGACCGTGAGACGAATCTTCGTGATGGCCCATGTTCGGACGAAGAAGGTGGATGTCGCCACGGTGCCGTCCGGACAGGACGTAGGAAGAGACGTTCCCCGTGTCCCCTGTCACTCCGGTCCAGACACCGGTTCAGTCTTCGGTCCTGGTGGGTTCCCTTCGTGTGTGTTCGGGCGCCCCTGGGGGTACGGATGAATCACACACCGTACACTACGGACCCCGGAAGGGTTTCAAACGGGAGGTAGGTGTTGTCTCATCCTGTGTCGTTAATTACATTTTTTACCTTCCGCTTTTCCCTGTTCCAACCGTCTTTCTGGTCTTGTCTTTGAGACTCCGCCGTCGATCACAAATACACGAGTCCTGTGACCCCAGGGAAGGGACCTCGACGGACCCCCCGGCCGAGTGGACAACGACGTAGTCCACGTCTCCGTCCCGGCACGCCCCGACCTTCCGCCCGCTGCCGCCCTGGAGGAGGACCGACGAGACGGCCGCGTCCGTGAGTTTCAACTTCCTCCTGGACGCGCCCCGACTCTTCACTTCGTGTGCACACTGTGACCTTGGTCGCCAGTCCGGGACCCGAGACCCCCAGCCCCGCCGGGTGGACCTACAGGTCGTCGCCCCCGGGTCCTCCTTCGTTCGTTCCGTAGGTCTCTTTTCGTCGTCCGTACCACCGCCCCCACCCCCCCAACAGAGTCTTCAAGTCCTTCTCTTTCGTCGGGTTGACTCCCCGCAAAGGTTTTTCTCGTTCAATTGCAGAACCGGGGGTGTGTCGACAAGAGAGTCCTCCTCGGTCTCTCGGTACGAGACTGAGCTCCGGGGACCGGGACGTGCACCGTCCCTGCGTCGCAGAGTCCAGTTTATGTACTGGAGTGACCTCTTGGGTGTCCACGGACGGCTGACGGACACGAGGAGAAGGGCTCGTAGGGACCCCGACCTCACAGGGCACCCACGAGGGTCCGACACTGGTGGGAAGACAGACGATGGACGGCACTGTCGAGTCGGTCTATTGTCCGTCTAGGGGACACCCCGTTTCTGGGTCGAAGGGATCGGCCCTTCTGTCTTGTGTGCCCTTTCCTGTGGAACTTGACGTTTCTTACACCGATCGACAGAAATTATCTGGTGTTTGTCCGAAGGGTCCACCGCGTCGCCATTTCTTAGACGGACGGCTACGTCCTCTGTGTCCTCTGTGCCCAAGCTAGGGACCCAGTCCTTCTAGGGGACCTCTTCCTTTACCCTTGGGTGAGGTCACAAGAACGGACCCTTTAGGGTACCTGTCTCCTCGGACCACCCGATGTCCGGTAACCCAGCGTGTCTCAGTCTGTACGGACTCGTGGGTACGTACAGGACAATTGTCGGTGAGGTTTGTCTCCGAAGATCTGTCCGACTCACTACTGTTCCACTAGGTCCGAGCTCCGGGGGGTCCCACGGTCCGGGTCCTCTAGTCAGATTTAAGACCCGGGGACACGTGTTCGGTCTCCCGAGGGGTCCTGTGGAGAACAATGACCACCGGACGTTCCGTCGTGACTCAGTGGAACTGTAAGGAAAGAAATTGAGACGAAAGATTCGAGTGTCCCGTAAATAGGATGGGATCGTGTTGAGGTGTGTGGGGACTGAGAATGTGACCTTTTGACGTCCCTGGTCGGACCCCTCGGGGACACCCGTAGGACCCTCCGTGTACTTCGTCGTCTCGGGAGAACCATCTCCAGACCGAGGTTTTCACGTACCTATGGTCTCTATCGGGTACGGTCGGTGACGAGTTGACCCGCCCTTTGGGATGTCTGTTGGTCGGACAGAGCGTCCGGACAACATGTGGTACGTCGGAACGACCCGGAGGACCAGATCGACGAAGACCCCTTGTACCTGTGGACGGTAGGTGAGGTCTACCGGAAGGAGGGTGTCCGACGGGCCCCGGTTTGAGTTCACAAGATTCTCCTGTCCCAAGGGTCCAATCGTGGTGGAGATCGAAGGAGGACCCAGTCCACCACCCTGGTCTCCGAGTTCGGTTCTTTCCTTTTGATGGTGGAGGTGGTAAGTCTCTCGTGGAAAGTCAAAACTTTTCCCTAGGTGGATACGGACAGTAGAATAAACGAGACGTGTTGGTCGGGATTACGTCTCTCGTTGGAGAGACCTCGACTCGTGTATCCTCAAGGTAACCAGAGGGACGGGGTCTAGACTTATGTACCCGTCCTCTCGTTTATGTTACGTAAAATGGATAAGTGTGAATATTTATTTCTCGGTGAGTCCCAGGAACTGAGTGTCTGCTAGTACTGGTGGGTTCCCTCTTTTCCGCCAGTGTCCTCCCGTCACCGTGAGTGCCCCGGGCCCCGAGTCGGGGTGGACGTGTCTGCGGTAGGTCCTGACTGTCTCGAGTCGTGACGAGACAAGTCGTCGAAGACAAACCCCGACACTTTAATTTATAATTGGTACCTATACCCAGACTGACGTGGACGGGTGTCCTGCGACTGTCGACCCCTCTCTGTCCGGACCCGTGGTGGGTCGACTTGAACAATGATACGTGTCTCTACCGTCTGAGTCTCGGCTACACAGAGTAAATAAAGACCACTGACTAATCTCAGGATGGGGTTTTATGTGGAGTAAGGAGTCGTTTCGGTATTCACCTATAGGGAATTGGTAGTCGTTTTACAGGTGCACAGGTTTTAGTTCGACGGGTCGGTCCTCTACCGTCCTCGACGACGAAGTAGAGAAAGGGGTCGGGTGCCAGGAGTGACCCCCATTGGGTCGAGAGAACCGTCATAACCACTACGGTGTACATGGGCTTTTGGTCGACCGGGGACGGGGAAGAGACGTCCTGCCCTAAGGGGCCGGGACCCTACCCTCACGGATGGGATCGCCAGTGGTGGTTCCGGGGTCGTCCCCGTGACCGTCTGGTTCCGTTTCCGTCCCCTCTTCTCCCGTCACTCCACTCTGTCCTCCTCCGTACCCGTGGTGTTTGGGAGTGCGCGAGGAGCCTCGGGACCCATTCTCCGAACCCGAGTTCAGGTGAGTCGTCCGTCCGGGTAGACCCCTCACTCGGACAGCTGTGGTACCACATCCTGAACGGATGGGTAGTCCCGTCTGGGGTTCGAGTTTCCGTTGCTACTACGCGGGTCTTTCGGGACGTAGTTCACGATGTTTGACACGTTGGTACCTCGGGTGTGACGGAAGGGACAAAAGTCGTGACCTCGCGAAGGTCGGGATGGTACACCGTGTACCTACTCCTTCTTTTCTTTTGGTTGTCGGAGAGGTAGGTCCCCCGACCACAACTCCTGACTTCCGGGGACTGGTACAGACCGGGTGGGGGGCCCGACCCCGTCCGCCTGTCTGTGTGATGGGAGACGCTCGGACCTAGGGTTTGTTTTTTAGACCGGAGTGTACATCCCCATCCTCCATCATCCGCAGCGGAGCCTCTGGAGGCCCTTAGCATCGGTTGCCCGCTCAGCAGCAGGAGACTCTTCGAAACCCCCACTACCATCGGAGCTCCGGCGAGTTTCAGGTTCGACGACGGTCCCATGACCAATATCATCGGCGTCGGCATCGAAACGGACCACCGGTTCTTCCGGTCCTCTCTCTCGTCCCCGTGCACTCTCTGGTCAATTGTTCGGGTGCAGGTGTCAGGTGACGGCGGTGGAACCTGTGTCGTCCTGATCGGCTCTTACGTGGGGAGCCGAGGTGTCTTCTAAGATCTGCCTCCTGTTCCCGACAATGTCCTTGTGAAGCCTCCCGTCCGGACACTCCTCGTTCCGCGGATACGAAAGGGAGGGACTCACCGGAGTCAGGACCGAGTCTACACCTGACACCCACGGAACGTCCGACCCGATCGGGGTGAAAGGGGGTCTCTTGGGAGAGGGCTCCCCGATGGTCGCCGATCCACCACCGCCTTCCCACCGCGGACCCTGTTCTTTTACGTACTTAGTGTCAGGGGTGAGAGTCCCTCGTCTCGGTTATGGGGTACGTGTGTCTTAAGATTACGTCCGACCTCTTCCAATTGCGACCTTCTGTCCCGAACCCCACCCGGCACTCGAGATCCCCACCCCCAGGAAAGTCAAGGTCAACCCCCTCCCTCCTCGTCCGGGAACGTCCCCGACCCCAGTCCGGTCGTCTCCCCCTTCTCGTACGTTCCGTACCACGAGGCTCGGTGGCGGGACTTCTCCCTTTGACTCTTACACCAACCGAGTCTTGGTCACCAAGGACTTCAGTCTGTAGGGCTCCGGGTGTCCTCCTGTCCCACCTCTCATCTCCCTCCCCCCCCCAGACCGACACCGTCCGGACCTCGTACTCCGACCGTAAATTGTGGTAGAGTCTCCAGTCTTCCCCGGAGCGGCGTGTTTGTGCAGGTGAAGCTACCCGGGGTAAGTGCCACTCTACGTCAGGTACCCCTTCTCCACCTACCGGAAGCACGGGGACATGGTGGACGATAGGTATGCACAGGATGTCGTTTACGGGTGAAATGGGGTGGGTGGGAAGAAGTCCTGTCTTCGGGTCCTCCGAGTAGACGACTCACTCCGGGGAGACTGGAGAGTGGGGGAGTGGAGGTCCTCTCTAGGGGAATACCCTCGCTCTTCGTCCTCGACAAGCACTTCGGGTCGGGTTCGAGACCCGACTACTCGGGGTCCGAAGTCCGGACTTCCTTGCCGGGGGTGAGGTGGTGAGCGGTCGGACCCCTGGCACGGGGACGACGGTCCCGTCCGGGACCCGCTACCTCGGGAGTGGACGAGGGCCACCCACTCGACAGTAGGAGTATCATGAGGAGCGACGACTTTATAAGGACGAGGGGGCCCCTTACCCCCAGGGACTTCATCGGCACATAGAGGCCCAGGAGGGCCGTTTAGCAGCCCTTGACGAGCAGAGGGCTCAGTCTGGACGTCACCCCTCTCTCCTCGACTCGCCGGCCCGCCCACCGCCGTCGAGGAGGCCGGCACGGAGCGCCACCGGTCTCGTAGGGACGGACCCCTCACGAGGACGGAGTCCCCCCGATCTGAGACGACGACGGAGACCGTCACCACCACCTGTACACACACGTACGGACCCACCTCCCTACCACACACACAACACCCGCCCCCACCACCCCTCACACAACCTCACACACATACCCCACACCCCCCACATACACACCCCCCTTGACACAACGACACACCACACAGACAACACCCACCCCCTCACACACATCTCACACACATATATCCCATACCCCTCACATACACACCCCCCTTGACACACCGACACACACCATACACACACATACGTGCATATATGGTCCTTCCCGAAAGAGAGGGTCACGGAACTACTACGGTCGTGGTTAGGTGACGGGAGTCTCCGACGGACCCTTGGTTGTCTCATCTACATCAAACCCTTTCGTCGTTCTCTTGTCTGGACCTCTGGACCTCGCTACCCGAGGTCCCGACGGACGAACCCAGGGGCCCTCCGTGTCCGGGGCCCGGGTCCTATTCAAGTCTCGGACCTCGAGGACTGGATCCTTCCGACTGTCCTGGAAACACATGACACAGGGCCCCTCTCTCTGAGAGGACCTGTTGTGGACAACGTAAAAGGTTTCTGCCGAGACTGGGTCCTGCCAGTACACTACTGCGGGACTTTGGGTCTCCAGGACCGGAGTCGGAAGTCGCGTCCGTCGGACCACGACACGACGGCGAGGAGAGGTTTGTCTTCTGAGACCCAGGAGGTTCGAGAAGTGGTAGAGGGTGGGAGGAGGTCGGGGTTACTGAAGGGGGAACTACTAGTCATTTGGGTCTCCACCTAGCAGGGGTAGGGGTTGTGTTACTGGTATGGTGGGTGTTCAGGTGACCCGAGTTGTGTGCCCCTCGTCCCGCGAGACGTATATCCGTCTACTTCTTCCGGGACGAGAAGTCCTCCACTCCCCAGTGCGAAAGTGTTTCGGGGGTGTTTTCCGAGTTGGGGTGTCTCGTCTTGCTGACGGGTCGAAGTGTCCAGACGAGGGGGTCGTGACACGACTCCGGCCACCCCGATGTCGACACCCGTGCACCGTACCCTTACACCAGGGGACCTACCATTGGGTCAGAGACGTCTATGCCTAGACTTTCGAGACGTAGGTGTCGGGTCCCGGTCTGGTGGGATGTGATCCGCTCGACCGAGAGTCCCGTACCAGTGGAGGGTCGTGACCTCTCCGGGAGACCAGGGTGGCCCTTGTGTGTCGTAAATTGTGTATTTGTGTCCGTTACTCGTGTATGGATTACATTCAAAGTATTATCGCCCAAGATAGGTCCTTTGCGTATTGTACCCTCCCTCCCTCTTTTATTTTCAATTTTATAAAGGTCGCTTAAAATGTGTTTCCTATATAGTTCAATGAGGGGTCTCGGCCTGAGTCGTTTGACACCAAGGGTCCGGTTTATATCCGGTAGTAGACAAAGAGATACTGGGTGTTCGATCTGAAAAATTACCTGACCGCACGACGTCAGGTACCCCAACGCTTCTCAGCCTGTGCTGGGTCGCTGACTTGACTTGACTTTCCTGACTTTGTTTTAGTTTCCTTCTTTTCATCAAGCAACGTACACTGATATACTTCGACCGTAAAATGACAAGTGTTTCTTTCGAAATAGTCCTGCGTCGACGTGTACACAGAGACATGATAGGTACCGTCGGAAGAACGATGTTGTCGTATCCACTCATCAGTGTCATCTCTGACACACACGAGGTTGAGATTTTGCAAATGCGAGACCGGGTAGTGTCTCGTTCGAACGGTTACGGACAGGGACTCAGACACCCTGTCAACCCCTTCCATCTCAAACGTCTACAACATAATTCCCCGTCCGACGTCCGACCGGACTCCGGGAAATAGGAAACCCTGGTAGTGCACCGGTCACGGACGATCCTGGACTCCCATGAGTGTCCACGAGTACCTTTGTGGGTGTTCCTTA
Source organism: Capra ibex (assembly GCA_006410555.1). Lineage (NCBI taxonomy): Eukaryota > Metazoa > Chordata > Mammalia > Artiodactyla > Bovidae > Capra > Capra ibex. The sequence continues at coordinate 41,462,292 of SJYO01050590.1, forward strand.
GGGGGTGGAGACGACCTCTACCTCACTCGTTCTGGACGGACCCCGGTTGTTATACAATGGTTCACGTTTGGGTAAACTTTACAATGGAAAATTATGACGTGGAAGACACTCCGAGTGCCGGTACGAACACCTTCCTTACTACGGGCAAAAGTCTGTGTTCTAGTTCCAAGGGTTACGACCCGGCGAAAGGTCCCCGTCGAAACGTGTATAACCGTAATAACTCTAACCGTAAACAACTCGACCCTTGAACGAAAGGATACCTTAATACCAATACTACCAATACTGTGTGGCTTAAAGGACGACCTCCTTTGTCGCCAAAGAGTCATAGTGAACGTCCACCTTAACTTCCGGAAACCTGTACGTCCCCTGCCACCCACCATAACCAGACGACTTCCCTTAGAGAGGATAGTGATAATTGTACTAACTGTACCAAAGGTTCGTCCCGTGGTAAAGAGACGTTTTATTACCCTCTGTTGTGGTCCATTAAATTGTTTATAAACTACGTCCGATCGAGACAATCCAGTAAAAAAAAAAAAGATGTACTTTTTGTTTAAGATCCATTCGAGGCATCCTAGGGACCTTTTGTTAGACTCACAGAGTCACTAGCCCCACGACTCGACACACACATCGACGACCAGGGGGACTTTACTCCTTCCAATGGCTAAGGACTCGACCCCTCGTTCGTGCACCGACAGTGAGCTCCCCCGAGAAGGTCAACGAGGCTCCATTCGCCTGAAAGCGGGTCGTCCCGACAACCACCGGGGTCGTCGACTCCGGTCCGGCGTCCGTACAGAGACCCGGTCCCCGATCCTTCGTCTCCCGGCCGACCGTCTGGTTTCTCGGTCGGGGCACCCCTCTCTCGTCCATCCCTCCCGGTCGTCGGCGATCTTCCTGGGCCCTACGAGCAGGTGTGGTCGGTCACCAACACCGGTTCGAGGAGGCTTCACCGGTCACACACCGTCTCCTCGTTCGAGTCTCCTCCTCGTCCGGACCGGGACCTTCCCCAGGACCCCCCTACCCTTCCCAGACGACGCCTCCCCTTCCGTCCCAGGTATTCGGGGAGATCCGGACTCCCGACGACACGCAGGAGGTCCGAGAGAACGTCTAGTAATTGACGGGGTTGACCTGAGGACGGGACGATAAAGGTTCACCGGTCACACATCGATCCGCACCTTATTAATGAAACTTGTGTAGAAGAAGAAGAAGAGCAAAACAAAGGAGACCGAGTAGTAGAACGTTTAGCGTACTATATCGGGCGGCCTAAAGACCGGGTTACAGTACGTCACAGGAATTAGGGCGGATCTAGTTACTCTTGCCGTTTTGGTCAATCTGCTGTGCCCACCGGTCCCGCCCCCTCTCCCACCCCCCGTCGGACCCAGGACCGACACGAGGACGGACTCAGTCAGCACCCTTTCCTTCCAAAGAGGTCTCCTTCTTCAGTCAGGTCCCCTGACTGGTGAACAGACTTACGGGGACTACCACAGGGACACCCGAGTCCCTATATCCCACACCAGCCCTCAAGTTCTACCGGGCCCGACCCCACGAACTCCGGTCACTGGAAAGGTTTGTGGAGGTGAGCGTCCCTTGTTCCGGACCAATGGTCATGATCCCAGACGGTATCGGTTCTTGGGTCCGGGTCCAGATTTACTGTCAGGCACCTTCGGACCGCCGTCTCGCGGTGGAGGGTCTGGAGTCCACCCCGCTCCCCGTGTCGGACCGACAAGAGGTCACGCCCATCCGTTCTCCCGAGTAACTGGCACAAGGTCTACTCCCTCAGCTCACGTCCCCGGTCTCCCGCTCGTCTGGTTCGTCGGCGGGTCCGGTCACCAAGACGAAGTTTCGGTACCCTCACTCCCTACTGTGTGTGTGACGTCGGTGTCGTGTGAGTCCTGGCGTTGTGCCACCTGTCTGCGCGTGCCTGGACCCGGCGCCCGTCGTGGCCGAAGGTACCGGGCACCCGTGGACCAGACGTCGGACACGAGTCCGACTCTTACCGGCCACGAATCCAGTAGGAGAACTTCTGGTGTTCTGTGACTTTCCCCGAGGTCGGAGACCTCCACCAGATTCTGGTTGGTCCACTCGGGAAGTCCGGGGAGTGTCTGTAAGACGTGAAGGGGTCCCGGGAACGACGGTCGGACGGAGTGGGACCCGGGGTCCAAGGGATCCCTGTCCCGGACCCTTTTCCGGAGGGTAACATGGATTGACGCAATCCCTTTGTAAATTCTACGAATGTCTGATAGATACCCGTTCCCCATCGAGAACCGAGGTCCTTTTAATACAAAAGTGGCTTCTGAACCTCTTTTGGCCGTTCGAATTATCCCTGTCATGTCAATGAGTTAGGAAACGGTGTTTTTGTGACCGTAGAGTCTCTCCGCAACGAGGGGTGGGGTACAGAGTCCAGTGGGCAGGACATAGGTCCGTCGTGGGGAATTCCACGACCGTCAGACAGACGTGGAGTCACCGGTGATTTCCACACCTCCTGCAGACCCCAGACCGACACACCCAGAGGTAGACGTCGGTTACGAGGGGTTACACTCCCGTCAGATGTCTCTTCCCCCCGGGACGAGACGGGAAGAAGGTGTGCGGGACCGTCACCCACCCACATCCTGTATCTGTTTCGCAGTCCTGGTGTTGACTCTGTGCGGACCATCACCTCCCCCACCCCACCCCCAGTCTCTCCTACCACCAGTGTCAGAACGGTCTACTCCGTCCCGACTCGGGAAGCACACCCTTACGAGCCTACCCGGAGGACGTCTGCGGTCAGTCCCCGCCCCCTACAAGTAGATCTTGGCTTTCCGCATGCCTTGGCGGGTTCTCCGAGGACACTTTTACCGGAACAAGTATCGTCGTGAGCCGGATCCTCTCCTAGAAAAGTTTCTACCACGTGGTTGGTCCGACCCAGACCAAGATTGGTAAGAAAGTTGTTTCCTCGTCGTCTGAAAAGGTAAAATACTTGACACCCCCACTTTAACACCGGACCTCAGTTTAGAAATTCCAAGGGTCGATCCTTACGACACCAGAGTGTCCTCTTGCTGTTTCCACAGCCTCCAGGTTTGGGTCTTGTGAGGCACCGCACGATTCTGACGGGGAGTGAGTGGACAGGGAGACTAGTGTCCGTGTTCTGTGTGTGCGAGTGTGCACGGGTGTACATGTGTATGTCCGTGTGTGTACGTGCGTGTGCATATATGAGAGGGTCCTGGGTTCGAAGGTCGCGTAGACTCGGACCCTTTAGTAAAGAGAATCGCCGTGTGGGTATGGTAAGAGTCCCCCTGTACTTCTTCCGTTGAGATTACGGTTCACCCACTTTCGAGAAAGTGTCGTCTCGACGTCCGGACGCGTCGTTCCCGCTCGGGTCGTCATACCTCGGCGGAAGTTCAGTCGGTCCGTCACAAGAGATCCTGTGTGAATAGTTCCCTACTATGTAATTTGGTCCCTAAGTGACAGATTAAGACCTAGTGACCCTTCTTTCTCGACAATGGGTGAGACTCCGAGGGTTTATTCTGTGGTCCAAACTCTGTGGGTGACGGTAACGTGTTTTGTCTGTGTCCACTGTCCGTGGCTCATACGTAGTCCCTTTAGTCCATGGCATTAGGTGTAGGGTTCCGTGACACCCGACCCTTGTGAGACAAATTTATTGTCGTCTCTTAGGATAAGTGACAGTAAGTTGACTAACCTGATCCAGACTAATCTTCTTTATCTTTTGATAAATAAACCTATTAAAAATTGTAGTAGGAGACAACTACCCAACTGTAAAATGACTTTATGTGTACTGTATTAACGTATTATTTTTGTTTTTGACAGAGGTCGTACAGAAGTTACTATGTGTCCTAATCCTCTCTCGTCATTTGTCTGTGTCCTGTCTCTTAAACAAAGGTTGTCTTTATACCTCTTTTAACTCTCCACCGGGTCCTCCGGTGAAGGTTTCTGTTTATTTCTGTTGTACAAATAATTTCTCTGTAGTTTCCTCCTCTCTTGCGTCGTGAGAAGGGTCTGTCCTTTCGTCTCCGAGTCTTTAGTACTAATATCAAGCGAACGAGGTGTCTCCTTCTTTGTGTGGAAGATTCTCAGTCCCTAACTGAAGTGAGAAAGTGTTCCCTAGATTCCTTCCTATCCATCCGTCACCCCACCCTCCCCTCCACGATGTCTCCCATCCCCATAGACGGTCCCAAACCTTACTCCCTTTGTGTACAAGGGTTTGAACTTCGCTTCGAATTCGTGTCGTGGGACTTAAATAATGTATAGTGTTTTGTACTATTACTTTTTTAAAGATCGTGTGTATAGTTCGATTTTCCATCGAATCCGACGAGGTTTTTAAGGTATCCGTGTTCAAGGTTAAGGGTTTCACGTCTTTAGATAGAATTTGGGAACTATTACCAAAAAAAAAAAAGGGTGTCGGGAATTTTTTTCTTGTAAAAAAAGGAACTTTATTTTGTGTAATGTTAGTCCTTTTAATTGATAAGAAAGTATACAGTACAAACACAGATAGTCGTTTTATGATAAAATTAAACTTTACACCGGTAATCGTAAATTTGGTTGTGTTTCGGTATATTTCAGTAAGGTCATTGTAGTGTCTTAATACCAAAACTTATTTGTGTCTTAACGACGATATTTTATCTTTGTAATAACTAAATTCTACAGGTTAGTATATTTTATAATTTGTCTTAGTTCGGATCAAAGACCAACTAAAAATTTACGATCTACAAGAGTATAAAAAAAAAAATTTTGTTTCTTTACAACCGTAAAACGGACATCTGACGACGAAAGTTAAAATCTGTGGTAAATTAACCTTAAAATATCTATAAATGAGATTACTTATTCAGATTTTTTTGTGGGGGTTTGATATTTTAGAGAGATTTATAAAGACTTCGTTAACGTAATACAATACCACAAGATTGGAGTTTATCCTTGTAAGTGTATGGAAGAAAAGAGAGTGGGAGACAGTCCCCATTCAAAAAGGATGGACCACGCAATCTTTTCGAGAGTGACGAGCAGAGGGATTCGATCGTAGTAGGGTGTGTGGTCACCAGACGGTCGAGAGTCGTGTATCTTTGTGGGGTTTTGGGGGGACTTGGATGTGACATTGTCACATCTATTCTCTACACCCAGAGGTCCACCCTGACTCGGTCGGGTAAGTAGGAGCCCACACTCACGGTCCGAAGGTCCGAGGTCGGGGTCTCGGGAACGGCCCGTCTCGTCTCGGACCAGAGATAGTGTCCGTCCAGAGCGAGTCGGTCCCGACCGGGACGAGCCGGTAGAGGAAGTTCCGCTCAAGACCAATTGGGAAATCGGCCTAAGAAGGGGAGGGGTCAGTCTTCCCTAGTAAAATCTGATCGAGGGAGTTACCTTTTCGTGACCTCTAAGTCAAGAGAGTCTTGTGTGGACGAGTAGATGTTCGGCAGGAGGCGGAGGGGGCGTGCAGGTGTACGCGTGGCAGTGTGTGTCCGTGTGGGGAAGAAAACAGTGGTGAGAGGCGGAGACTCACACCGGAAACGTAGGTAATAGTTGTAATACTTGTCGGGAGCTCAATATATATTTGTAGTCCCCGATCGTAGTACTCGGGCCGCGGGGGCACTCAGTACGTGTCACTAAGGTTGGGGTGACGCTTCAGTCGGTATGCCAATGGTACATTCAATGGGGGTCCCCCCTGTGAAGCGGCTATTGTCACTCAAACGAGGGAAGTGAAGTTTTGTTTTTCCTTTGAAATTTGTTTAGCGGATTTCACTGGATAGTGTAAAGGGTCGTCTGCTAGGATGTCTCGAGAGATAAAATCAAGGTGGAACGAAGAACCAACATCAAAATTGTGGTCTTTACCCCTTTACGAACGGTCAAAGGACTTTTGTCTCTCAAAATGAATTTTACCCCCGAATCGTCTTCAGTGGTCAGTACTGATGATAAGACGATGGTAGAAACGACTCACGATAGTGTGTGAAATAGGGTGGTGTAGGACCCCCCTTGCCACACCCACCCCCCGGTCCTAATAAGGGTGTACCAATTCACTAGACGGGTGTGATCAATTCCGAGTTGGTCGTCAGGACTACGAGTTCGGAGGTCACTGTGATACGGTTGGGGTGCCATAACCCAGATGTTTCTTCTTACGACCCTAGTTCGGCGCTAGTGCCCGAGTGAGTGCTGACACTGGTGTGTGCTGACATCGAGCGCGGGTTAGTGCCACACTGGGAAGAAGGGTGATTGGGTCGACGTGAGAACATAGTGTCGATACTGTCTGCTAGTGAGCCATGGTACTTTTAATAGGAGTCGTGTGTAAGAGTAAAGGCGGTGCGGTGGGAGTCCTCGACTCTAGGAATTTTAGTGAAGCGAGAGTGTGTACTTAAGTCCGGTGGTAAGAAGGTCTTGTCGTGCGTGCACCCCATACTGAGAATCAGACTTGCGTCGACCCCGACCCGTACCCGGACCTTCCGTCCCTTGTCAAGTCCCGTCCCGCTCTAATATTTTTCCGAGGTCGTGGGAAAAGGAAATCCCCCCTACACCCGAGTCAGGGGATCTCGTCGTCAAAAGTTTCACGTCGGGTTACTGGGACCCCTGGGACTCTGGTGACGTTCTCCAGTGGCACTAAACGTACCATTTTGTTCCTACGAACATACGGGAGTAGGAGAGGGTCTCGTGTAACCCCACAAGGTTTTCCGACGAACTGGGGACCCCTAGAGTAGAGAGGTCGTAGAAACACGAACGTATAAGACCCAAAATTTTTAGACAAATTTAAGGATTACATCATTTATGACTATCTATTCCCAGGAGTCATGAAGAATTCTCGTGTTTTCTACGGACTCTGGTTTTGCAAACTCTTGAATGTTGATTGGGTGGGTATCTGTCCGGTGTGGTAGAGAAGGAACCCACGACCCGAGGAGGGGTAGGTCTTGAGGACACTTACGAGTCCCAGAAACAGATATGAAAGCCTTCTTTGCGGGGGAGTACCGAAGAGACTCACTCGGAAACCGTACCCACCGGAAGTGACACGGAATTTGTGTTTGTCGGGGGAGAGACTCCCGATGCGACACGGTACCTGTTGCTTAATCGCGTCCATGGACGGGCTGGTTCGTCAGTACACACAAGCCTTCGAGGGTGGGCACCCACTGACTGAGTACTGTGTAAACCCGATTACTCCCGATGCTCGACCCACAATAAGTTGTTGTACGGGACCAAAAATTTTTTTTTTTTTAGTGTGAAAAACGTTAATACATTACAATAAAAGGAACTGAATAAAAGTCATTAAGATAGTAGAGTTTCTGAACACTTTTATTCTTAGTGAGAAGAGTCTCTCCTTTCTATAAGATGGAAATTCTCGTCTGTTGACTCACGGGTCATTGGGGCGCCTAGGTGACTTGTAAATTGATCCAGTGTAGTATCTCATTCAATAAATTCTTCTCGGGCTCCAGGTTAGGATGCGGACGACAGGGTGCTACCTGAGACCGGACGGCACAGAAGGTAGGTCCTCGAATCAATTCTCAAATCGTGGTACCTAAGACCATAACCCGTGGCTCAAACGACTCTCTCACCGTCAGAGTGTATGAGGTGAACTGAGCAGAGAGTGTTGAAAAGATGTAGGTTTGGAATCGTCTTTGATTCCAAAATCCCTTTTCCTCTCTCAACAGACGTCGAACTGACAGCGGGTCCGAAGTCCCTTCGGAGCAAATCTCGACTCCGTCCTCCGCCGGAGGACGCTAAGGACTGACAGGAATTGGTTGACCGGAGTCGATGGTCGGTGGTGACCCGGATGCACCCCGTTCTAAGAACGTAAAGGGATTCAAGGTGGATCTTTCAATGGTACAAGGTCAAAAATGAATACACCTTCCTGGCACCTCTATACACACATCTCTGTGGTCGGAGGACTTAGTGAATCCCGAGAAGACACCTCCGAAACCACATATCTGAGTCTAAATCTTCTGTCCACAAGTGAACTCCGGAGACTGTACCCCACGGTGTTAACCCACACCCCCCACTCGTGCATGTAGGGAAGTCACGAATTATTTGAACTGTAGTCTCTTCCACCCCCTGTCTCCCCAGTAAGCACTACCACCTATGCGAAGAGCCCACGGGTGCCCGACGGAGAAAAAGTCACTACTATGTGGTTTATGAATTATTGACCATGTAGGGTCCGTGAGGGGTCGGTCTCACCTTCACCCGGAAGTCTGGTTTGGAGGCGTTCGGGGTCTCCACGGGTGCTTCCGTCCGTAATCGGGAAGTCACTGACTGAGTGTCTCCCCAAACCTCACCCGGACCCCACGGTCGTCTTCCACTCCTCTGAGTTCCATGGCCCCCGGTGACGACAGTCGTAGGCCTACATGGAGTCGTAGCAGTGTCCCCAGTAGGGGTACGGGTGCAGTGGTGGGTGTCACGACACAGTCTTTCCGTCGGGAAAAGAGGGCAGGGTACCTGAGACGACACTCCTTTTGGGTGGAGCTCGAGGATCTGCAGGTTGTCAGACACGTACAGTCTCGTCTTAGCCCCGGGTCCCGACGAAGGGGTCGCCCTGTTTCCAGTCTCGTGTCTTCTGTTGTGCCCTCGTCTGGAGTGCCGACCTCCCCGACTCAGTACGTGTCCTGTCCGGGCCCACGAAGGATCGTGGCGAGAAGGGTACCACTGTACCGAGGTCCTCGGCCCGAAGGGGTGCGTGGCCCCGAGGTACGGGACGTGTGTACGTGTGTGCGTGTGTGCGCGCCGGAGGTTAGACGTGTCTGGCGCGGAACATTGGGAAGAGAAGAGATCTGAGGTCCTTGGAGCCCGAAAATGTGATTCCAATGAAAACTTACGACTGAGGTTTTGAGTCTAACTGAGGGACCCGTAGAACCCAAGTCCCAGTCCACGTGACTGGGGAGTTGGTGACGAACCTCAACCGAATCTTACAGTCTACCTCGGGGGAGTGTTTCGTTGAAGAACGCGTTTTTATATGGGAAACACTCTACACTCTTTTGTTGTTGGACTCAATGAAGACAAATGTAGAAATGTGTAAAGGATCTATAGAGTTTTTCCCCCTCTTAAGAGAAAGAGCTACCTAGTGATGTTTATGTCTTGTTTTCTAGTTTCTTTTTGTTCTCAAAGAATTTCAAGACCATCATTTGTCCGTATACTATAATAATAACAACATCAGAATTATTATTCGTTAATATGCAAGTTTCACGAAATGTTAGTGAATCGATAAGGAGTGTTGTCGGGACACTCCATCCAGCTGTAATAATGGGGGTAAAATGTCTACCCCTTTGACTCCGTGTCTCTCCAATTCACAGAACGGGTTCCAGTGCGTCGTTCACTTGCGACCGTGACCCTGATCTTGGGTCCAGGGGACTGAGGGTCACAGGAACTTTGACCTGGTGTGACGAAGGTTTCTCCGTAGGGACCTGACCGAAACTTAATCTCTGCCTGTTACAGCCTACTCCAAACCCACACCTCCACGAAGGGCGCCTGCGCAATTCTACCTTGGACTCCACAGTGGACCCAACCAGACCCGTACGTCCACATACGCAGTCACATTTACCCCCACAGACACGAAGGACAGGACGGGGGTGGAGGGACGTGACACGTGTACAGTGACGTCTCTCGACTCACCCTACCAGTCCTACCTGACCGTGTATATTTTTCTTGAGACAGTCGGGTCGCGGCTCCCCGGACGGTCAGAAACCATCAAGCCCGTTTGATCCCTACGTCCTGAATCCTTACCTCAGTCGACGGGTGGAATCCGTCCAGACGAGTTAGCAAAAATAATTAGAAAAAAAAAAAAAAAAAAATGACCGGTCGTAGTCCTTCAACACAAGTAAAGTAAAGAGAACCCCCGCCGACGGGGGGAGGAAGCGAGAGAGAGAGAGAAAGGGAAAGAGACTCAGAGACGAGCGTTCCCTTTTGACAATTCGGAGCGAGCAAGGGAAGGTACTCTTCCTCGGTACACTCGTCGCAGGTGCTGTCCTCCGGTGCCGGGGCGTCAACTCGGTGCCGGGGCGAAGGTGGAAGGCCTTCTCACGAAACGAACCTTCCCCAGAGAGACCCCGGAACCCAAACGAAAAAGGACGTAAAGAGGGCTTTACGACAAAGTCATCTTTATTCGGGTGAACTCTGAAAAGGGAAAGTTCCGGAATCGGTGTTTGCGGAAGGCTGATTGCTCGAACCACGACATCGAGTCCGTCTTTTAAGATTTCGTAGGCAAGTTCGTAGACTTTGTTTACTTAGTCGGCCACTTTAGAATAGACAATCGTAGACAAGAAGAGAATCTAATTTTCTCTTTTTTTTATCGGAGAAATACCGAAATCTACCTTAGTACGAAAGCTTTTTCTCTGTTTTTCAGAACGGTTAAAACTCTGATTGTATTGATCTACTGTGCATACTCTATGAACTGTCCAAAGGACAGGCACCTCATGGGGCTAAAGGGAGACTCAAATACGGACTCAGGGAGGTTCCTCCGGTACACTCCCTCAGTAAACTAAGGCTAGGTGGTGGGTGGAAAGGTGACCCGGTGGATGCCGAGTCCGAAAGTGCACTATTTTGGACAGATTGAGAAATGTTCGGAATTTGGATTGAAGGTTTGTCCGTTCTTTTTTTTTTTTTTAGATCGGGAGAGTTTAGAAGGACAGTACTTCTTCCCTTCCGAGGGCAAAACCGACTCGTCCCTTGTCAGAGGGGGAGTCTGAGGTGGCCTCACAGAAACCGTATTTCCTTTAGGAACCTGTAACTTTCTTTTTCTTTACTTGTTTTGAAAGGGGTGAGACCCTGGACAAAAGAAAAAGGCTAGGTACTCTATGACCCGATTTCGCACGGACCTAGAACGCCAGGAGTAGACCTTTCGGACTACCCCGCCATGACAGACGATCCCTCCCCTGTCTCAAAGTACCGACGCCTGAACACAAGTGAATCAACGAACTAGGTCCACCTTTAGACGTCCAGTGACCCTACGTCGTTGTTACCTACTTCTCGTTTCCGACTCAGTTTGATTTCACTCATACCGTGCATCCCCTACTCCCTCCTTTTTCTTTTTCGGACTACGTCGAAGGGAGACTAGGGGAGACCTCTCCCCCCCCTCTCTTCCGACCGAAATGACTACTTCTACCTACCTGCCTACCTTTGACGTGTGAGTAAGTCTGGTGTCTCCGGTCTCCTGTGGCCCACGGTTCGAGGATGGGTGTGCCCTAGGTCCTCGAGGAGTTCAGTGGGGTGGAAGCACCTCTTCCCCGGGACGTCAACCAGACTTGTCTCCCTCTGGTCTACCTCGGGTGCCCCAACTATTGGTCTCACGTAGGCACACGGATGGTTTCGGCTCAGTGACGCCCCCCCGCCTCTTGCACCTGGTCGAGACTAGGACGAGTCTACCTACGTGGGACGCGCCGTGTTCGTCGTGGCCGGATGCGGGACAGAGCCCGCGAGTGGGCTCCGAGTACGAGGAGAACGGTAATCATTAGCTCGACGACCAGATGACCGTGGGGACTGTGTCCCTCCTGGTGGAGTAAGGTGAAGAGTTATCCGGCGCGGGTGGCACTCCTCGAAGAGACTCCTGGACGCACGAACAGGATCACTGTACCACGTGGGTAAAGAGGAGGGTGACGGTAGACTAGGACAAAGGGATTCCAGTGTAGACGAGCATAATAAAGGAGTTAAGTCTTTCCTTCACGAAGCAGAACGATCAATTTACGTCTCACTGTCTTGTGTCAATTTCGGGAAGGATATCGTAGCCTGGTTTTTGCATTACTCTTGATAGGAAGTGCCTCCGTTTTAAAAAGACAAAAGTTACGTACGACGTCTTAGTTCACGTAAAAGGCCTTATAGACAGTTCTAATACTTCTGTTGAATTAAATGATCCGACCCATGGGTTGTATTTCATATCAGTGTCGGAGTTGAGGGTCACCTTGGTACACCTTTACACAACTACAACCGTGGATTGACCTTTATAAAATTAAAGTGGTTACTTTATTTTGAAAGATGTTTGTTGTGTTACTTTTTACAGGTCCTCCTTTTGTACTGACACTGTGTTGCGTTCTCAGAAAATTCGGTACTGCGTACACACATCGAAGTCGTAGTAAACTTGGAAACTGAATTTCTGAGTCACTTTGGGTGGGGTGATACACTAATAATTAATATATCCGTACACAACAGTAAGTCCAGAATTTTGTAGGTTTGTGATATAGGTTGGAGGTCTCACTCGTGACTTGGGAAGATTGATCCTTCGGAACCCCTGAGTCGCTTCCATATTGGGACACAAGTTCACCAGTAACATGGACGGAAGGTACCTTTTACCTTTCGAGAAGTCGGTCGCGACGGAACTACTAAATGCCATGTACTGCCGTGTCGGTAGGAGCTTCCTCATACAAAGGGGGAGGTCTTTTCAGTTCGGGGTGGTGTGGGTGGTTGATCTTAGACTCTTGTCGTTCACCGAAGGACATTCCCGTCCCCGTGGTACTATGGGACCTTAGACCCGACGAAATCCCTCCTCGAACGTCTTTGCACTAGTAGTGAGGGACGGAAACGTGGGTTAAACCGGTGTGGTGGGAGATCTTGTGTGCCTGGTCTGGACAAGTTCAAATGTTTACACAGAAGAGTCAACTGACCGGAGAGATTCCGATGAACACTCGACACGAGTCCTCTTCCCAACAGTAAAAACGTTTTACCTGTCCAGTCTCCACTTTCACAATAACTTTAAGGTGTTAGACCCTATCGTTAGTCGATAAACTCGGAGTCTAAGGGATTCGAAGGAAATCGTCTACAACCTAGTCTCCTTCTCACTGGTCTTAGAGAGAAACTAGTCTAGGTCGTAGGTAGAAAGGGGACACAGGATATCGACAGACCCGTTTCGGGTCCAGTATAGTAGTTAGGTGTCCAGTGATAGTGTGTTCCAGTAGAGGATTGGGTGGCCGACGTGTATGGAGTGTGAGGAGGGAAGTAAGCAGTAGTAAGTGTAAGTAAGAGAGAGTCGTTCTAGTGTCTGTTCGGAAGTGAAACCATTAATGGCAGTGACTCTTGTGTTTTGTTACGACCCGTAAAAGGGGGCCTTTTTTTCGTTTTCTGATAAAGTGTAACTTGGAATGGGTATGGTTGTTCTGGGTCAAATTCCGTGTGTACCATTCTCCCTGCATTTTCCGTTTGCAAGACACAGTTCGACGAGCCTGTCGTCTCTACTGTCCCACGCGCTAAGCAGACGTCAACAAAGACTGTCGAACGGTTGGAGACATCAAGGGAAAAACCTCAGAGCCGTAGAAAAGGAGTGAGGAAAAGGGAACGAAAGAGGTAGTGAAATTGGTGTCTGACGGGAAGGATCGGGAGAAAAGTGGTCAGAGGTAGTCCTGTGGTAAAGGGACGTGTGGACGAAGGGTGGTCCCGAGACCCGATTAGCTCCCAAGATGTGGGAACTTACGTACCTGAGATCAATCTTGGTCTCCAAGGACTTCGGTGTAAGGGGGAGGTCCTCTGACCCGTCGACATCCCTGATATCCGACGACCCAGTGCTCTCTTGTCGTAAACGTGTCGTTCCGAGTGTCGGTGGTCCTCTGTTGTGCGTCTGCGTCTGTGTGACGTGCGTGTGTGTGTTCGAGTGCGTGGGTGCGTGCGTGCGTGCGTGCGTGATCCTCCACTACCTACAATGACTCTACCTGGTTTTTGGTTGTTCGTCACCCCATTCTTTATTTGTCTTTGTTTTGTTTCGTGAACGCAAGCCTACCTTTCGACAAAGACCCGCCGGTCCCGGGCTCGGGTTCCGGCCCCCTTCCACCCACGGACGAGCCTCCTACGACGACAACCTCTTCGGGCCCCCTCTGTCCCGCACCCCGTCGAGACCGAGGGGAGGGCGCTCCCCACACGGAACCGGCGACAGGACGCCCCAGGGTGGTGCGCCCGGTCCGACGCCACCCGTACCTACGCCCCCGTGTCTCCCATGACCCTTCCCCTCCGTGAATGGACCACCGGGTCTTTACCGATCAGGTGGAAACCCCCTCACACGTCATAGAGTCAAATTTGTTTTAGGACCACCATTGACGAGTTGGTACTTATCAGTCGAGAGATCACAAAGTTATTTCGAACATTTTAACAATCACTTTTTCTCTTTCTCTGTTTTTGTTCTTAAGTGGACATCCCGTTAACACGACAAGAAGCGCCCCATAAAAGGGTGGTCAGGAACAAGAAAGGCAAAGAACTTAAAGGATTTCATCAGGACATAGTCCTTTCACCGTATCTTGAAGGGGTGCCAATGGAGTAGTAGATTTGCCTCTCTAGTCTGTCTCGAGAGGGCTTAGTCGTGTAAACGTGGTTCTCGGAGTTGTGAACGAAACCCGTCCCTCCCCCGCCCCCGTGACTCGAGAGTCGAATCCTGTGCCCTTTGATTTAGATCGCTTTTCGTTCTAACACGTTTCGTCAATTCGGAGTTTTAATCTCAGTCAATGTATTTGACTATGAGTTTTAACGTCTTTTATTACCTGAACAGTACTCAAAGTATCTCGTCGCATAATCATTGTGGTACTTCACGGTAGAGCCAATAACTGAGTTTTCTTTCTAATGTCTTGTTTTTTTTCCGAAGTACCCAGTATCAAAGTGGGACACGTATCCCTAAACGTACACATTAATGGCGCTTGTGGTTCCTGTTAATTGGTAGGTTTGGGGTTACGGACCTCTCCTTCTATCTCTTGAGTCTTTCCACTGTCTGTCCGAGCCTTCCTCTCCGGCTAAGGCTTCTCACTGACGTCTGGGTCTAAAGGTTCACGGGGAATTAAGAGACGGCTATCGGAGGTGTACGCCACCGAACCGAACATTAAGTCTTGACGAACAGAAACTATGACGCTCACTGTCGAGATCGAGTGGAGTCTCGACCGACGGAATAGAGACGAAACAAGTCTTTGTCGGGGTGGCACGCACCGGCCCCTCGACCCTGAGGCGACTCGGACTAATTTCCACTACGTACTCCGTCTTATCACCGAGAACGACAGAGGGTCCTTTGGTGGGACCGTCACGGTCACACGGACCCCAGAGGTACTCCCGACAAGAGGGTTCCACGAGTGGGGGTGTGGACGGGTCCCACGGGTACTCCGACCACCGGTCACTGGTACCGAACGTCTCCGACCTCCTCTTACCGACGGTGGGAGTCCGAAATCGCAGTGAGCTGAACACCGGTCCGACGGGAACGATGAGTGCACGGTAGATCCCATCTCTTGGACCGGAGAGACCCGTACACAAGAGTGGGCGTCCATTCGGATTCGGAGAGTCCTCTTCGACCACTCTTAAGGTCCTGTTCTCCGGATATATCGCGAGACCCACCAGATTCACGGTCCCCTGTCCACTGTCACCCGGTAACGGTAGTCTTAGTGACAATGGATTGTCGAGAGGTCGTCACCGTGGATGACTTTTTCCTGTTCTTGGTGCTGTTCCACGTCCTGTGACCTTGGGAGTCCACCCCACGTGGGCCCCCCACGTAAAGGACGGGTACACCCTGCCTACAGGCACTGACCTGTGTCGACCCGGTGAGACCCGACGGGCGGGGTTGAAGGAACAGTCTTCGACGAGTCACAATGACACACTCTCCTACGGACCCCCACCAACCGGAAACCCGTCGTTACCTTGGGTCCCGGGAGTAGCCAGATCCCGACCAGGTTTACCAGATTGTTACGGGACACGTCTCCGTCCCTCCACTCTCCGCTCACCTGTCTCCAAGGTACTGAACGAGGTCCGGTCCACTCGACCCTCCACCCGGGGGGTCTGGACCCAAGAGTAAGAGGTGGGGTGACGGAGGGACTCCCTACCGGGTCGAGGTGGTGTTCCCGGTGGACCAGGACACCCCGACGGAGAGGGGTCGTTTCAGGTGGAGAGGTGGTCCGGTGTACGTCCTCCACCTGGTTGACACTGGGTTGTTAGGGTCCCAGTCGGTCGGAGACGGTCAGTCCCAGGGGTCAGTGGGGACACCCGAGGGTGTTTTTGTGGCCGGTATGAGTGTCCTTCGGGTAGAGTAGGGAGTGACCCCACGAAGGTCGTTTTCGTCCGGCTTGACGAGAGGGTGAAGTCGGACCTACCACGATCGGATCTCCCGGGTTCCTCCGAGGATACCCTCTCAGGACCGAGAGGGACCGGGTCTTGGAGCCACCCCGTCACCCCCGCCCCAGCGACATGAGTTACTTCTCCCACCTAGCACAAAGACGGGTTCCCCGTCGAGGTCCCGCCTCCACGGGTGGATCCCGAGACGTTCGTCCCGAGGTTCCCGGTGGACTGGAAGACGTGACTCTACGACTCGATGACTCTGGCCCGAGTCCTTCTCAGAATTCTTGTCGTTTTCAGTGTCGATGTCGTCCTGTCTCTTCCTTCCTTCTCCTCTCATCCCTCCGGCCGACCCGAGCCCTGAAGTCTTTCGCTACCCCAGTGTCGAGACTTGCGAGGAGTCCCCTTTCCTCGGTTTCTAAGTCCAGGTCCTTGCTTCCAGGCTTCTGTCTCTCCTCGGGGACCCTCCTGTCCCCTTTTCGGTACTGAGCCGTCCTCCGGTGTAGCCTCGACTCTTGTACTCGTTCCAGGTCTACCCTTTGCTCTGTGGAGTCGTACCTCTCTCCCCTGTCCGACAGGGGTATCGGTCTCCATAGCGGCCTCGGGTCGTAAGACCGGACCGAGGGTCCGAGTAAGGACTCGTAGTGGGGTAGTTCGAGTACTACTCGACCCCCGCGAAGTGTAGTGGGGACACGACCGTTCCGGAAAATTCTACCCGTGGCTGAGACGAAAGAGTGGTCCCGACATTCCCAAGGGACTCACGGGGTGTTTCTGGTCAGGGTCTACGTCCCGACCGGACCGACAGACGACGGGAGACCGGTCTAATGGCTCCCACCTGTGACTCGGGGAGACGGTACCCTCGATGGGTACACGACCGGGTCTCCCAGCATTCATATAGGGGGAGAAGATTCACGAGGTGCCCCACCCTTTCCGAGTAGACGACCTTCCATTCTCTCCTTTCTGTTTCTCCGTTTCCCACTTACGTCTACGATGTTGGGACGGGTCGTTGAGTTGGTCTCGGACACGGGATTTCGGACTTCAGAGGTGGAAACCTTTAAGTCACTGTTCTCCGGAATAAGCTCTAGTCCGACGTATTCGAGATACGAGTCGTGTACGTGGTGGACCCGGTATCTTGGAGAACTCGTAGGGTAGGGATGGTCCCACGAAAAAGGAAGGGTCCAAAAGGTCCCGAGACTGACGGTAAAGCCTTCTCTAACTGGAACAGTGGGATTGGGGGTTAGGTGCAATTCTTTACGTCTCTCTTTTCGTCCCGGGTGATAACCCGGTCCTTTCTCCTTCTGATACATCGGAAGTACTTTTCGGATCATCCCGATGTTCGACTAGTTTCCTTCCCTCCGTTTAAGGTCTGGGGAAAAAAAAGTGAAACACTTTATCTTTGTTTACTTCAAAGTATCTTTACACTTACTGAGAGGGGTCCACTCGGAACGGTCCTACCGTGACGACACTGTCTGACCCGACATCCCTCCCACCGCTCTCCTCCCCGCCGGACGTTCCTTCCGAGGGGGCTCTGTCCATGCCGGGTGATAAGACTTCGTACGTAGACATAACACTCTTTATACATCCCCTTATGTCAACCGTTCTCTATTGAGGCTAAGGTACGGTGGTGGGATTTTGTCTTAACGAAGTCTTATAAGACTTTCTGACTCTGAACTTTCCTTACCTCCGACGTCTTTTTCGAGTTCGTGTAACAATGTTGCTAAGTTCTTTTCGTTAAGCAGAGTCGGTACGCTTGTGGACCCACACGTCGATTTTCCTTTTCTCGTCTTTGGTTTCTCGACAAAATTTGCACGTCCTAGTCAAGAGGACACCCCTCGGTCCGTGGAGAGAGGCCCACCCTCAAAAGCAAACCAAGACCACAAAACAAAACGTACGAAAGGGAAATAGTAAAGAACTACCCAGGAGAAAGGGTCGAGACTCGACAACCGGGACGGTCGAGACCCACCGAGGGAGGTCGTTGTTCTCGAGTGTCACGAAGACCGAAGTGCACCCCTTGTCTCGACCGGTCGTTCGACGTGATAGGGGGTCCTAGGTCTCCAACAGTGAAAGAGTTTTCCTCTCCGGTGACAGGACCGGACCCCAAGGTCTGAGTCGAAGGTCTGGACTCGGTCGGGGTAACCCTCACTACGTTAGGTCAAACAATGTTTTGTGCGGTTTGTAAAGATTGTGTGGGCCCCGACTCCCCCCATCTCCGGCCCACACAACCGTGACTCGTCTGCCTAGGACGTGGAAATTTTGAGCTTTTACTTTCAGTTTTGTGTTGGTGGAGGTGAAAATTCAGTTACACATGAATTTGTTTTTACCTTTTTGTCATAGACCTAATATATATATATACACACACAATATATATATATTCAGACTCTTTTCAAATCAGTCAATAAAATACTATTTGTTGTTTTTCTTTATTCGTACGGACAATCAAAGTAGAGATGAGATTTAAGATTAAGTTCCCTGTAAACCCATTATCTAGATCAGAATCATTCTTGTAAAGTTTTTATGGTAAAAAGTTTTCGAAAAAAACACACACACACTCTTCAAAAGTTGTTATACAACTTCCTATATACCTTTGATCAAAATTCATGAAGTAAAACCCGTTGGGGAAGGGGTGTTTTTTTGTGTCCGAAAACCAAAACTCCGGCGTTCGAACGAGAGGATTGTACTGAAGGAGGTGGGTGTTGTCGTGGGGACGAAGTCGGTAGACCCAGAGTCAAAGGAAGAGTGACTTCGGAGAGGAAACAGACCTTACCAGAAGTACAATGGGGTTTAGTAATGTGACTACCGGTATTCCCGGACGAAATCGACGACCGGAGTTACAAGACCGACCATGGAGTTCGGAAGACGTTTGTGCGACCCTAAGGACCTCTGATCGTGACTTTGGTTGTACAACCGGTTCTCGATGAATCCTTTATTTGACGTGACTGGTGGTCGACCTCCCTGTTGAACCAGTTCATCAAAGTACGACCAAAAGAAGGTTTAAAAGAACTAGTGTCGAGCCTCAAGAAGTAATCGAACAAGGTCCAACGGACCTAAGTTTTACGTTCTCTCCGTTTATTCGGAACAAAGAAAAGGGGACGTTGCGGAGAGACAAGAGTGGTCTCGACGGTCACCGTGCTCAGTGGAGAGTCGAAAGACCCTGTTCCACTACGTACTTCCCTCCTCTCTTTCCACCTCCTCCGACCGGACCGGTCGCCCGGGTCGTGTCTGTAGGGCTAATGTACGTGGTGGGGCGGGGGGACTCCCCCCGGAAGACTGTTCTTCCTCCAGGTGCACTCTTAGTTCCACCCTATACCGGAGGGGCAGGAGAGGAGGGTGGACAGGACGAAGGTCCCTCCCGAGTGGAAGTCAGAACTAAAATTCTCGGCAAGCTTGGTCTCGTTTGTCTCAACGTAATTTGTACTGACAGGGTAGTGACAACTCACCGTACAAGTATCGTTGATCAGAGACATTTGTCGTTCTTTTCAGGGAACTATCTTACGTTTGTTGACTACTGTCGACGTCAGGTAAGGTAAATAAAAGATAAATAAGAGAGGTAGAGGAAAGATTACCGAGGAACTAAGTTCAATTACCGGTAACTCCCCGTGGACGGTAAACTCCCCGAGACTCTACTGCTTCGTGTTTACGACCGTGAGTCTTCTATTGCGAAACAAAAAAATTTTGACAAATCAGGGGATGACAAATACGTAAGGAGAGGGGAAGAGTAGTCGACCGAGGGGACACAGAACCCCAGTTCGGAGGTAAGACCCGTGTAGAAATTCCGACAAACCCCCATTTTGCTATATGGTCCATACTACTCGGTCCGTGTCTCAGACTCTGTTTCCAGAAGTTGGTTACTTCAGGTAATGAAAAGGATTGAACCCCTCTCAGGAAGTTCCTGGGAAGGGACCTCTGTGGTGACACCTCACAAAACATGTTCAGGTACACCAAGGGGACTCCCAAACCGGAACGTCTCGACCTAGGGGTCACAGGACGAGGACAGAAGAGAGAGAAGTGGGGCCATTGTGATCGTGACTCTCGGACTCTCCTGATCCTACTCTCTTTTGTGGGAGAGACCGGGGTCGACTACGTCTACTGTACGGGTCTCGGTTCACGACACGTTCCCAATTTCCTGTCGTCTCTGTGATTCCCGTATCTGTGAAGGCGATCCACGGACCGTCCACATTCACGATTTTTTTCGCCATGAATCTTAATGATTATCAAAGGGTAAAGAATGAAAGTCGACTGTTCCACAGGGTTAAAGGAGGAGGGAGAGTTACCTGATGTTGGAACACATGTGTCCTAAGTGGGATGGACTTAAGGATCAGATCATGTCGGACGTGTAAATGGACCTGACGACGACGACGATTTAGTGGAGTCAGCACAGGCTGAGACACGCTGGGGTGTCTATCGTTGGGAGGTCCGAGGAGGGAGGGACCCTAAGAGGTCCGTTCTTATGACCTCGCCCAACGGTAAAGGAAGAGGTTGCGTAGGTAAATGAACCTGCCGGACGTGTAAATGAACGTAGAGGACCATTCAAAGACTTAATCGTTTGACGAAACAGGAATCTCTTGTTTCATCAGGCGAAAATGAATGTGCCCAGGAAGGAATCTAGGAAATGTATTTTCCCAGACGTTTGCGTTTGTATTTTGTTATCGGTGTTCGATCTTGAGTAGAACAAGAACCTTTCGTCTTTTCTCGGACCATGACACTTTAAATACCCTTTTTCAGTTGTAGGTACCGAATAAGAGACACGGCTGTAGGTCTCAGGTCCTACTCTTCGTTTCTGAGTCCGTTCCTCGGGTTCCTGAACGGTTACCTCGAAAAACCTGAAGGTCCCGTCTCGTGTTACTCATACCGAGTCTAAAGAGACTTTCGGACTTTATGTGACATCTGAGGTGAGAAATGACGTCAAGACAGATCTTGATCGGATCGTGGGGACACTCCCATTTCACTTGGGGACTGGGACTTAGGGTAGTCTAGACACCCTTTTCCCCTGGTCCACAACGTGTCAGACCGACCTAAAGTTGTCTGTTTGGGGGTATAAAGAGGAGATTTTGTACCCCCCAGGAAAAGACAAAGATGTCGACTGAGGTCCACCAGACTGTACTTGAGATGGCTTTCTTTCGTCTAGAACTCCTCTCGAGTGTCTCTACTCGTACCAGACTACCCTTTTGCAGTCCTTACCCCACTTCACCACTATCCCTACCTCGTCCTATTAATTTAAGAATCGAATTTTCAGGGTGATCCCGTGACTTCTGCCTTCCCTTAAGATTCGCTCGAGCCCTCTGACGACGTTCGGAAACCAGTGAGTTGTCCTCTTAGGTCATTGGTTCATTGTCACATGTGTACATTTCATGGTCTGTCGTCTATACCCTAGACTCAGAGTAATGTGGTTCCGTCCCTCGACTTCTCGTCGTGTAGTCGTACATCGGCCCTGTCCTTATATCCACTTTCCCCTTTCTTGATCCACCTTCACCTATAATATGGTTTTGGACTCTAGTTAATGGAACAAAATCGTATATAATGGTGAGAAAACAATTATTTGTATACTAAATATTTGTGGTGGTACTACCAGGACGAATGTGGTATTTTCCAATTTTCTCCTTGATTCCCATAGTCGGAACCATAGAGGATTTTTACTCCTGCTTCCCTTATAAGAGAGGAGATGAAAAGGAAACTAATATTTTTGGATCTGGAGAGACGAGAGTCCCGACACGAGGGGACGGACGGGGGACATAGAGAGTGTTCGTAGGATACGATTATTTGAGTGAGAAACGGTCGGTGAGACGGAGTACGACTTAAGAAAGGTGTAGCTCTGTTTCTTGGGACTCAAAGTTATTCGGGTCCACTCACCAAATTTGATTCTCTGTCACACAAGCTCAGGGGACGATTCCGTCCCTCACACCCAAGTTCGGAGTTAGACCCCACGTCTACCGAAGTTCAGGGTAGACTGTTTCATACCAAAATCGTCCTCTTACTTAGGTGGGCCCTCCGGTGGCGAGCTACGTACGAGTGACCCTTCCCTCGAGACCGTCGTCTCCCAGTGGTGTACGTGATAGTGTGGTCGAGCCTCTGCAAGTCCGGTGACTCCGGAGAGGTAGGATGAGGGATTCGTCTGGGGATTCGGTTTCGGAGGAGAGGTGCGGGTGAGGTGACGGGAGGGAGGCCGAGAACGGTATACAGCGTCCCTCTATTACGTTGTCGAGAGGATCCGCAAGAGGACAGGGGTCAAGTGGAAAGACAACGGATCTCCGTTGGAAGATCTTACCTGCAGATGAGTGCGAGGAAGGTACTCTGAGTCGTTCTGTGTCTTCCGAGGCGCGTCGATGCGAGTCGCCCCCGGAGTCCGGAGACGGTGGAAGAGAGCACAAGGTCGGTGTGGTCGGTGAGGGACAAGAGGACGGAGGGGCAGACCCGAGAGATCCGAGGGGAAGACACTACGAGAAAGACGAGGCTGTTTGGACTACGTTCACAGCGGTAAGGGAAGAGGGTTGGTCACTGTTTCATGTGTCAAGGGAAGGATTGGAATGGTAACCGACTTTCCCACTGAACTCTCAATATGCAAGTTCTCGCGGAGTTCCTACCGTTGGTGTATTGTGAGTAGGGTCGTGGGGGGTCGAGGACTACCGTCCGAGGCATCTTGTATTCAATCGGTCACGACTGACTTCGCCCCTCCGGGGATTCTCCGGAGTCCGCGCGGTCGTTCTGCGAGTGGAACGTCCGATGGGCCACACCTGTGTCGAAGGGCTTCGGGTCCCCTCCGACCTACGCCGCCTCGTCTCACTGGTGCAGGTCCACGAACTAGGAAGGGGACCTCCGCTTCACGTCGCACTCCCGTCCCGTCGTGTGGGTGGGACCGAACACCCGGGAGGGCGGGAGGGGTCCCTCGCGTCGGTTGTGGGTCTTTGTCGAGTGTGTTCGGTCTGCCTTGAGAAAAGGGTGAATGAAACGGAGCCCCAGTATAAGTCTGGTCTAGGCAAACTTAAGCAGATTTACCACTCCGGGGTCTTATCTGGTCAGGGCCCACTCTATTAGTTTTAACAGGTACTACTGTCGGTGCTTCTCCAACTACTAGACATTTTCGGTTAGCTCCCCTCAAAGTCCACGTCACTCCAATGGACCCAAGTCAGGACCACTCACGAAGGACTAACATTCCCAGTGTTCTGTAAACCTGGGTAAAGAGGGTCTCTCCGACTTTTTGAAAGTAAGATTTCTTACTAATTCTTTTTCGTCCGAAGGTCCAAAGTGTTTACCAAACCCATATCAGGGACCCCACCACCCCCCGCCCCCCTCCCCAACCATAACAGACTAGAAAACTTTGTGTAACCTCAAAATATTAAACGTGGTTTATTGAGTGACAGAATTCAATGACGATACACGTCACCGAAACTCTAAAAATATTTTCTTGGTCGTCGGGATTCTTCGGCCTCACCACTTCGGACAATCACTCGTGGTTTTGGGGATGATGTTGTTTCCACGAATATAATTGTGTCCGGAGTGAACCGTCTTTGAAGTTGACGGGTCACCTCAGATCTCACGAACAGTCGTATTCTGTGGGGTGTCGATAAACTACCCCGTTATAGTAACCAGACTTAGAGTTTACGATGTACACATAGACAGATACTCTCCTCACGTCCCCACACACTCCCTTAAGGCTAGTGAATGGTCTTTACGTGTCTCGTATATTTTTGACTACTTTATTTGCTACCGCTTCAACGAGGGTGTACACATGAGGAGGGGCCCCAACATTAGACTCAGTCCCAGCGTAACGAAGGGGCCCTCCGTCCGATCGTACTAAAGGACGGTCCGAAGGGGACAGCGTGTGGAAAAAACCTAATTCGTTTCTTTCTTTCTTCCGTATATTCCGAATCTGGGAGTTCTTTAAAATTCTTTTTTATAAAAAGTTAATCTAGTTTTGGATTCATTAAACCCTCCTTCCGTCGAACTAAATCAGTTTTAAGGATTTGACTTTAAGGATAAATAAAAGTTTACGTTGAACATAATTATTCACCTCCTGGACGACTTTGAGGGAAACTATACGTAATTGGTGATATATGTTCGTATAGTTAAGAAATGCATATTTCCCTACAAACTAAACAACAGAAGAGAGGAAATTTGTGAATGTGATATTAAAAATTTACTAATAAAAATCGCTGGATTGTAGACTGTCGAACTAATCTAAGGGGCAAGTTAAGACAACTTTCTTGACCTTTGATTGAATGTTTCTTGAACGAGAGGTCAGTGATTTCAGTTATCCTTAATGAACATACCAAAGATCTTTCAAGAGTGTGAAGTTCCGTGAGACAAATGGTTCAATAATTTTTCTCAATTTTTGTTAGGGTATACCGAGCTTTAACACGTAGAGTACTACGAGGGGTGACTGACGCGTTTTCCGAAGGTACAAGGACGATTTAAAAGTAAAAGGACCAACAAACTCACGTACGCGGGTACACACTCGTATATGAGATATGGAAGGGTCACCGAGTCGTCTGGATGAGTAAGTGAGGGTTTGCCTCTTGGAATTCGGTTAGTGTTACACTTGCTGGTTTTCGGTCGTTTTAAGGACACACTGATTTTACGATGGTAAAGGTGCATTCTTATGTTTTGTTTATGTTTTTTGGTGGTCCTGGGTTGACGAAATTCTTGGGCCCAGGAGAAAACGAGACCTCGGGTTTCGGTCTCTGTGGACGAGCCCTGACCTGAGCCAGTGGACTTCTCATCGTCGTGGCGGACCCCTTTCCAGACCTTTAACAACAAGGACAACTAGACCAACAATAGAGAGTATCGGTGAAAGGGTTTGTAGATCTCTCTCTTTAACAATCCCCTTTTTCTTTT
Organism: Capra ibex; assembly: GCA_006410555.1. Taxonomy (NCBI): domain Eukaryota; kingdom Metazoa; phylum Chordata; class Mammalia; order Artiodactyla; family Bovidae; genus Capra; species Capra ibex. The sequence continues at coordinate 41,487,066 of SJYO01050590.1, forward strand.
TTACAATAGTATACTATACCTCTCTTTTTTTTTTTTTTGGGAGGTGTACACTTAAATCTTGAGTTCAAGTCAGTTATGGGTTTGACGAACCGTGAACTAAGTAGGGTGACTCTACACGACCCGAGACAAGATTGGTGACCCGTGTAGGAGTCGAGTCGTTCAAGGATGGGACCCCTTCCCAACGTCTTTATTGTTCTGTCCGTCGGGAGGGTTACCCTCAAGCCGACTAGGTCGGGGTGCCCTTCGTGTCTTGTCCGAGTCCCCTAGGGACTCCGACCCCCGACCACGGTCCCTTCCGAAGGTCCTCACTCCAATTCCTAACCTGACTTCCCATTCCTCTTCGGTCAGTCCGCTGTTCCTCCCGTTTCCCACGAGGTCCGTCTCCCACGTTCCGGACGTTTCCTCGTCTTCGTTGTACCGGACCCATGAGGTCCTTTACTTCGGTCTCACACACTGTCTGTCTGGTTTCTGTCCGACACCTGTTCGTACCCCCCGACCACCCGACGCGACATTCCCGGTCTTCAGTGACGCACGAAGTGAGTGTCTCTAATATCTTCGTCTGACTGTAAATCCTTCTTGGACTACGGGTCGTTTCTAAGAAGTCACTTGTGTCCCACCATACACACTACACCAAACGTCAAGAGACATTGTGAATTCAAAATGTGTTCCTGCAATACCGTATTTTCTGGAAAGCCCCGAGTCTCGTGGTTTTCGGCGACTTTATGTCCCCGAGTTCGTGTGACTGAGAAGTAAGTTTTGGGGACCACTACACCTTAGATCTGTCTACCATGACTACTTGGATAAACGTCCCGTTGTTACTTCTGCGTCTGGGTCTCTTCTCTGAATGCCTGTTCCCGTCCCCCGTCCCGCCACCACCTCCTTCCTCTCCCACTCTACTTCCGTCTCTCATCGCACCTTCGTACATACGATGGTATGCATTTTATCTGTCGGTTGTTCTTAAACGACATACTGAGTCCCTTGAGTTTGGCCCCGAGACATTGTTGGGTCTCGTTACCCTTTCCCACCCTACACCCTCCTTCCAAGTTCTCCCTCCCCTGTACACATGTCGATACTGATTAAGTACAACTACATACCGTCTTTAGTTTGGTTCTAACATTTCATTAATAGGGAGTTAATTTTTATTTGTTCATTTTTGGGACCACTCAGGACCACTGAACGTGTGTGAAGAGACGAAATTCTTATATTTTCATCCCTGGTGGTGCAGAGACGGTGACCTTATGGAGAGGAGGAGAAGTAGTGTCGTGAGGGAGTGGACTTGGTCACCTCTCGTCCCGTCTCTCTGGGGCCCCACCCCCCACAGGTCCTGGTGTCTAAGGAGGTAGAGGGAGAGGGGTGTCTCCGAGACGGGGGTTGGGTCGGTGAAGTACAATCCCGAGTCAACAATCACTCGAGGACCGGGGAGAAGTGTGGAGTGCTCCCCGACCTCTCGTCGGGGGTCCAGTGTCTTCCCGAACGAACGTACGAAGAAAAATCTCCCCGCGAAGACTCCGTTCTCTTACCAAGTGAAGTCGGGGTTGTAGACTTTACGAAAGTCTACTATTTGTCTGGAACCATAGTGAGTCATGGGAGAATCGTTACCACCATGTCTCTTGTCCTGTTAATGCCGAAGAAAGTCACGACGTGAACGGCACCGATGTGAGTTGACACCCAAAAGAGGTAGTCAACCGAGAGGAGTCTGCGTCTAGCCCCCACCCCTGTCGGGATTTGGGTCGAAGGGGACTGTACAAGATTGGAGGAGTGTGGGAAGATTCGGACCCCGAGAACGACCATGTTCGGGAGAGGACGTCCCGGTTCAGAAAGAGTTGAAATAACGAGAAATCGTCGGTTCGGACCGATTTTTTGGTACTGGACGGAAAGGTCAGGTGGACAGGGTTCACGTCGTACGACCCCGTTACGTCGTTTCCCTAGGTCCCCTCTCCACGACCTCGCATGGACGTACGGCTACTGGCGCATCTACTTCTTGTCGTACCGCTACTCTTCCCGCTGTATGCCCTCGCGGACCTTCTGTCCTCCGTGAACCCAGTCACACTCGGAGGACAGGGACGCCGTGGCTACCGAGCCCCCGCCCCTCCCCTCTTTGACTTCCGGGTGCATCCCTTGTGGGAGAGAAGAAAAGGTGCGATATGACTTTCCTGTAGTATCACTCCTTCTCGAAACATTTATTTGGGGTCGCGTCGTCGTGTCGAAGTCGGGACTCCTGTCGTCGGGTCTGTGGAGCCCAATGTTTCGACGTCCGTATTACACGACCGGTACCAGTAGTCGTCACACAGGATGAGAATTTATCACAATGGAGAGTGTTATTACGAACTTAAATGACAACCTAAGGAAACACTTTGATGACATTAACTATTTTACGAAGGTTTGACGAACGAAGGAAGAAAACACCCACACAAACGTCGTCCTCGTTCGTCGATAAAACGTTTCCTTGTAGAAATACGTTTTAGTGGAACCCAGACGACTTCATGAAGGAATCTCACTTCACAATCCTCACCTTAATGATCCAGTCTCCCCTTCTTAATGAGAAACCGACACCGACATCTTTCGTTCTGTGAAAAGGATTTTACGTGGGAGAAACTTTCTTTACGTCTCGACCCCCGACCCTGTCCCTTCTTTTCCTCGATCGGGACACCACCGATTCGGACGAAGAGAGGAATCCTTGCAGTTTATTTTCGTACCCACACTCCAGTCTGTCTGGGGACCAGAAAATTCGGTTCCTAGGAGTTTACGAAAAGAGGGAGTAGAGTCCACTGTCTTATACAGGTACACGAGTCGTACGGAAGTCCCCCACGGGTCTAACAATTCCGGTTCGAGTGTACGTATTTCGGAGGTGAACAGGAGGGTAGACTCTTTCCAGTAGTCTTTCGGTGACCGATTTTTGGAGGGCTGAACACGGTCCAGACCCAGACACTGACGGTCGAACCGGGTCCCGTCGACGTAGTAGTACTGTCGACCCGACCAATTGTCGGGGTGTCCCAATCAAAGTCCGACAGGAACGGTATGGTTGTACGTAAAAGAGGGATCTATTCACAACTTCTTAAAGCAACCGTGTCGAAGAGTTAAAAATACCAGGCGATGAACCACTGTACTTAAATAGATATCACTGGTTTTGGAAAAATTTTTCCTGCTTACTGTAATAACGTACTTAGTAAGATAGAAATATCGTCGAGTCAGTGTTTGTAACCACGAGACGTAATTATTGTTGTCGGATCCGAAATTAGGGAAAGGTCCTGGATTCGAGTGGACGGACCTTGGGGGTTACAGGGACGGAGAGAGTCTCGGTGTCGGACCGAGGTAGGTGTTGGAGTAAAAGGGGTTGTCCTGAGTACTTAAAGGAAGTTTAGAGACCTGACTGGAGGAAGGGGTCTACGTGTGGAAGAGGAGAAATGGACAATTTTTAGACGGGGGACACCTTTTTGCAGAGGAGTCTATAATTGTTGTCAATGAACTCTGCACCCCCACCCAACAAGAGACACATAGAAACCTATTGAAGTAAACAATTACACTCGTAAATATCGAAAACTTAATTTTTGACAGTTTTCTATTTCTTTACTTCTAGGTACTGAATAAAAGATTACAAACACACGTAGATTTTCGAGGGGTTCACCACATGGAGACCTATTCTTAGACCCGGGAGGGTCACCTCATACAGGGTTTCTGACCTCATAGACCACACCCCACGGCCTTCCATGTCCTCTTCGACCCCAGACAAACCTTGTCGGACCTCTCATGTCGACTGCTTCCCCTGGACCGAATATGGATCTACGGGAGGTGATACGTTAGGACGGTCCGTGTCCTATTGGGTCCTACTCCCTACCACACGACCGGGTCCGGTCGACCAGAGACTGAAACATAGATAGTTGTCTAGCCGGTGGCCTGACCTGACACCGTCGGAATGATGCGAAGGTCCCTAGCCGACCCTGAGAGGGAGAGAGTCTGTAGTGGTAAGTGGGGCCCACAGGACCCCCCCTGACGCCCCGCACCTCGGGACATAGAGACAGGCAGGACCTTTACGGCGTCTCGAGAGTCGACACCCAGGAATGACGAGAAAGAAGACGAAGGAATTCGTTCAGTAGGATTCACTAAAAGGGTTCGTTACGACCCGTCCAGAGAAAGTGCAAAATACAGGAGGTACCTGGAACTACCAGTGTCACCAGGACGTCTTCCCTCCCACCTAGGAGGTGCTTTCCCCTGTTGGCGGCTGAATGTGTACTAGAAGTTTCTGTTTCTTCGGGGACCGTACCGAGAATGGACCTTCCTGAATTATTTTCAGGTGTCGTCGCAGGCCTACGGAAGGGGGGACGACTCTTCGAAGTGGTTAGCGTAGTGAGCCTTTTCTGCCTTTTTCCACTACCTCTAAGATAACGAGAGAAGTCTCAAGACTTCCCAATAGTACCTCTCCAGTTTGGGTTACCTTTCATCTTGTACGTTGTGAAAGTCTTTTTGTCGTTGTCTACGTGTGTCTCCACCATCTCCATTCTTAATTTCTACACAAAGATCCCGGAAACGTGGAATGTTTCGTACTATACTTTCCTCTTCAATGTACGATTGTTGTGTCCCGAAACCTTTTGACGCAGGTGTGTCGTGTACGTACAGGTGCACCAGATCTCACAATTCTCCTCCTGCGGCCCGACCAGTTCTCATGACCTGTGACTACTACTTACGTTTGGTGACGTCTGTGACAAGGCCTTCCTGTTAGTACCTCTTATGTCTTGTTGATCACCTCCTGAGCTGTACCGGTTTATTTGAGTTCCCTTTCTGGGTCGGGGGACCCCTGACCAGTGACTAGAATGGGGTCCACATCGCCAACCCTGTCCCTGTAAAAGTGAAAGTCAACCGAAATTCTTTAGTTTCTAACTTTTACGTAATTACTTGACCCTTCCTTCGACCCCAAGTCCTCTTGCCGGGGAGGGGCGAAAATTTGTAAGACATCAAACACAGAGTCCTCTTGGGTGCACGAGGGAGGGACTCCTTTACGGTGCCGTGACGGACCCCGACCTGAACTCCCGCCCGTCGGTGACTGCGTTCGAGCCTGTGTGAGGAACGGTTAGGTGTGGGGTCCTGCACTACAAGGTTCCGACTGTCTGTAGGTCATTTTCTATTACGACGTTCTGGAGTCCCAGGGGTGTGCGTCTTTACGTCCCACCCTAAGATAAAAGAGTCAGCCCCAACACCCAGACTCCTTACTTGACGAAACTCCCTTCGGTGAGGAGTGGGACCCCTTGTCCTACTGAGATGGTTTGTCCCTTTTGACTCACCTTCGACGGACACCAGGAGTTTGGAGGGTCTGAGGTGAGACGAAGATCCGGGTGTCTTGACCCACCCCGACTCAGCCTCGTGTGTCCTCTCCCCGACCAATGGGGGACTTCAACAGTGTCGGGGTGACCTTCCGAGCCGAGATCTGTTGAAGACCCTTCTTCGGCGGATCGTGATCGCACGGGACCCGAAGAAGTCGTGACGGAGTGGACTCCAGACCCACCCGAGGCCAGGGGTCCCACGTCTTAGGGTCGGGGACGACGGGACACGAGTGGACGGAGGGGTGAGTCCGGTCCTCGGGGGTCCCCGTCCCCGGAGTGGAGTAAGGTCAGTCACGGGTCGTCTCACAGACCGTGAATAGTCTCCAGGTCATTCACTAATACTCTTACGTTTCTCCAAGATTCGATTGAGTGTTTATAGTCCTCCGTAGAAGTTTAAGTTGTTGCTACCGACTTGTTCCCAACCCTTCATGGTCGGAAGGGAGGTCACCCCAGTGGAGACGACTTCGCCGGCCCGATGGGCCGTCGGTCGTGTCCTTCCCCCGAGAAGACCAACCCCCCGGTACTTGACGACCCGCGAGAGGTCCGGAGATCCCTCGGAGAGGCGTACCGCACAGACATGTCCGTTCCCTGCACGCACGTTCGGACCTACGTGTGTTGTTAGTCGACCCAAGAGGAGGGACCTCTATGGTGCTCTCCTTTTTGAGGTAAAACTTCCGAGTGAGAACAAATGTCGACGGAGGCTTCTGGTTTTGATTTTGAGACATTTTAAGTATTTTATATGCCATAAACCCGTGTTGTGGAATGTTGACTTTAAGTTGTTACTCTAATACTTCGGTCCTGATTGTCCAAGACCACCCCAATCCTTCTCCAGGGACGAAGTCGACGCTACGAGAAAAATGTAAGGAAGATAATAGAGTGGAGTTTTCTCTGACATAGAGGAATTTCCCTGTCTACTTCGAAAAATTGAGTACTGAAATTGTTTACTTCCTGAAGCAAATGGTTTCAAGAGGACGAAAGGGTGTGGTAGAGGGAGTCCCCTACACGTCCCCCGAGGTCAGAGTGGGTGTGTCGACCGGACACTCCACCATACACGCACACACACACACGAGTTCCTCTGGTCTCACACGTGTTCTGTTGTGAGACACCGTATGAAAACGTTTCAGTACAATCTGGACGTTCTCTTCTTTTCCGACTACCAACCCCTGGTGTGAGAAAAACCGGTACTGGACGGGGTTCGGAGAGGTCCTCCCTGGACCGACTGGGGAGGGATCGGACGAGGTTCTTACTGTCTCGAACATGTGGGACGACCACTGTACCCTTTCAGTCGGCGGTTTGCCTAAAAACTTCGTATGCAGAGATAAAGTTGACGACAGAGACTTCATACAGTCTAGAACCCGATACTTGTACTTTGGTACCCATCAGAACAAGTTTTTTTTTTTGTTTCTTCTCCTTCTCTGTCGTAAACACCTCCCTGTTCCGTGGTACGGTACGTTCTTGCCTTCGTGTCCCGTTTGCCGTGTCGTCCAACGTACGTAGGGGTCTCGTCGGACCCTGTGGCGAGGGTCCGGGGGTGTACGATGCGACCCGTCCCTCCTGCAGTGATCATCGTGAGTCCCTTTTCACGTTCAACGGTTTTATAGAATGTTTGACTCCCTGGGACTCCTACCGAAAGGATTTGATATTTACGGTCGGACTACTTTTTCCGTCCGGTCGAGAGTAGGACCCGATGGGTATCCTTGAGAGACCCCTAGAAATTGTGAGAATACGGACCCAGGGTGAGGTTTCTAAGAATAAATTTCCTGGACTTCATACGGGGTTCGAAACCCATAAAAACTTTCGAGGGTCCACCAAGGTTGAGTCGGACAGTGAGTGTTGTCGAGTAAGGGAAATCTAGACCTCGTCGGTGTGTCTCACCCCGATGGTCTTTTCGGGTGTGTCCGACAATGTCGATTCGTTACCCAAGAAGACCCCAACTACGCCCAAGTCATGAGTCTACCTACGTTTGACTCATCCCGGTAGGGCTAGAAGGAAAACTCCCTATCTCCTCCGAGTGTTTGGGTCCCTCGACCACTGTCCATATTTACCTGGTACTCGTGTTGTAGCGAGACGATCTGAGGACCTTAGTCGGTGTCCTGTGGGGATCTCCGGTCTTGTGATCCCTTCCAGAGTGAGGGGTCCTTCGAAGATGTCAGTCGTGACTCCCGATTTGCCAGTCAGAAGTTTTCTCCCCAAAGGTCACGGTGGGACCCGGGACCCGATCTGCCGGAACCATCGAGGAAGGACCCTACGGTCAGAAGCAAGACTTTGGGATGTCCTCCTACCTGGGAGTCGGAATCCTTCGGTTTGATATGTGGTCCCAAACCTTTCGGGGAAGGGTGTCCCGAGGATTCGTCCGAGAACTCTACATCCGAGGTCCGGTTGGGGAGACGTCGATGTCCTCAGTTTACTCGGGACTCAAGGGGTTCACGTGTCCCTCGTCAGACGTAAATACGCAATTCAGAGTAGACAATGTTTTTTTTTTTTTTTTTTGTGACTTTCCTACGGTAAACGGTTAGGTCTGTGTTTCGTTTGGTTCACTCTCACTTTCACCGAGTCAGAAACACTGGGGTATTCTGATATGTCAGGTACCTTGAGAGGTCCGGTCGTATGACCTCACCCATCGGCAGGGGGAGAGACCCCCTAGAAGGGTTCGGTCCCTGACTTGGGTCCAGAGGGTGTAACGGACGTCTAAGAAGTGGTCGACTCGGTGATCCCTTCGGACGCAAATACGTAATTCAGAGTAGAAAAGGATTTTTTCGACTTTCCTACAACAAAGGGTTAGGTCTATCCTTCGTTCGGTCGTAGGGTCGTTTGGTCAATGGGACTTCGTAGGACCCCTTAAGGATACCCCTCGGAGACTGAAGACTGGACTGTCCATTGTGGAGACCGTGCCTTCCGAAGACATAACCCCTAACGATTCAGACAGAGGTCTTTGGTCGATGGACCAAGGACCTTTTCCCACTCGTATGTCGTACCTCCCGACTCGTTGGACTGACACCTAAGTCTTGTTCTCTGACTCCCATCGACACCCAGTGGATCAGGTGGGACCCAGGTGTTGTTCAGTCGCTGTCAAGACTCCACGGACCCTCACTCGAGGGATGACAACGAGAACTCATGGTTGTTACGTCTGTACCGAAGATTTGTGCACACGACGGAGGGGTCGTCGTTGCTATTTCCGGTTCAGATTTACAGTCGCTGTCGGTAAGAGACCCAATACCTCTTATGCTCCGACCCGGTAAAGAGGTAAGTTCTTGTTTGTCCGTAGTTTTTTCCTCGTTTTTGCTCGAGAGGTCAGGAGTAGACTGTAAAATCGTCGAACTACTACACTACTGGTTGACACTACTTCTGTTCAGGTACTCTCGAGAGTTTGGTGCTGACACCGACCCACCCACAACCCCTCCTCCCTCGTCCTACTCCTCCCAAGTCCCTCGTACGTTCGTCCTGTTGCCTTTCCCGGTAGGTTTGACAAACGTGTTTCTTGTGTTTACGTCCGAGCTAAAGAGTAAAGGTCCAGTCTAGTTGAGTAAGGACACTGATACGACCAGACAGTGTCTCGGTTCACACTGACTGGTTCTACCGGGGTCGAGTCCACGGTCCGACCTCTGTGTTTTATCCCGTGTCGTTTGTCAAATCTACTGGTGCTGGGTGTCGTGAGGGCACTTTAAGTCGCTTTTGGTTTCCACCCCTTCGGTTTCTGTTCTTATGTCAGAAAACTCACGAAAACGAAATTGCTGAAGTGGCATATATACAAATATATATGAACGGCGATGTTAAAAGATTTTTGTTTTGGTTGTACTTTTAGTTAATCCGTTGTCTTTTCTAGTTGTCTCCAACCCTCTCTGTCGTGTCGTTTAATTTGTAACGTTTTTTACTACTGAATACCGTCGATTTTTGTCGGTTGCTACCTGGTTCTTATAAGTGCGAGTCGACTCAGTCCTCACCCTCCCTGTCCGGTGGTCCCTTTAGAACACACGACGAAGGGACGCCTTTAGCCACACCCTCTCCCGTCCCACCTCCTCGGTGGCCAATGTGACCCTCTCAATACAGTGGTCTCCAATTCCTGTGGACCAGAGAGAACAGAGACACGACACCGGACGCCCAGTGTCTACGGGTCATTTCTACACTACTTCCTGACTCATTTACTCTTCCACCGGCACTCGTAGGGAAGATGTGCCTCCGGGTCGTGTCTTTACGACTCCGGGGGATTCCAGAGGATGACCGGGTCCCGCAACTTGACCGTGACGAGGGCCGAGTCCCTCCGAACCAGAGTCCGAGGTAGACTGATCCCCTTTCCAGTGTCAATGACTTTTTGTCATGTTCCTACAATTGGCCACACTAAAAACTTTCGGACTACCTTACAGTTACTTTCGGACATGACGTGTCTGTGGGGGTTCAGTTTCCGATTGATGTTTTACCAGACACCCGAAAATATCTGGACCCCGAAAGGACTGGTTACGTTCCACTTCCTCCTGTGCAGACTCTGTGGCGACTCGTCCCGACTTGGTCTGCCTTCCACGTCACCCGAGTCGGGGTCGTGCGCCACTCCGTTGGTCCTTCGACGACACGAAGACGCCCACGTGGTCTCGCCCCCAGTCCGTAATGCGTCAGCCCGACGGGTGGACCACGTGTCTGGAACCGGTGTAGGACCGCGTATCTTTGTTTCGTACTTGAGGTGGTGGACGTGCTGTCGCGAGGTTCCTCCAGACGAGTTTCATAGTAAATACTATAAAAGTGAACGTAATCTCTGGTAGAGACTGAATTCCCAGACCAAGGTCTTACAAGTGCATTCAAAAGAAACTACCTCCGACATTCACGACATACACCACTCTACTAATCCGTCCGTCTACAGACCAGCATTTGACTCTTATCTCGGGTCCCGGTGTGTCCCTCCCAGGACGACAAGAGGGTCGTAGTCTAATAAAATATTGGTTCGTATTAAATGTGTACTCCTTACCGTTAAAATATGGACTGAGCCCCTCATGAAGTGTATTTCACCTTAAATATCTGTAGATTCGAATACCTCCAACCGCCTAGATACATGGATTCAGATTGTTTTATAGCAAAGTCATGTACCAGTACCGTACTTCGACTCACAGTGCTCCGAATTGAGTGTAGGAGTTCCTGTACCATCACAGAATGTCAAATAAAGGGAATAATAATGTTCCTTTTGGATGTAAATTTCATTACTACGACATAGAGGGATTGTGAAACCCCAAAAAAATCGTTCATGTAAGTATTTATGAGGATAGTAAAATAGTGACGTTACATGGATGCTTCGTCCCTTCCGTCTGTAGTGAGAGGGACCACCCAGGTACTCCCTTGACTCCGGGTCTAGGTCACCAGGTGAGGAGATGTGAGATGATAGTCGGACCGGGGGTTTCGTCACCGTATGTCTCTAGAGGAGGAATAAACCATCTCCGATAGACCCGTGGTCCTACCTGGTATGCTAACTAGGGTGTCTACAGTCGGTCCGTTTCGCACCGTTGGGTAAGGGTCGGTCCGCAGCCCCCGTCTCCCAGTCCGACCGTGGCACCTCGTCCTTAGGGGCGTGTCGTGTGTCGTTGGGTGGGGTACGAGGTGGGTAGGGACGTTTCCCGAGGTGCGTTGGACCGTGTGTGCGAACTGTGGGTGTCTCCGGACGGCTGCGTGACCCCTGGCTGGTCCACCCGTCCCGGCCAAGACGGACGTTTTCCGGGAGGACTAGCTCCGTACCCAGTCTAGGGTCTCCCCGGTCACCCTCCACCACGACGGGAAAAAAACCTCGGAGACTCAAAACTCCTCCCAAGAGACCTACAAAGGATTTCCCACACACCCCTCCACAGTGAGGTAGATGGTGTGACGAGGGGTTGTGTCCTAAGTTGACCCACGTTGTGTCCTCGCGACTGTGGGAGAGGACTATGTAAACTCCTGGGGGGACGGACCGGACCCCGACAGAAACTAGACGTAGTGATGAAGCCCTCGATCCTACCCCTGCAAGAGGTCACAGTGGTCATCCCGTCCCATGTCCACTCCTATAGATCCCGTGCCGACACCCCAAAGAGAGGACACGGAGGTGTCTTGGCGTCACCCGGGGTCCCGAGTATAATAGTTGAGACAAAAGGTCAGCCTTTTTGACTCCGTACTTCGTCGACCCCCGGAACGGTTCCAGTCTGTCGATGGCCCACCGTTACGAGTGTATGGGTGTGTTAGTTGAGGGTCGGGGATTGTAGAATTCCAGAAATGATTAGTGCAAAAGTAAGGTTTTACCGTTAAGGTACAAATGAAGGGGTGACAGTAAGTCCCCTTCCCCTACCCCCGCCCTCCCTTTTATCAAAAAACCTTGTTTTCACTTTCAGTGAGTCAACACAGAACTGACAAATACTGGGGTATGTGATATGTCAGGTACCTTAAAAGGTCCGGTCTTATGACCTCACCCATCGGCAAGGGAAGAGGTCCCCTAGAAGGGTTAGGTCCCTAGGGTTGGGTCCCAAAGGACGTAACGTCCACCTAAGACATGATGGACTTGATGGTTCCTTCGGGAACCTTGTTTACACACGCACTTAAAGATTTGCACACATCTCCGCGCACCCCCTCCCAAAGACCAGAACAGGTGTAATCTGAATTGCTTTTGTTAATCCAAATATCCTGTGTTTCAACCGATGAATGTAAGTGAAGTCAATATCGTTATAGTTGCTGCGATGGTTGTTGTTAATTCCGTAGTTTTCACAAGGTACGTAGTCACTTTATCACGACAATCCGTTCGTCGGTCTTCGGTGTCTTCCCTCCTTCGTGTTGTCCTTTTTTTCTTCTTTTCCTGTCACAATATTTTCCCCTTGTAAGATCGTGCCTCGGTGAACCGATGAATTTTTTAGCGGGATTTTATTTTTATATGATCCATGCAGTAAAACCTTTAGTGAAGACTGTGTCGTTTATTTTTGTCAGTGTTCAGGGACAGAACGGGACGGATGGCGTGGTAGCCGTCAGGGCGGTTTCTGCTAAACACAGAGTTTTCCGGACGCCTAGTTCAAGATGTGATTTTCCGGAGAAAAGGTGCGAGAGGGATCGTTTGAGAGCCAAAACCTAGTTCACGCTAGCCCGAGACACTGAACAGGTCCACTACGTCACGTCCCACCCCACCCACACGTCTGTCTCTGTCCTGCCCTCCGCGGGGCCCGCCCGTGTATGAGTGCAGCCGAAGCGACTCCCGGTGCAGATGTTACGACGGCTAATGCTACTCCCTCAGTTTCCACAAGGTCCGCAGTGATTTCATGGGGACCTGTCTCGTCCGCCCCCGTCTGCAAGTACTCGTACATCCTTCCTCTGCGGTACGGCTGGTGTACCCCTGTATGGGTCCGGGGCATCGTGGGTGTCTTTGGTCCTCGGTTTCCCTTCACTGGTGTGGCAGGTGACCACCCCTCCCTACACCCCGCCCCGTGGACTTACACACTTTCTCAGGTATGCGTGAGCGTTTGTGTGCGTGCGTACGTGCGTGTGTGTTACGTCTAGAACCAGGATCCGCCGTGACCTGGTTCGGTGTATGGACGTCCTGTTTGTTCTCCCTCCGTGCACCGTTGGGACGGGACCGTGGGTCTCAGTTTTGGGGTTCGACTCCCTCTTCCGGGAGGATGAAGAACGCACCCCAGGGGTTGGTGGGGTGAAGGAAAGGGGGGCGGAACTCGTGAGACTGGCCGTAAAGTGCAAGAGTGACACACGGGAGCTTTGTTTGGTCATAGGGACGGGGAGGAGTGGTCAGGTTCATGACGTCTCCCGTACACGACTTTCCTTCAGGAGTGTCTCGAGAGACAGTTTCCCTGTGCTTCCAAATGTCCCTCTGTCCGGCCGCTCCGTGTGCCAGGTCCATGTCTCCACGCCCGCCCCCCAGTCACGTCCGTTCCAGAGTGCCCCCTCCTCGTGACTCGATCCCACTGCTACCAACTCCGAGGGTAGCAGGGGGTCTCGTCGTAGTTGGGGAGTTCTCCGAGGAGAAAGAGAGATAGAGACAGAAGGGGAGGGAGACATAGGAGGTCCGACTCTCCCGAGGAGAGGTAGGACGTCTGGGGGTCTCCGGAGACGCTGGGGGTTGGGATATGGTGGACGGGTATAGGTGAAGGAGGAAGTCCGAGTCGAGTTTACGGTTTCGGGACTACCGAAGAAACGTCCAGGAGGAGTGGACGTCGAGGGTAGGACTCCTCAGTCTTAGAAAGAACAAGAGACTTCGACACTAGTGATTTAGACTCCAGACACGGACTTCCAGTTGGGACCCTATTCGAGAGACTCTTGCTCCTGACACGACTGACGAGACGGGTGGGGGGAGGTGGGGGACTACTTAGAGTAGGGGGTCGGGTCCCGAGACTCGAGTCTGTCACGGACTGTGCACCGTTACGGAGGTGGAAGGTAGTCGTACGTAGGAGGTCCAGTAAGTCGAGACGAGATGAGAGTAACAAAACCCAAGAACATAGAACACCCTCTATCTTGTAGGGAGTCAAGTCAAGTCAAGTCAACGAGTCAACACAGACTGAGAAGCGCTGGGGTACTTGGTGTCGTGCGGTCCGGAGGAACAGGTAGTGGTAGAGGGCCTCAAGTGAGTCTGAGTGTAGGTAGCTCAGGTACTACGGTAGGTCGGTAGCGTAGGAGCCAGCAGGGGAAGAGGAGGACGAGGGTTAGGGAGGGTCGTAGTCTCAGAAACGGTTACTTGGTTGAGAAGCGTACTCCACCCATAGGGATCCTACATTGGATTTTTAGGTACATGCGTACCGTGTGTGACGTAGGAAAAGACCCGAGTCGTGTCATCCCCGATATAATCACGGACAGCAGAGGACTATCAGGGGTCCTTCGGGAGGTAACCTCCCACATCACCCTCGAGACATGGGCCTCCGAAGACCAACGTTCCGGTTGTGGACTTTTAGGTGACACAGAAAAGTTGTTCTATTCTGTACAACACCTTTATTTTTGAGGTCAGACTTGATTTATTTTTCCCCGGGTCGTACGAATGTTGACCCACGTGAATCACGACCTAGTTCTTCTAGTCTTGTCTTCCAAGACACTTCACAGTCCAGGGTCCTTGACCATAGTTCACGTCTGGGTCTCCCTCGGCGACGTCTCGGGACCGGGAAATACGGTGACACGTCTTCCACCTGTCCGACCGACAAGGTCATCGACACCATCTCTACAGGTAGGACCAGTGACAATTAGTGGGGTTCACGTAAATGTCCCCTCGAGATTGTGACGAACTCCTAAGCCCTAAAAATTTGTTAAAATAGAACTTCTTACTTACCAGAAGGACTGGTTGACGGTGCTGAAGACTGAGGTCCGGGGGTAGAGGAGAGAGGAGGGACGGGTGTCAGGGTCGCGGAGGGAGTGTCAAGGAGTGGGAGTACTGACGGTGGAGGGTCTGGGGAGACAGTCGGAGATTGGTCATTCGGTTTCGAACGGACGGGGTCGAGACTCTAGACACCATGTGCATACACAGACTGCCCTCCCGGACGAGTTGTTAATGGTGTAGAGTGGAGAATCTCGAAGAGAAGAGTGATCCTCCCGGTTTGACTCTTCTTCGCGCGGGGGTCCCTTCCTGTCCCGAGCACGGGGAGTTGTCTGGTCGACGCGACCAGTCGCTACTCTGTCCGTGGGCCGGCGTTTCCGTGCTGCGGCCTGGTGTGAGTCGACTGCGTCACCCGCCTTACGGCGGTGATATGACCTGACGCTCTTGTGTGCAAATAAGAGTCTAATAAGCGTAGTGACGTTTGTCATTGCGTGTCGCCCGATTGACCGCCGGATCGGTGTCTCGTGTGAGAACCCCCGTCTCGGACAGGAAAGAAATCCCCAAATTGTCGTTGCGTCTCAGTGTCTCGTGTACGTCCCGGAAGGGGAGAGGAGGTCTCTCCTTGACTACGGAATCTTTGTGCACCAGCAGTCCTCGCTGACCCGGAGCTCTCTCTGTCTCTTGTCATTTCTGGGTGACAGGGAGGACAGCGTAGGGCGTTTACCGGTCGGGGACGGGACAGGACGATACCGTGGAGGGAATCGCCTCCGGTGTGGGTGGCGAACGCGTGAGTCAGGGTGAGACGAAATCTGAAGTAAAGAGTCCTCGAGGAGCGTCCTCAGACACAGAGAGCTCCCGCCAGTCACAAGTGGAGACCTGGTGAGGATAGTCGGATACTTGACAAGAGGTCGACCGGGTGGGGTCGGGTGACACTACATAGTCCAGTGAGTCCTGGTTAGACTATCGCTGAACTGGAAACCGCAGGGTCTTGAGAAACCGTTGGAGTAGTTGAGGGAGAGACGTCTCAGGTGGTATGAGTGATTTATCACGGTTTAAGGTCTCCCAAGGACCTGACTGGGGGATTAGATCCTCTGTCCTCCGACCTCGACCACGTCCACGGACCTTAGGTGTCCGAGACCGGTCCACCGAGGTGATCCCCAGGTCCCCTCCGTCTTTTACGGTCGGGAGGGGCAGAAGGGTGTAGGGTAAAGGGACAAATCATCGGAGGAGACGTTATTTCAGTGACAGTTCACTCATACTGAGTCGGGGGTGGGAAGGGTAGTTTCAGTGGTGTCGTAGACCAATGGTCGTCCAATCCGGTCCGAAGGTCGTACCGTGACGGAAGTACGAAAGAGGAGAATCGGACACTGTCCTCCCAGAGGATGTTGACTTACGACTCCGACCCCCTGGGTGTACACCTCGGTCGTCCGGGATAGTCGGGTCAGTCTCAACCGAGAATAATAAAAAACAGGAAAGAGTGGGTAAACTTTCTTGGTTCGTTCAGTAAGGGTTCGTTATTGCAGTTAATAAGTTTTTGTGAAAACTGAGACCTTTAAGTTTTAGTATTGGGTCTAATTACACCTGGATTCTGGTCCTTGAAACGACAAAGACTCTTGAGACAAGACTAACAGGTAGTCACAGTAGACGACGGGTTGATGTCCGAGGACCCTCGGCTCAACCTGGGTGTCGGTCCTGTCTCATATCCACACCGTACCCAATCCGTCGTTCCACGAACATCACCTTTACTCTTCTGGTTCAGGTACGAGAAAAACGACGGACCTCAGAGAGACGTCTAACTTCTTCGACTCCATTAGTGACCGGAAAACCCCAAATGACTCCGTCGACTTACTCCGTCAAAAGTAAGGTTAGGGTTTCTTTCCGTTACGGTTTCTTACGAGTTTGATGACGTGTTAACGTGAGTAGAGTGTACGATCATTTCATTACGAGTTTTAAGAGGTTCGGTCCGAAGTCGTCATGCACTGGGCACTTGAAGGTCTACAAGTTCGACCAAAATCTTTTCCGTCTCCTTGGTCTCTAGTTTAACGGTTGTAGGCGACCTAGTACCTTTTTCGTTCTCTCAAGATCTTTTTTGTAGATAAAGACGAAATAACTGATACGGTTTCGGAAACTGACACACCTAGCGTTATTTGACACCTTTTAAGACTTTCTCTACCCTTATGGTCTGGTGGACTGGACGGAGAACTCTTTGGATATGCGTCCAGTCCTTCGTTGTCAATCTTGACCTGTACCTTGTTGTCTGACCAAGGTTTATCCTTTTCCTCATGCAGTTCCGACATATGACAGTGAGACGAATAAATTGAAGATACGTCTCATGTAGTACTCTTTGCGACCTGACCTTCTTTTGTGTTCGACCTCAGTTCTAACGACCCTCTTTAAGTTATTGGAGTCTATGCGTCTATTGTGGTGGGAATACCGTCTTTTATTTCTCCTTGATTTTTCGGAGAACTACTTTCACTTTCACCTCTCACTTTTTCAATCGAATTTCGAGTTGTAAGTCTTTTACTTCTAGTACCGGAGGCCAGGGTAGTGAAGTACCCTTTATCTACCCTTTGTCACCTTTGTCACAGTCTGAAATAAAAACCCCCGAGGTTTTAGTGACGTCTACCACTGACGTCGGTACTTTAATTTTCTGCGAATGAGGAACCTTCTTTTCAATACTGGTTGGATCTATCGTATAACTTTTCGTCTCTATAATTGGAACGGTTGT
The DNA here is from genome assembly GCA_006410555.1 of Capra ibex. NCBI lineage: Eukaryota > Metazoa > Chordata > Mammalia > Artiodactyla > Bovidae > Capra > Capra ibex. Next base: position 41,504,347 of record SJYO01050590.1, read on the forward strand.
TTCCAGGTAGATCAGTTCCGATACCAAAAAGGTCACCAGTACATACCTACACTCTCGACCTGACACTTCTTTCGACTCACGGTTTCTTAACTACGAAAACTTGACACCACAACCCCTTCTGAGAACTCTCAGGGAACCTGACGTTCCTCTAGGTTGGTCAGGTAGGATTTCCTCTAGTCAGGACCCACAAGTAACCTTCCTGACTACGACTTCGACTTTGAGGTCATGAACCCGGTGGAGTACGCTTCTCAACTGAGTGACCTTTTCTGGGACTACGACCCTCCCTAACTCCCGTCCTCCTCTTCCCCTACTGTCTCCTACTCTACCGACCTACCGAAGTGGTTGAGCTACCTGTACTCAAACTCACTTGAGGTCCTCAACCACTACCTGTCCCTCCGGACCGCACGACGCTAAGTACCCCAGCGTTTCTCAACCCGTGGTGACTCGCTGACTTGACTTGACTCCGTCGACTTAGTAGATGGTTGAAAACGGTCCCTAATAGATCCTTCGTAAGTTGGGTTCCCAACTGGGTAGCACGGTCGAAACCCGTCTTTGACATTGACTGTCGAAAGATTGGTCGTATTCGAAAGGGTTTCCCGTTCGCCTCCGAACCACCTTTTTGTGCAAGTATAAACCAGTGAGACGAGACGGATTTGGGGACACCACCTTCTCGTCCATCACAGACTACGGTTCTCGGACTTGAGTGTCCGAATAGGTAGGTAAAAAAAGAAAGATGGTAGTGAAAAGACTCATTGGACGCACATCGTCCGTAGCACACTCTGTTTGTGCTCGGTCGGACACTGGAACTCGTCGACGAGTAGTCGATTACCTCCCTGTCTGTACCCACCTTGACTACAACTGGTGCGTGTGACTCGTAGACTGTCTTCGTGCACACATCCCCTCAGCTGGGACCGACCCGACCCCCTGTGACAGTGCCTCCTCGGGTGTAAGGTCTGTCCGGAATTTTCTGTTCCACCTGTTTCCCGAAGGTCCGTGTCTTCGTACTCGACGCCTCTTCGGGTCGTCCGATTGGCAACCCCTACCCCCGTCTCCTCCTTACCGGCCCTTGAGTGTTGGCCTTTACGCCGTCTGTACATGCACGCGATCACAAACCACGGCCTGAAACTTATGAGTTGTTTCTTTATGGAGGGGGGTGTGGTTGGGGTGGTGTGTGTGTGTTGTCTACGAGCCAGTGGAAACCCAAATGTTCGCTCACGTGTCTTCCACTTCCCTTTCCCGACTCCGGTCTCCGTCCTCTACCAAGTCGTCACCTCACTGCGTCCTTCCTCATCCCGTCACCTCCGACCCCACTCTGTTCGCCCGGTGGCTTCGGGACCCGTGCCTGCACAGAATGTCCCCTCTTCCTCTGGTCTTCCCTCGACACCTGGGTCCAGAACTGCCCTGTCGACTCGGGTGTCTACTCGGACTATAGTTCAAGATCAATTCCTCTCGCATAAAGGAGAGTTCACAACAATAAACCGTAATTTTGTGTAGTGACTCTATATACATGAGTGACTACTTGACTTTTCTGTCATAGTTCCAAAGTAAGGTCCTTCACGTCTTATATAAGGTCCTTTTGACGACCACGACTGACTCGTCGGAATAAAGACGGTCCCTGGGCCCCCTCCCTTACGACAGGGTCCTCCACCTGTCTTGGTCCACAGGTCACAAACGGTGCACAGACGAGACGTGTCTTCGTCCTCCTGTCACGAGTTGGCGAAAGAAGAAGGAGGTTTGGGTCATTGAGCTGAAAAAGGTGTGAGGTCACAGAACCACACATCTAGTCCGTAAAAGTTCCGTGTCGACTGCGAACTTGTTACGCCCAAACTTTACACGTCCAGGTGTATGTTCGTCTATAAAAAGTTATCATTTAGAGTGTCGTGTTGCACCAGGCACCAACCTGCTTAGGTACCTACGTCCCCTTGGAGTCTATTCCTCCCCGCTGAGATTCAATATGAACCTAATTGAACGTACAACAAGTTTCCAGTTTACATCTTGGTTCTCGTTTTACGAATCGCCAGATTTTGTACCCTTGTTTCACACCGAGGGACTTCTGTCCGGGTACCGCCTCCGTCCATTGTATCAGCTGGTGTACAACCTGTTTCGTGGTGTGCCCACCGAAGGTCTTCGCGTTTCTTCCTCTGTTTCGGGAGGAACCCCGTTCTCTTAGTGACCTCCTAAGGTCGTCGACGGGGAGTCCTCTTGACCTCCCCTTCCGGTCCCCTTGCTCTGAACCGAGAATGAGTGTGGTCCCGGGTGGAACGTTTTGGGATCCCACGGACCCAGTGAGGTTCACGTACTCCAGTTACGGGCTACCCACCTAGAAGGGACCCCTCGACTGTTGGGTGGCTTGTCGGATGAACGGGACGGGAGTGAGGGACCGGAGAGCTGTGGAAGGTACGAACGACTTGGGTGTGAGGTTTGTTGAGAGAGGGACCTTCCTAGGGTGGAGGGGTGGGCCCTTCGTGGGTCGAAACGCCCTCCACCAAGGATGAAGGTAGGGGGTCGAGCCGGGAAGGACGAATACCTCTGATCCACTAGAGTGGAGTGTCTCGGAGTCTGGTACAGGGAGATTTACACGAAAGTGAGTTCTCCGGGGGTAATGGTCGGTCCGGAACGTCTCTTTTCTTCAGTCCAAGGAGGTGACCAGCCTTGGGAAGGAGAACGCTACAGAAGAGTGAAGGTCCTCCCTGAGAGTGGGGTGGTGGGGTGAAGTCCGACACAAGGTGTGTCGTCGTATCGGAGGTTGTCATGGGGGTCCGAGGACGGAGGGAGTGATATCGGGTGGAGGTCGAGACCCCGGAGGTGTGAGGACTGGGACGTGGACGTTCGTGAAGAGAGGGTGACTTGGGTGGAGGCGGGTCGGGGGTCGTAGGGGAGACAGAAGTGGTCTACTGTGGACGGTCGTCCGTGAGACGGGTCGCAAGTGACTGACTAGGGACTCGCGGTCCTGACCCATTCAGAGATCGCCCTGGGTGTACCACCCGTTGAGCGTTTGAGTCGACCCAGTTCCCGATAGGCCTGCGGGCGGTCCTCCCGACAAAAGTACCGGTGGGTAGTCGGTCGTGCGGGGTGTTGCCGGGGGTAGGTCGGTGGTGTGACGATGTGACTCCGGGTGGACTCGAGTGAAGTGAGAAACGTAAAGATCCTGTTTTGTCGACGTTAGGGTAGAGAGAACTGTCTGCGGTTTGTCAAGAGGGTCTTCCACACAGGGAGTGGCACCTCGCGTGTTGGGGCGTCCTGGGCCACTAAACTCGTAAGGTCCTCTCTGTTTCTGAAAGACCTGACTTCGACGACCCGGTCCAAGGGTCGGGGGACAGAAGGACCGGTAGAGGGAGTGTCTCTAAGAGGGAGCTTGCACGAAGGAGTCAGGGTGACGGAGACTGTCCCTCCTCCCGGAGTACCTGAAGAGACACCTTCCGGACTGGAACCAAACGATTGTGCTTTCTCCTCTGTCCTCTCAGTCCTTCGCAAAATTCTTCTCGAAACGAAGAACCACTTTACTGAGAGAGACCGAGGAGGTCTGTGTGTCACTGTTGTATTTGAGGCAGGCGAAGTGTGTATGTCTCTGTCACGGGGTCCTCACATCTCTACGACGACGACGACGACGATTCAGCGAAGTCAGCACAGGCTGAGACACACTGGGGTCTCTGCCGTCGGGTGGTCCGAGGGGGCAGGGACCCTAAGAGGTCCGTTCTTGTGACGTCACCCGACGGTAAAGGAAGAGGTTGCGTACTTTCACTTTTCACTTTCACTTCAGTGAGTCAGCACAGGCTGAGGATCGCTGGAGTACCTGATATCGGGTGGTCCGAGGACGTAGGTACCCTAAAAGGTCCGTTCTCATGACCTCACCCCACGGTCACGGAAGAGGCTCTCTACGACGACGACGGCAAATTTCTAAAGAGAGCGAAGAGTAGCCTTTAACAGAAGACGACACTTTTATGGAACACCTACTTTTGATGTTTCGTCACGTCAAAGATTGCCTTTAGTGAGTAAAATTTTGGGACTAGATAGTCATGACTAATATTTAATCGATGACTGAAGGGGAACCGGAGTGGTCAGACAAGAGTGCGGTGACTTGAGGGGAGGGTCGACACAGTGACTGTGTCGGTCACTGTCGCGCGTGTGTGTCTGTATGTGTCTGAGTGTGCGTACGGTGCCCGTTTACACGGAAGAACCTCGAAGTAGTGGTCCACCCCCCTTCTGTCCCGCTCCCCTAGACCCTTCCAAGGCATCTATGCAAGGCACGACGGACCTAGTGCATGAAGGTTTCGAGAATAAAACGTTGGAAAGGTAGTCAGGTCTGTTTATGACGAGTCTCTACCTTTCCCGTCTCCCCGTGTTTGGTTTTAGCGTTTCCTTTAGGTCTTCTCAAACCCTCCCTCCTTTACACATACATACCTCTATACCTGTTCAGTGTCCTTTATCGTAGACCGGTACGTCTTCACGGTTTAGACTGGGGTGACGTTAGTGGGGCTAGGCAGTGAATGTTCACAGGAAAGAAAAACCAGGTGTTTCTAGACTATTTCTACCGTATCTTTAATTAAGCTTAATTTCTTTCCTTGTCAAGACTTAATCTTAGGGTGATTTCATACCTCATACACTTTGGTAGTAAAGCATTAGGTCCAGAAGGAATCTAGTCATAACAGTCTATGAAAGGTATGGTTACTTGTTTATGATCCCCAGCGATTTGAGTAAGAGATTGAACCTACCCACCTCCCAAACGATCATTTCTTTGACTCCCAGTCTGCAGGGTGTCAACTCGGACCTAGACGAGGAGGCAGAACTCAAAATCCTGTTCCCTTGTAGTGACGAACGACTCCTCCTGCCCTCACCAGTGTCACTGTCAGGACCGTACAGATGTCGTACCCCGATGTACGGTCCGGTCCGCGAGGACATTCGTACCGTGTGTCTCGCTAAGAGTGAGGAGATTTGGTACGATACTTTGTCCTGAGGATCACAGGAGTAAAGTTCCTACTCCTTTACCCTCACTGTCCCGTGTCTTCAGTGAGCGAACCCCTAAACTTAGGTCCGACGAAGGTCTGGACACGTAGAGACGGGTGTGACATGATAGACAGAGAATATGATGTGTGTAACTGTTGACACCTGACCTACGTACCGGAGGATTTCCCCTGTATTATACGTCTCGTCAGGTTATGTCAAATTTTACGTACAGGACAAAACAGAATTTCACTTCTCTTTAAAAAGATTTAATTTGTGTGCTTTCTACCATACCGAGACTCTCCAGACGTCGACCAACTTAAAAGGTATTTTCCACTTTTTCTACGACGTCTGGTTCTTGTTTCTTTTGACTTCAAAAATATGACCTTTAGATTTCCATTGTAGTCCCGTCTTAATATAGACTACCCAAGACACTTTCGTTACAGAGGTTACGAGTTCATTCCCTCCACTCAAAGAGACTCTGTCACACTGCGTACGAGAAGATCTTTGTCTTTTAGCCCAAAGTTTTGTTAGAAGTAACACGTTTAAGGATTAAGCGAGAAAAAGAGTCTTAACAAAAATACTCCAAAATAAAAACGTCTAAATAAAAGGAGACACATGTATCTATCTACGGGAATAGTCCACTATTGGATCAATTGTCGGTCTTGGTAAGTCGTATTAGGTCTTTGTGTTCTGATTGTCCTTTACTCGTGAAGAGTCTCTACTAAGTCGTTGTCGGGAACTGTTCACTGAAGTCGTTGAATGGAATCCGAATTTACGTTACTGAAAGTTTTGGTAGAGCTGTCACTTGTGGGGTCACTTCTGGTACAAGTCCTACAGGTACCGTAGTAATTTGTAGAACCTAACGAGCATCACGACACCTACCTCCGTCTCCGTGTCAAGAGTCCCAGACGAGGTCTAAACGGTTTCCTCCGAGGGGTCGGGAGGTCAGGGGTCGTTCGTAGGTAGGGTGTGAACCTGTACCTCCACTGGAGGGGTAGGTCGTGGGAGAGGGTCACTAGGGTGACTGGGACGTTCCCGTGTACCGACTGGGGGGTGTTTCACGTCCTCCGGAGATGTTTTACTCCCACTGACTTGTTACTTCCCTTTTCTTTAGGTAAATGAGACGAGTCCTATTTCCCTTAGGTGGGAAAGAGGGCTGTCCCAAATATAAGTCCCGGAACTGGGTCCATGTTACGTCTTGTGTGGGTGTCCAGATACCTGTCTCCATCCTAAGTCAATCCATATGTAAAATACGGTAAATCCGGATACAAGTTGGTCATAATAGAACTGACATACGAAAAGGGATGTAGTCGTCTCCTAGGAAAAGCAAGTATTTCTTAAGAAGTTAAATTCCTTTCCCGGTCTTTTACATAGGAACCGACAGAAATCTCGGTAAAAGGTCTGTTGTGACCAAACGAGTTTAGGAATGTCAGTCACCCTTTGACTTTGATCTGCAACCGGTGAGAACAGGACCAAGTTCTCGGTAGTCCGTTGCGCTCACGACCTTTGACAGTCAGGGCGAGACATTAAGTTGTCCCGGTCGACTGCCCTCGACGTCGGGAACGAGGGTCGTACTTGTTCCTCTCCTCCAGTGTCTCCAGTCTGAGGTGTGAGGTACTTGGTCTTTCAAAGGGTGGCGGTACGACTCTCACTGAACTCCCATTCCTACAGTGAGACTCTACCAAGGTCCCGTTTCGCGGACTGTGTTCAGTAGGTCGTAGTCGAGACAGAGGGTGAAATGGTTGTTTCTTTCGGTCCGGACCGCCTACATTTATTGAACGGGACCTAGTGGGTCCCCGACTCCTCAGTTCAGTCCTAACTTAGGGGACAGAAAAGTTGAGGTGTAACTGTCTCGAACTCAGGAGTGGGTGAGGGACCGGTGTCCTCGGGTGTCCTTTCCAAATGTCTGACCTTCCGGTACGATTCCGAGGTGTCTTTACAGTGACTACCAGTGTTACATGTATATCAGTCAGAGAATACGTTTTCTCACGGACATTTGAGGACGGGACCGTTGACGATCGGTCTTTCCCTCAGACCGGTTTGACGTCGGGTCTGAGTAGTCTTTTCGTTTCGGAAGGAGAACACTCCCCCGCCGTAAGGTGGGAGTCCTAGACCCCGCACCCCGACACGACTTCCGGGTGTACACTAGGCGCACCGACAGAGGTAAAAATGGACGTACCGGTCCGTCTCACACAACTCGTACTACTCCTGTTTGTAGTACATAAGCTTTCCGCTCCTCAAGTGGTGCATGGTCTTGAACATGACCATCCCCAAAAACCCCTACATAGAGGCGTCGCCTGCACGGAAGTTCCGCATAAGTTGTGTGACTGCGACGTTACCGTCTTTTCTCGTTGCCCCCAGGACTCGTGCAGATACCTTCTTCCTGTGTCAAGAGCAGACGGGACTTTTCGGTCACGTGTGGAGGACCCTTCCTGGTACCTACTGCCCTTTGGCGGTGTCGTTGGGGGTTCCCATGGTGAGTCGTAGTGACTGTTACCTGGGGGTCTGGGTAGTCGAGTAGGCGAGGCGTGTCGTCGGAACCTCCCATTCACCTCGTCGGTCACACGAAAGTCAAATGAATAATTTTCTGACTCCAGGACGTCACGTAATTCGTCTCTACGTTCCGGAGCCAGGGGTAGAGACGGACGGTAAGGAGTTACGACCACCTTAAGAGGACGGGTCCTTTTCTTCGGTTCATTACTCTCCGTTCCTCTAGGAGTTCTTAGTCTCCCCGACCCGACTAAGGGACTCTGACCTCCAGGGACCGAAGAGGTCCTCCCTGGGTGTGTTCTGTAGTGGGTCTTCCTCTCGCTCTCACAATTGGGACTCGTAGATCACCACTCGCTCGACTCTCAGACGACTCTTGAAAACTCCGAGTCCTCGAGTAACTCAAGTAGAGTCTTGGGGTCCTGTACCAAGACCACTACTATCGGTCCCGTGACGGGGTCCGTGAGTGCACCCCCGGCTCTGGTCACGCGGTGCACGTCGGCCGTATCTCCTCGGAAATCGAGACTCTCGGAAGTCGAGTCGTAGTCTGGGAGGACCGAGGACCCGGGAGTGACTGGGGATAACAGCCGAGACAGAGACCTAAGATTGAAGCCTGTCCGAGGAGAGGTAGGTTCCGGACCGAGACGACACTGGAGTGTATGACGGAAAAGCCTGGGGACTAGCCTCGGAGAAACCCTGGAACACTACTGGATCAAACTCGAGCCGACGACGAACCCAGGACGGGACTACGAGAAAGAGGAACCGCCACCAGTCCTCCCACTTCTCGACCCGGTCCGGAGGGAGTCTGACACCGACTATGTTAGACGTCCACGTGGGCTGCTCTGACTGTAGAGGGACGTTTGGGCCGTCAGGAGCACAAAGGGGACCGCCCCTACGACGTCGGACTCTGTCTGCCAGAGTGGTGCGTGTCGGTGAAGGGGGGTCCTTCGGGCCCGACCGTATACTGGGAACGAGTGATACATTAGTAGTTTGGCTCTACCGATGACTATCTCCCGGACCCCGTTTGAGGCCTTTGTGATAGAGGTAGAGTCTGATGAAAAGTCCCGACTTTCAATTGAGCAATTACAGGAGTTAAATTTTCTCTATTCCCTCGATTCGGTCTGTCCTCACCCCCGTGTGCGTGTCAGTGTCTCGTCCAAATCCCTCTTATGCTGGTCAGGGTCAGAGGGTCGGGAGAGTGTAGTAGGTCGCTCGTCTCGGTTTCCGGGGGTACAGACTCTCGAACCAATTTTGCTCCACGTCCCAGTTCCCTCTCACCACGGTCACGTTAGAACCAGAGTTCCAATTTCAGTCGTTGACAGGGACACGACACTCTCCCACGAAGGAAGGTTCAGTCACCAAGGGTTGGTCCCCTGTAAACTGTTACAGACTTCTACAAAAACCAACAGTGGTTTTTGCCCGTCTTACCCCCCGCCACGTCCACGATGACCTTAGATCACCCATCTCCGGTCGCTACGAAGATTTGGTACGTGTCCTTCCTGTTGTCTCTTAATAGGTCGGAGGTCGTAGTTGTCCGGGTTCCCACTCTTTTAGGTTCCGATGCGGGGCGGCCCCTGACACACTCACAGTCCCCTACGAGAGACAGGGGTCCGGTGAGGTGGGACGTACTGCGACTCGACAGTGTCCATCCGGTGCTGGTGCGGTCCGCCGGTTCCATAAGACCGAAGAGTGTGTGGACACCCCCATTTAAATTTTTAATGGAAGAGTAGACAGAGACCCTTTGATTGAGAGTTAGGACTTCTGAGTCTAGCCGACTCTCATACGAGACTCGTCCCAGACTCGGGGTCCCCGTCTCTCGTCCACCCGTGGGACGAGACGTACACCCCTTTCGGTAGTTTTCTCGTTAGTCAGGAGAAATCGAGTTCCCTGCCTTCGGGTTTGTCACACACTGAAATTGGACTAAAAACAGGTCGAGTGTCAAGAATATGAGAAAGAGAGGGACGAGGACTTTGCACTGCTACTGCTTCGGGTGCTTCTACAAGTAGTACTTCTTGCGCTGTTACTACTACATCTACTACTTTTTCTACCTCTAGAGGTGCGCCATCAACATCTGCCCCGGGTGCAAGAGAGGCAAGCTCAGCTACCGAAACATGTCGTTGGACCTCTCGTCTCTTGGTCAGTCGTGGTCGGGGTAACGGAAGACTCACGGAGACCCCCGTGACTGTCGCCCTCGGGAGTGATCCTCGGGTGGGGTTCAGGGGACCTATGTGCCACCAGGGGGTCCTTCGGAGGACTCGTAGTCCGGTCCGTCGGGTCGTGGACCCCCTCCTCCCTCGTGGACCCTACATAAACACCTGACTAACGAGACTTTTGGTTCTTTGTACATGTCCATAACTTATTACGAGGAAAGATCAGTGTCTGTCTCTCTCCTTCCTGTAGTGTACGTTCAGAAACCACCTTGACTTCCGATATTTGTGTTCTCGTGCTCAATCGTCGGTCCCGTTAAGGTTTCTTGATGTTCTCCAAGGGGTTTGACTTTGTCCGTGATTCCCTTTATGCACGGTTCGTCTTGAGCCTCGTCCTCCTCCCCTTTAATAACGTCGTCGGAGGTTAAGTCAAGTGCGGGCAGGGGTGCGTCTACGTCGGAGAGACTCGTGATTGACGTGCGACGGGACACGGTCTACGAACGCGTAGGCAGACCTTTCCACCTGTATGACGTCAGGACAGAATGTCTTCGAGTCCCTCCCCAGAGTCACAGGTTCCAGTTCCAGTTCCAGGACCCCCCGTCTCAGTCTCACCTCGGGTAGACGGGACTCGGGGTTCGAGTAAGTAAAAGGACGGTAGTCTGAACGATTTCACGGTACAAATTTTAGCCTCCGGTGTCGGTCACGGAGATTCTCACGTCCGAGAATGGGGTACGAGGGGAGGGGGATCCCGGTTCGGGGTGGGCTGACAGGAAAGTGAGACGTCCGTGAGGTGCGTAGGTCCCAGGACGGTCGGGTAGGTGGGACGTATCGAGGAGACCCGTACTGTCGAACTGTACGTCTTGTGGTAGTTACATACATATAAGACCACCGTCCTCGACCCCACGGTAGTCTCTCGTCTCTTGTTCTTTCCACATTCTGTGAGAGGAAGACATAAGATGAAGGAAGGGAAAAAGAATGCGGTGGGCAGTCTTGGGTTCAGTGAGGAGCCCTGTGACTTGACGTACAGTGACTACGTGGTCCGGAGAGGACGGACCGAACCGACTCCTGTGACTGATCTACGTCCGGAACTTTTTCCCTTGGTACAGATCTGTCGAGGCAAAGAAGGTGCCCCGAATTATGTCACACGACGTCTTTCGATTATAGTTCTCGTGTGAAGTACTTACTGGCTCACTCACGTAGTTACTTTCTGTACTGTGGGACCACGCATGTATCCTGAGTCTCACTTGCTTGTTCGTCAGACCCTGTGATAGTTCCCGGAGAAATCCTCTCGCATTACCGAAATGACTACCCCGCTGTGTCCCCGACCGGACTTTTTACGGAGACCCCCGAGGGGTAAGGGTAGGTCCCTACGGGGGGAGTGGGGTAGGGTCGAACAGTTTAGACTCTCAGGACCGTCGACGGGTATCTCCACTTAGTAAAGTGGCTCAGTCTGTCTCCCCGGGACACATAGTCCTTCACTGACGATTCACCGGGTTTCAATGTTTCAGTCTTTTCTCCGGACGTTTCGACCTCTTTTCGTTGTCTTGAGCGAGGGTCTCTCTGCCGAGTCGGGTCCCACGGACGCTTCGTCGTCCCCGCAGGGATCCTCTGTGTGCCAGGACCATGAGTGCGCCCGGTCGGGAGCTTACACCTCTGACACTTGTCTCGGTAGTATCGGCTCTCCTGCAACAGTTTCAACTTTAGCGACAAAACGGTCTAGGAGAGTGCCTGGTGTCCTGATAGCTGTAGGGGTAGGAACATCTCCTACTTCTCGGGGGATCTGTCCTTTTCTCCACCCCAGTGGGTTCGACCTACACCTTACCCAACTGTGGGGTTAGGGAGGGGTTGGGGCCCGTGGTAGTGCGAGCCAGGTGTCGGTCCGGTCTCCAGACTCGTGTCGTGTCCGACGGGAAGAGGTATAGGACCGGACACAAATCAGGTGAGGTGCCAAGTTTATTGATCAATTTGCTCATAAGAGGTGTCGCTGGTTCGTCTGTGGATCGTGCACGGATTAGTGTTTACTCTTGATGACTTGTTCTTGGTAGGGAGGATGTTACCCGAGGTTCCCACGTTACTTCTTGTTCTCGAAACCGGTACGCCTTAAGGTGTCGAGACCCTTTGGTCGGGTCCGTAGGAGAATAGAGAATCAAAATTAGCTTAAGGAAAAGACTATAATTGTTATAAGGGTCAAAAGAAAGGTTTTGTTAAGATATTAACGACCGTGTGTCATAAAGAGTATGTTAAAGTGAAGACCTTCCCAAGGTCGTAGAAACAAGGTGTCTGCTCCTCCGGCTGTCACTCCCTGCCCTTCCGAAGACGCGGTAGTGGAGGCACCCGCTGGGCGGGGGGTTGGGTGCCACACTTGTCCCCGGGGGCTTCGGGTGTCGGTGTCGGTGTGCCGTCAGTCTATTGAGAGACTCTCGTGGCTGGCGACTTTTCTTCACGGGTCACTCGTGGGTCACGTCCGTCGGGTCGGCACCGGCCGCTGTAGAGTCCTGTCCCTGTGTTCTTGCAGATGCGATTCCAGAGTCGTGAAGTCCGACACCAAGGCACAGACGGAAGTCTCAGTGCACCTACTCGACCCCGTTCTCCTTACTCATAAATGGTGGACGAGAGAGGACAGTGGTTATGACACTTACTTTTACTCTGGTTTTACGTCCACTCCCCTCGTGCACCCCTCTTCGTCGGACCCTGGATTCAGTCGTCTCCCCCGGCCTAGGACCTGAGGTCGTCCAACTCGAGACTCAAGACCAAACGCCTTTTTGAGCCCATGCACCGACATCCCTTTCGATTAACAATAAAATCCAAAATCACGGGTGGTGAGTCAAATGACTAAGATGTGGTTTGTAGTTTTCAGTAGTCAGGTAAGTGAGAGAAAAAATTTTATATTCCTTAGAAACGAAGAAAAGAAAAATTTTGGTTTTTTTTAAAAAAATTAAATAAACCGACGTGGTCAAGAATGAACGTCGTACACCCTAGATCAAGCGACTAGTCCGTTACTTGGACTTGGGCTCGGAGGACGTAGTCCTCACACCCCGGAATCGTGACCCCCTCCACCCCTTGAAGGGTACACAGACAAGCAATCCCCACTAGTTTTCGAAGTCTTGACCGGACTCCACAGCGAGCATGGTGTTATCTCAACATACTTTAAGGTGACTTGACACGTCAAACTTCTCCATTTAAAATACGAGACACTTGAAGTGGAGTTTTGGTTGAGGAGGTAGAAAGGTCGATGCTCGACTCGAGAGTCCTGAGAACAGGAGATGTTGTTTTGGGAGTCTCTCTGATTTATACTTGTTTAGGAGCTTCGAGAGATAGACAAGAAGGCTTAAGGGGTGAGGGTGCAAGTCCTGTCCGAAGGACCCGCCGAGTCACTATTTCTTAGACGGTTACGTTCTCTGTGCTCAAGCTGGGGACCAGACCCTTCCTTTACTGTTGGCTGAGGTCATAAGAACGGACCTCTTAGGGGACCTGTCTCCTCGGACCGTCCGATGTCAGGGACCCTAGTACTTCTCAGACTGTGCTGGATCACTGATTTGTCGTTGTTGCAAGTCCTGTGAGTGGACGTAAGAAGCCCCAATGAAAACCGAAGCAGACACGTCGCTATCTTGAAAGGGACCTGTGTTTTGTCTGTCCGTCAGTTTGAGACCAAGGGGGACTTCTCTACCCGAGCCGAGGTACGAGTTCCCGGGACGGGACATGGAACTTCTCGACCTGGGGCTACGTCCGCTTGTACTTGACCTCCTCGCACCACTGCTAGTACTACAACGGTTAGCAGGCCTACCGGTGCTTCTGTGTGACCTGGTGCACGACCCCTCTTCGCCGCCCCTCGCCTGTCCCCCGGCAATGAACGGACACGATAAAGTCGGTGTCCCACTTGATTATAGTCGGTTCTAAAAGATACTAATACACGTAAAAAGATACTCAAAGGATGAACTGTCAGGAGATACGGAACAGCACGTCCATCACTAGATACCACTCAAGGGGAGTCACGTAGCACAGGTAACCCCTCCCTGCGGGACATTCGTCGGCGAGGAACCAGAGGAAGTTTCGTCACTCGAATCGCATCTTCTTCTCGGTACCCCGTGTCGTCACGGACCGTGTATTCGGGAAGAATACGTGGGGTATTCTGCTGAACCCTTTTACAACTGGGAGACCGGAAAACATGTTTGAGGGATTCTTGTCTCGATTTCTGACTTGATATGGGTTTCCTTATGATAATTATTACTTTTTTCATTAATTCATACTGGCATCAGTCTATTTCTTTTTATAAAATTTAATTGTTTTTAAAATTTTATCGTTAAAATTTTTACGATGGTCGCGAACCCTCTCCATCGGAGTAACTGATCTTTACAAGAAAAGATTAGGTTTTGGGTGAACTTTTTAGGTAGTCCGGAGTCGGGTCGAGGCCAGCTCTTTTCAGTCACTACTGTCGATTGGGACTGGTTTCGATCGGGTCGGACCCCTCCTTAGGTTTGGAACTCAGGAAAGCGAGACAACTACCGGGACTCACCGGAGTCCTGGGAATCCTGGGAGTCTTAGAAGTGTTGTCTCTACCGTGACCTAGATTACCCTTCTCGTCTTCTTTCTTTCGTTCGTCTCACATAGTGTCAGCCATTTTGCGACACTCTACTAAAGTGACGTCACTCTGCTACCACCCTCGGGCACCTCGTCTCGGTTAGAGAGGGGTGTCGGGGTGTCCTCCTGCCCAGAGGAGGAAGGACAGGTATGAGGTGGTGTCAGGACCTAGTCTTGAGTGCCTCGGGACTCTCAGTGGGTCGACTACGTCGTCTCTACGCTGAGACCCACGCGAACCAAGAAGGGTGGGCTACAGATGACCTCCACACTGGATCGGCCCAACACGACCAAACCAAAAGATTCAAGCCTCCGGGACGACACGTCGAGACTACGACCCGAAGGGACCGGAAGCTCCTCCGACGACGACCCACCCTCTCTACCCGTTGACGTTCGGTACGCGTCCTCACTGTTGTCTCCCTTCCGTCGCCCCCTCGTGCGGAACCACCGCGAGACCCTTCCACGGGACCTCCACTGTCGGTCCACTCATGGATCCCCACTGTCCCAATGGATCTGTTTGCCCCTTCCCCGAGGTCGGTTCCCCCGTCGTGGATGCGTCCGGGATCTTCCCTCCGACGCCGACCACCTCTTACCGTCCACCGACTCACACCGGCGTCGTGCTCGAGAGTCGTCCGTCACCCACCCCCGCCTCTCGGTCCGTGTCGGCCCTCGGGGGTCCTCGACGTTTCTATGAGAACTCTTACAGACAGATCCGATGCCGATATGCCGAGGGGTGTGACCCGTGTCTTCCCTCCACTCCCTCTCCCAATCGTGTCCCGTCGAAGCCGTCCCCAGGAGTAGAAGACTACCCCTGTCCTGGAGAATTTGTGGAAATCGAGTCTCCGGCACACGTGTGTCCCGAGAAGATGCCTCCTTGACCACCAGTCGTGGGTTCGTCTTCACGAAGCTTCAGACGTCCTTTCGTTCCGGTGAGGATCTGCGAGGGTGACCTCGGAGATGGGGTACGGGGATCCAAGCCGTTCGACTCCGATAAGGGGTGATCTTTAGTGAGTTGCGGTACCTTTCCGGGACTCCGAGATTGAACGTCGAAACGGGAAGGGTCTATTTTTAAAATCTCTGACCTTCTTTTCCCATTGTCGTTGACTAATTAGGACCTCTCCTTTCTTTGGAAACTAGGAGCTCCACCTTCCCGATTTCTCCGGTGGAGCATGATGGGAAGGACAAGTCTTCACCTTACCTCTAGAGCCCTTTCCTCCGGGGGGGTCCTGGACTTCCTGGGTACCTCTTGGGTCCGATCTCGGGTCGACGGGAGGGCGGATCAAGTCTGAAGGAAGTGGGAGAAAACTTTTGTTTTGTTTTTTTAGTCTCTTATCACTCGTGTCGGGTCGTTTACCGTATTTGTCTTTTTGTCTTCGTGTTCCTTCGTGCGCAGTAGTGTTACGAGAGACCATACCCGTGTTTGATTCGAAAGGTCAATTGACTTGCGGTGGAAATTACCCTACGGATCCGAAATATTTTCACAATCAGTGAGTCAACACAGACTGAGACACGGTGGGGTGCCTGACATCGGGAGGTCCTAGGAGACAGGTACCTTAAGAGGTCCGTTCTTATGACCTCACCCAACGGTAAGGGAAGAGGTCCCCTAGAAGGACTGGATCCCTGAATTTGGTCCAGAGGACATAATGTCCGTCTAAGAAATGGTAGACTCAGTGGTCCCTTCGGGGAGTGTATCTGGACGGACGGGTTGTCAGGACACATGTGTGTGTGTGTGTGTGTGTGTGTGTGTGTGTCTTATGAATGACCTAGGGTTTACTGTGGTTGCTGTGGGGTTGCTGGTCGTATAGGTCATTCAACTTCATCAAGGACGTCTTTCGCGGAAACACCTCCTTTCGCGGTTTCCAGTAGTAGACACTCTTCTTAGTATTCACTAAATCACAAAGAAAGAGAAACAAAAAGAGAGGTCCCCTTTTCTTTGGACCCGAGAAATGTTTTAGAACTCGTTTCATACTGAAATACTTGTTCACACCCAATCCTTCGGTCTTTACGTTTCGTTGTCCCGTCTCATTGATTTACGAAACAAGTTTTTACTTTTTTCCCGTCAACTAAGGGTTGTGTAAAATTTTCTTGTGTGGTTAACCCTGAAGTAATACCACTACTGTTTAAAGTTTATACTAATATAGTAACCGTGCAGGTATCCGACACGGAGTCCCCACCAGGTGCACTGGTCCGAAGAGTCCTACGTTAGCGACGGGTCTGTTGGACCGAAGGGGTATTTTGAGACCAAGGTCGGGGAGACTCTACGGTCGTGTTGGGTACAACGAGGTTGAGTCCGAAGAGTCACCCCGATCTTCACGGATTCGGGACCGGAGTGTGTGTGACAACTGTTTCTTTGACCGAAGTAAAGGGGTCCGGGGTATGACGAGAATTGTCAGGGTTCACTAGACAGGAAAAGGTTCCCGAGGACATTCAGGTCGGTGAGACCGTGTACGGTTCACCCCGAGTCTTCGACGGTGCGCATGGAGTGGCCGAGAGATTCGGTACGGGGTTCACGGGCCTCGGGTGTGACGTCCGTGGGTGACTCGAAGGATTCATTACTCGAATCACTCCTTTACGGGGTCTCTTTTTTGACTTTTTGTGTACTCAATGACGAATAAAAAAATTTTTCTACCCCCTTAAAAGTCTATTCCTCTCCTTCTCGACCCTCAATTAGTATGATCTGGTGTACAATGACGGTTATTAGTTAGGAGAAACTGGGTGTTTGATGTTGTTTTTCGGGTGAAGTTTACATTGGGTCATTGGTTTGTCGGAAAGTTTGAAAGGGGTCCGATAGTCCTTGGTGGGAAAGTTACAGTCGACGAAGAGTCTCTAAGAGGTAAAAGCCTTAGGGAGAACAAAATCGAATAAAAGGTGAGAGATTCTAAAGAAGTTTTACTCCTAACTAAACCTTCTAAATTCAGTGACTCCGTTTATGTGTCTTTCACTTTTCTTCATTAACACCCCCAAAAAAAAGAAAATTTATTTGGACATAGAGAAACGGGACTTCGGGTTCCCATGGATGTGAAGTAACTTGTTGAATTTTTACACCTTTCCTTTTATTTTGGAGTTAATTGGTCCGATTGTCCCATTCCTACTGTAAAGGTTTAAGTCAGACTCCTCTACCGTTTAATGGTTTTTTCTTTTGGACCCTACCTCGTGTCCGGTCCACCCGTGACAACGTGGGGTGTGGGACACGGAAGACGACGCTACGGGCAGTGGTACCTCTGCCACCATCTTAGACGAGTGGCTAGGTCCGTCGTAGAGTGAAGCCTGGTGTAAGTTGGTGTAAATGACTGGACTACCGTCCTTTTACTTGAGTTTGTAGATTCTAAAAATTGTTTCCAAATTTTTCTCCAACCAACCAGTCATAACACGATTATAAAAGTAATCGGTTTTTTCTTTTTTTTTCTCTCTCTCTTCCTGTCTTTCATTGATTTATGAGATAACGGACCTTACAATTGACTCCAAAATAAAATGTCTTCTAAAACATTTCTCGGGTTCAAGGTGTCATCCGATGTACTTTTATGAAAAAAAAAAAACAGGACTCTACCTGTGTTTTTTTGGGATTGTACCAAATTTCTTTGAACACCAATGTTCAGGGGTAAAGGGACTCTCAGAGGGGTGGTCCTCTACGCCGTTCGGTGTGACAGGGTCCTGCAGTTCCTACGTTCGGGGACCCGTTCAGACCCCAAGACCCTACAGGCGACACCCAGAGGTCTGAAGGCTCAGGTTTCTTTACCTCCTACCCGAGTGGGTTCCACCGGAAGTTTTGGTCCTGTGTTTGGTGTACGTCGTTACCGTTGACCGTCGAGTACGTACCCGTCATGTAAGACCCGTGGGACAGGTCTCCCACGAGAAAAACAAACACATTTACATTCGGGTAGGTAATTTTGTCTATATAGAATTGTGTCTCTCTGGGTACAATAGAACGTTTAGAACAACGTTCTTTTATCACACAATGATAAAGACCCGTAACTTTTGTATTACGTCAGTTTCTTTGTTCTCTCTGCAAAGGAGACATGCTCCTTCCGCAAAGGAGACTGAAGCTCCAGTCCTTCCCACCTTCTTTCAAGTGTGTGTCGTAACCTAGACAACAGTCAACTGTTTAAAGTCTCCTATAATTTTTTCCCTCGTTTTATATTAAGGGTTAGTGATAATCCTTCGGTTTCATCGAGGGTGTACGTAAGTTTCCAAAAAACTTCTTTGTCGTTGTTTTCCAACTTACCAATGTCCTTTTTTTAGGAAACCAAATTTTTTTTTTCACCTCCAACTAGTGTCTCCTGTTTTTGACTTTTATCGGTTTTCGTGCAGTGCACAGAACCGGCACACAGTGTGTGTCCTCGTCCGGGGACTTTGTGTGAGGACACTATGGACAATGGAAATTTTGCTAGAGTTTACGTTTTCATGGTCACTTCTGTATTAGACGTATTGGATCGTAGACCTTCCATTTGTTTCTTAACGGTCGCAATAACGATGACGACGCAATCACATACGTTCCTAGGTACTTTTTCGACAATGGAAGTTGTCCTAAAGTTGTCATTTCTACCGACACTTTCGTATCAGTTTCATTGGGTCATAGACGTTCCGTGTTGTGCACCTCTACTCTTTTGCCGTAGGCCTGTTGAGGGCTGTCGGTGTGTGGGTGTACGTGAGTCTCTGAGCAGTAGGGCCCTCCTCGGACAGTGGGACCTCCCTTCACGTCTCTACGAGGTTCCCGGGGTGAGCCAGGTAGTTTCTCGAGACCCGGGTGAATGGAGGACACTGGCGAGGACGACTGAGGGGAGGGTCGGGGCACAAGACCCGTCGTCTCCGAGTGAATCCTTTCACAAGATAATTATTGGAAACAAGTAGCCGCGTGTTACGACTATTCTATGAACACCACAGTCTAATTAATCAGAGTGTGTGTAAAATCTAGGAATTGACGGGAAAACCATCTTACTTTATGCGACGGGAGGACGATTTGAAGTTTAACCTCCCTTTTACATTTGTTACCATATTCACCATAGTTTCACCCAGTACACAGGGGAGATTAAGGGTGGGTAAGTCAGTCCCTCGGTTGTGAAGGAGGTGACTGTACGGTCCGAACCTATTTAGACGTTCCTTCTCAAAGTGACTAGGAGAAGGCGGGTGGGCGACGAGACACAGATTGTGACGTGAGAGAGAGAGTTCCGTCCAAAAGAAGAACGACCCGGGTAAAATAGTCGTGAGGGGTTTTATGGTTGAAAGATCGGTGACGTCAGGACATAGGGACGAAGAGGTGTCTAGACACCCCCGTCCTCCCTCCCCTCCGTC
This sequence comes from Capra ibex, assembly GCA_006410555.1. Classification (NCBI taxonomy): domain Eukaryota; kingdom Metazoa; phylum Chordata; class Mammalia; order Artiodactyla; family Bovidae; genus Capra; species Capra ibex. The sequence goes on from SJYO01050590.1 coordinate 41,523,789, forward strand.
TGTCGTCGTCCGGAGTTGATTCCTACGAGTGTCCTTCAGGAGTCGGTACTTGTCCCGTCGACCGTGGGAGGTCACCTTGGCCCGTGGAACCGACGGATAGAAGTGCTGTTGACCCGACATGCCAAACCCCCTTGGTTTCTCTGGTCGCGACCTTCCATTGGGTACCTCGGGTGGGTCCCGCTGAGGCAAGTAAAGGGTCTACGTCTACGACTCTTGTCTCCGTCGACGAGTCCGGTCCGCCGGTCAGAGACGTAGTGACCGTACTCCGGTCCGGAAACTCCACGACCAGCTCTCGGGACCCGGGACGACACACGTACACCCTGGGTGGGGTTCCCTCAGGAGTGACGATACTCTGATTCTACTCTTGGAGACGAAGTTTCCGGTCGACAGGAAGGGTTTCAAGAGAGAAGTCTGTCGTAATAAATAAAAGGTTTGACGAAGGTAAACCTCTAAATATTTAAAACGACCTTGTGAAGAACACATTGACACAAAGACCGGTCGGTTAATTTCCAGAAAGCGTCCTGTGGTGCCTTCGGCGGGTGTTCCTCGGGACAGGGAGTGGCAATAGGGGAGGTTCCAGCGTCGTCCAGAGAGACACACAACTTTCGCCCACCCCTCGGTTCTTTGTGTGTCGACGACCGTTCGGTTGCTGGGCCGGACCATGGCTCCCGGTTCCGAGAGCCGGAGTCCAACAAGAGACGAGTGGGACGGATGAAAAAGAAAAAGTGATTATTGAGTCGATTCCAATTTTTTTTTTGGACGACGATCTAGAGCCAATATACTGCATAGACTCCGTCAGTTTGAGTGTCTGTCTTTCGTCTTCCCACCAACAATCCCGACCCCGTCCACCTGTACCCGTATTTCAAGGGGTGCATTCCACTCATTCGAGACCTCCAGACGATAGGTTGTACCATGAGTCTCGATTCCTATACAGAGCATAGGAATTCTTAAATTCCTTTTAGAGTACGATTGACAAGACTGGTGTCAGTTTATTTTTGTCACGTTATAAAAATTTTCGTTCTGTATGTAAGTACACTTGTAGATAAAATTTTCTTGTCATTGTAAAGAACCTTTTTCGTCGTCCCTTTATTTGGGTGCCCCTTCAATTAATGTCATTTTGAATCTTGTACTCCGGGCGTCCATTTGTTTGAGAACCAGTTGGACACGAGATCCTGGTAAACACTGGGTCAGACAGTGTGTTACCATGAAAAAGGACTTTGTCGAAAAGGGGACACAGAGTAGAAATACTACCTTGACTACTGTGGGACGACACGAAATAAGGTAGAGTGGTAAATCTATCTCTGGAGTCCTTAGAATTGTTTTCGACATTGGGGACCCATGTCCAACTCTGTCCGAGTCCCGAGGTAGAAATGTAGTGGGTTGGTACGAAACTTCCCTTCTAGAAAAGTAGAAGTATAGTCCTACGGGTAATAGAGTAGTCAGAGTATCTAACCCAAACGGTCCGAAGTTTGGTTTTCGTGCCCTTTACCTTTCTGTCGTGCCCCGAACCAACAGTGTTGACTTTAGTACCCCGCGACTAGACCACTGAACAGATTTAGGTGTTTAGAGTTTTTAGAGAACATGTCTTTCTCCATGGTGTTCCCGTTCCGTCGTTGGGGACTGTCGGAGCGTGTGAACACCCGGACGGAGGGGCCCGTCGAAAGACCCTCTAGTCGACTTTAACACGATGTCGTAACTCTGGACCGTCAACTGTCCGATGGCAGAACACTTCGACAGAACGGACACCTAACAAGAGTCACGACTACCGACTGGACGACTCCGACTTGACGAGTCCGTCCTTGACTGAATCCATGGTCAGAGACGGGTTGTGTCTACGATCCGTTCCCTCAGTCGGGACTTGAAACTTTTGACTAATTATTATCTTCTACTTTGACAGATAAGAGAAACATTTCGGTGGAGGACGGGGTTTGATTGGAGTTGTAGTAAGAAGAGGTGACTTACGGAGTCCAGGGGTAGACAGTAGAGGGACTGAACATAAAGAGTAGTCATTGTCATCGACACACTTACACTCAGGTATATTCTATTCAGAAGGACGGTTGGGGTTTATTCTCTGGGGACCCGTACACTGTGTGGTCCAAAGCTAAAAGAGAGACGACCTACGACGATGGTCGTCCTTTGGAGTTTTGTCCACACGTGTACTTAAACTGGCCCCTCCCCTTTTCTCCTTAGTTTTACGACCGTCACTACGTCTCTGCGTCCCGAGGTTTTATGTGACCATGACGTCTCAGAGACTTTACTCCACATTTTATATACTAAGTTATTTCCAAACACGGGTATTTTTTTAGAGAGACCGTGACTGTTTAGACATCGTATTTTACGGGAGTCCCCTTCCTCCCCGGGTGCACTCGAAACTGGGAGCACCGGGGACGTCCGGGACGGACCTGTGGCCGGAGACGGACGCTCAGGTCACGACTGACTCCCCCCCGGGGTGGGACGGTGCGAGCGTCCCCCGAATGTCACAAGGCCTTCCTCACCGACGCCTACCCCAGGAGTCGCCGCTCCCGCCGCGACGAGTCGTACTACTTTTGATCCTACTCCAACCACTTCTACACCACCAACTACTCGAACACCGTCGGGTGCGCCTAGGACGTCCTTCTCGGTGGCGTACCTACTTGGGACCTTCCCGGGCTCGGGTGGCCGGTCACGAGAGTCGTACGACCCCGGTGAGACGCCACTACCTGGTCCGTCTCCTGGCGACAGGGACACGGTGGGTTCGGGATGGGTCGTTTGACCTTGGTGACCTGGTAAGAAAGGGGCTTTGGGACTCCCAAGGCACACCTGTTCGGGGTGTCTGGTAAGTGACGTAGGACTTTTCGCCCTTGTGGCGGGAAGATTTCCACTTCTTTGACTCCGAAGTCGCACACTTTCTTGAAAGAAATCCACTGGGTCGATACCCTTAAGGGACCGTCAGGTCACCAATCCTGAGACGTAAGAGTGACGGTTTCCGGTCCCAAACTAGGGACCAGTCCCTCGATTTGAGGGTCTTCGGGGTACCATAACGGTGGGCGTTCAGGGGTTTTTCCACTGAGTCGATCACCCCCTGATCCCGTGTAAAGGTTAGGTCCAGACTACCACTGTGAAGGGGTGACATTGTACTTCGGGTCGTCGAGGGAAAAGGACGGACCCTTGTCTCTGGCTCCAGTCTCAAGTAGCGTCGGTGAGTGTGTCTTGTCCCCACTGGGGTCGTCAGTCCGACCGACGTAGGACTGGACTGGAGCCCCTCACTCTGACCCATGTGAGAGGACGACACACCTGTAGGACAGTCTTCACGATAAGACCCCCGTCGACTGGGTGTTGTTCACGAAGACTCTTTCAGTTCACCTTCAGTGTAGTGGTACATTCTTAGAGTGTTCCCAGAAGGACGTGGGTCACACCGTCTCGGTAGAGTCCGAGGAGGTCAGGGTAATTTGTTCCTCCCGTCGTGCACGGGTCGTGGGGTCGGGACTGAGAGTGTTGTCGCGGTGTCCGGCAGTCTCGCAGAGGGCTACGGGGACTGTTGTAGGGTCCCTGAATCACGTCAGTCACGGACTGAAGGGAATTGAAGTCATAAACTGAAGTCTTGAAGTGACAACCAAAAAAAACAGACATCTTATGTACGTCCAAAAGGAAACTTTTCAAAAAAGGTGAAATTTTTGGTCTTCAGTTGAAATATACTTCCACTACAGAACAAAGTAAAAAAGGGGGACCCCGACGACTTACGGAATGACACCAGGGACCTCCCGGCCGTTCGACAGTCGTCGACCCCTTTCGGACTGTTACGACACTCCCGTTCTTCACGAATTTCGAAACCCCCGTTTACCTTAAGTAAGGAGGGTATATTCGTCTGTGTCACTCCCTAGTCACTCCTCCGACTTATTGAAAAATTTTCTCTATACGTTTGAGAGTTGTTGCTACTCGATATTTTTGATGGTAGGTCCCTGAAGGGACCTCCAGGTCACTAATTCTGATACGGAGGGTCACGTCCCCCACGTCCAAGCCAAGGACCAGTCCCTCCATTCTTGGGTGTTCGGAGTTCCGGTTTTTCAGTTTTGAATTCTGTCTTCGTTATAACGTTGTTTAATTTTTTTCTAAAAAAATTACCGGGTATTTTTTTTTTATCTAATGATAGATTAGAAGTCGAGGCATTCTTGATATGGACGGAACGAAGAGGGACACAGAGGGACCACGAACTGTTAAATGTCTAAAGAGGAGACTGTCGGGTCTTGACGAAGACGTTAAGGTCGTTGGAAAGGTCCTCGGTAGATAAGGAGGACCGTAAAGTGAGACAGGGTCTACTAAATTTTGGATCTTTGGTCGACCATTTATGTGTAGAGGGAGAATGTCATGAACACTCATTAATGGTCCAAGGACCGTTCGTGACCTAGTAAATTTGTCCTCTTCACGATAAAATTCGTCCGATAGTACCTCGACTTGACTTATCGATGGTGAATATAGTGACTCGTTATGACCATATAACGATAATTCGAGTTATCCCTTTTCATTAGTCGATGTGACATCCCGGAGACTCACTTCTACAAGTCCTTCAACCAGTTTTGGGAGTAGAGGGTGTCATAGAATCGTTTTCTGAAGGAATGCTTCTTTCCCAGGAAACCCACCTTTTGCGAAGTGTCCACTGTTAGGTGTCTTATGGTCTCGACGTCCTGACGTGGTGACGACAGGGTCGTGCTCCCACACACCCTCTCGCCAGACCTTGTCGTGAAGAGGGTTCTGGACCAGTGGGGGGGTATGGGGATAGGTCCGTGTCTTTCCGGTCCTTCTCTACTTCTCTCCCGTTTCCGTTCCGAGCTTGTCCTGTCCAGTCCCTCTTGCCCCCCGGAGTTGCGAGTTCGTGTCTTTCCCCGACACTTGGTAGAAGGGAACGTGACGGGCGGGGGTCGGTGAGAGTTCGTGACGCGTCCTAGGAGCCCCTCTACCCCGTCAGTGCACTGATCTTTCCCCTATAAATGCCCAACCAGAACGACTCTTACTTCTTTCGCGAGGGAAGGCCCTACCCCCGCTAAAAGAGAAAGTACAAGTTGAGTCTCTAAGACGCTCCTGCCCCCGGTCGTCCTTGGAGCCCAAGTAGGAGAAGGAGGAGGAGAAGGAGAAGTGGATGAAATTTCCTCTATGAAAAAAAATATCGGTACTTTATTCCTAACGTAAACCCAAACTTGCGAGTAAAAGTTGAAACGTACTTTTACACCGAATTTGAAATTGTTACACATAGGCGAATGTGTCCCGAAGGGTCCACCGAGTCTGTCATTTCTTAGACAGACGTTGCGTCCTCTGGGTACAAGCTAGGGGCCTAACCCTTCTTAGGGGACCTCCTCCCTTACTGTTGCGTGAGGTGATAAGGAAGGACCTTTTAAGGTACCTGTGTCTTAGGACCACCCGATGTAATTAGTTTTGGAAAGTTTGTACTTGACTGTCACGCACCCAACCCCGACTCTTCGCAAGAGTAGACCACTCACACACGGAAACACCCTTACTCCGGGGGTCGTCAAATTCTAGACTCGTGATCCACTTCCACGGTCGGGGGGTCGTGGACCGACGAAGGGGTCGTTGGAGGTGTGAGTCGAAGTCGGACTATTTGACACGTCCCGAAGTTCAGTGTGTGACCGTCAGAGGGTCCGAGGGACTGAGGTGTCCTGGAGGGAGGTCGTCGGGCAGTTCAGCGGTCATTTCCACTTTCACAGGACACTCACGACCGGTGACCGACGGAGGATCTCTCTACGGGTCACGTCCGACGTACATGGGACGAGGTGTAGGTACAAGAGAGGGGTGGTGGACCACAGACCCAAGGGATTCGGCGGGCTCTTTTTGGTCTCAATTGGTCGGGTGTTCCCCTGGTTTGGGGACCGGAGCCGTCGGGACGCGCACGGGTCGACCCGACCGGTGTCTGGGTCCGTGACTAGTCACACTCCCGTTTCGGTAGTGAGTACTCGACTCTCGGGCAGAGACCACAGGCGACGTATGGACCGTGTAGCGTCCCACCCATCCCCAGGAACAGGAGCAGGAGAAGAGACATCAGCAGCTACCATTGGACCCTCCTGTCTCTCCAGAACCCTCCTTCCCTCTGAGACTGAATTGACCTGAGCTCTTCCCGTCAATTTCTGGATTGGGACGGTAAGTCGTTCCCCATCCCCACACTAGAGGTTTCACCCACGACACACTCACACAGTCCTCTCGTCCATGGGGGTCTACTACGGGGACGAAGTCTCTCTTTCAGACTCCCGTCTGCTCAACGTTTGACCGCAGTGGGGAGGGGTCGGTACCGGTCGGTCGTGGTGGGTCGTGACTGCGTGTGCGATGTACTCTTGGTGGAGTGTTAAGGACGGAGGAGCGGTCTGACGCTCGGGATGCGTCCGCGCCTAGAGTGACGAGAACCAGTAAGGACTAGGGACCATAGACTGTGTGGCAGCGGTGACTCTTTCCTGAATGACTGAGTCACTTATTTAGTTATTTAAGTCCCTTTTAGGTGTCGACTGTGTCACGGACTCACAAGTGTCATCCCGGGACTCACGGGTTTGGGAGACTAGGACTCTGTTGGGGCGGGGTGGGGAGGTGGGGGTCCCTGTCTGCAGATAATCGTTAGAAACTAAAATTAGGGGTGGCTCTTCTATCCCTGTGACCAGTCCACACTGGTGTAGTAAGGTTAGTTCTTTTTTATTGCACAGTCTGGTCAATTTATACATAGTGTCGTCGAGAGACGAACTTTATGACGATTGTTGGTCAATTCACGGGGTGAAGTGCGTCTGGGAGGACCTTTCGGTCGGAGACACTACCGCACGGTGCGAAAGTGAGATTTTATCGTGTGTGTTGTGACGGTACCATATTTCCACTATATAAATACCACTATAGTTGTCTTAATAAACTTTTGTTTCGCCTTTTACATTGTATATGGAACAACAGTGACAACCGATAGACCAAGTGAAGACCAAACAACAAGAAAAATAAAAGGTCTGAAAGAAAAGATGTCTCTTCTCTTGTCTTCCTTGGTTCATTGGTAGGACAAAACATATTTTCTTCGAGTAGTCCTAAAACTTAGTTGTCACCGGATAAATTAACCCTTGTTGGAATTGTCGTTCTTATATCGTGTTGGGTGTGAGTCAAGTAGAGTCACGTGACCTAAGTATTGTGTCTAGTAGAATAATTTTAAGAGTAAGTTCCCGATTAGTCGTAACCTGCGTAGTAAATAAAATATTACGGTCTTAATTGACGTCTCCAAGTAATTCGTACCTCTGCACTGAGGACGAAAGTCGAAGTTCCCTTACTCTCGGTTCCCGGACGGGTTCTCAGGTAGAAAAGAATAGTCGAAGAATCGGTCGGTGGTAGGGGTGTTTCGTCGTCGTACCCTCGGGGTTATCCAGCGTGGATTCTGACCGAGGGACCCAGTTTGGGAAGTAAGTCGTTTAGAGGGGTCCCCTTTCCGCCAATGGACCGTTAGAAAAAGGAAAGGAAAAGAAGTCGAAGGAGGAAGACTCGTCATAAGTTTGAAAGTCGTAGTCGGTTTAACAGATGTCGCTACCGGTTCTTCTGTAAGTCATCTTATAGATTAAACTCTTACAATTCCTACTTCGTACCAAAATTTGCGTCGATATGTCCCAGTTGTTACCGTCATAGTGTGGGGACACGAGCTCTCCGACCACTGTCCAACTGACAGGGGATCACGATATAAGTGAACCATTTCGGTCCTCTGACCTCGGGGTCAAAAGTTTTTCTTGGTCTTGGACATCTTCTATTCGATCGGTCTTCATTTTAATTCTAAGTGATTTTGGGTACTTTTGGATGTCCACGGTTATAAAGGGAAGCACACACACAATGTACACGACAGCTATGTAGATCCATGGATACCCATACTTTGTGTGACGTATTTTGGTGGACATTGTATTTACATTACACAAACACGAAAAACGTAAAGTGAAATACGTGACGAAAGAAAGAAAATTTTGTACGTGTGGGTGTTGGATAGATAGACCCCACACGAGAGGTTTTATTCAGGGGTTCTTTCCGATGTGGAATAAGTTTACTACTGGCGTGTTCCGTCAGACCCGGAAAGAGTAAACTTTACTGGAAGGTTCAGACGTTTATGGAGTAAGTAAGTAAGGTGTGACTGACTGGTCTCGTGTAGATTGAATAACGGTCTGCACGACCGGACAGGAAGACGTAACAGTGTGTCACTGATATACAAACTGAGAACACCAACTAAAAATAAAAAAAGTTTATCATCTTTCAATCCGTTAACCTGTTTAATGATCGAAAAGCCGAAAATGATATTACAACAAAGGCATCAAAGGAACTTGCTGACTTTTTTTGTTTTGTTTTGTTTTTGTATGAGACTTCTACGGACAAAGAATGAACGGTCGTCAATTCATGTAAAACCTCTCCGTGTCCCTAGTCTCCCGTTGTCTGTCCAGTTGCACTGAGGGAAGAGAGTGACTACGAAGGGAGGCCGACTACGTTCCGGTAGACGTGCGTTCTGTTGCCCTCGGGTCCCGGGGACTCTGCCCTCTCCGTGCGGTGCCAGGGTGTGCGGGTCGTGTTAGACTTGAGAGTACACCCAACGACTTGTACAGTTGTTTATATTGAATTGTTCCGTGACTATTACTCGCTCGAAGTCCTCTACAGTACGAACTGATTGGATAAGTTCAGAAATTTTTCTCCCGTCTTTACACTCATCTAAGATAATTCTGACAGTTTTGTGGAGACTATGTGATCCTAATGAAAAATTTGTCTCGACGTTGCTTGGACCCCTTCGTCAAACAAAACCCGACCGGCTACTAAACCGTTGTGTTCGAGAGGAGACTACTTGCACCCTATTAGCACCGAGTCTTTTACTAGTCACGACCCTTATTGACGTGACTCTTAAGGATGATTACTGACGTTACTTCTTTATGACACAGAGATCAGAATGCTACTGTGGTCTGAGAAAGTCATCATCTTTCATTTGGGTCTCATTGTTTGGTGTCCTTTCAGAATGTTCTAACATTGTCTACCAAAGGTTCTTACTTATGGGTTATCTACATAAATCTACACAATGGGTGGTCTGGGAGGATTTGTGACCGCACGGTACCTTAAGTAGACTGTTCTGGACGGTTCGTTGAGACTGTACGACCAATCTCAATACCCACGACCCCTGTACTCTCCTTTGTCCTGTCTAACCTCTGGACCGAAGGTTCATCGTAGACAAGATCGACCCCCTCTATCTGGTATGTGGCAAATTCCTGACGTCTCTCACTATGTGTGTGATATTTCTTTGATGTTGTAGATTGACCTCCCTTTCACCGATCTCTTATGAAGAGACGTCTAACCTTGGTCATATACCGACACCGGATCTCTTAATTAGTGCTCTTGTCTTTTTCTTTTATGACTAGTAAGTAAATTGTTTGTGACTGGTTCTCGGTTGACACGTACTAGAACACCACATTTGGTGTTTCTGCACTTATTTTTTCTCTGACGTCTGAGCCCTTCGAACAGCGGATAATGATCAACCGTTCTACCTCTTGACGTGGGGTTTGAGGTCGTCCTCGACGTTCACTACTCTCCTCGTACCTCTCTTTGACCGCCTTCTCGAGGGGACCCCCGCCCCCACCCGTCACGTCGAGGGACGTCGTCCTAAACACACACGACCCTCTCCCCGAAGGTGTCTTATGAGGTGTCATGTTTCGTAACAAGAGTGTCCGAACGTGAACGTCCGAACTTGGACGTCTTCCAAGTGATTGGTCGGTCTCTTTTACTTCTCCTTTTGTCGCGTTGTCTGAAGAATCTTCTTCTAAGATTTAATCCTAAGAAATTTTATGTTGATTCGTAATTAGTTCCTCGAGGTGTACGGTCCAGAACACGGTCCCGTCGCTCCCGTGTCTCTCTTTCGTCTGTGTTGGGTTCCGATGTCCCAGTTCTTCCCCGACGTGCTGCATTTCCCTCCAGACTTAAGAGTCTTTGGATCCCAAGCTCACTGAGACCGACCTTTCTCCTTCTTTTGTTCAGTCTCTTTCGTCCCGTCTCGTCGACCGGTTCCCTGTGCACTAGGGGTTTCTGCCTGTCTAGTCGTCTCGTTTTGCTCCCAGTCCCGTCGAGTCTGGTTAGGGGACTTCTATACAGGGGTAGGTAAGACTTCCCAGAATCCTTCAGTCTCTACACGGGGATTGAAAATTACTCGAACCTGACCCGGTGGGGTTTTGCTCGGTTGTACCGTACAACTACTGAAACTTAATTTCAATAAACTCTTTGTCGACCATGTTCTTCTTGTGAGACTCGGTGTAGACAAGGGGTCTTTCGTCCTTTGGTCGAGGGACTCTCCGTAGGAGGGGTTCGACCCCCGTTACGACCGGTAGCCCCTAGACTCCGACTCTTCCGAATGTCTGTTTCGACACTGAAGAGACAATGGAACGATGGGGTTCGTTTGTGAGGAAACAAAACAGTCTGGAAGTCTTTATTAACTATATGAGAGACCTTTATATATACTTTACATATACTTGTCGGACGAAACCAATGAAGAATCCAGGATGTGGATACCCCAGAAGTATACATACTTTAATTTACACAAAAGGATAATTATGCAGTGCGAGTCACCCACTGGTGACCACGTCGGGTGTACGGTGGAGTCCGACGGAGGAACCGACGAGAGTAAGGAGTCCGGGCCACCTCTGAGACGGTGAGGAGACGAGAGGGTCGTTGTCACCTCCTGTGTGCCCTCACTCCACTCCTACGAATGAAAGGGTAGTGCGACCGGTGGTGACGGGAGTGGGACCCCTTGGAACCTCTCCTCCTGTCGTATACCAGTGTTGTTCCACTGGGACCAGTAGGTCTTCCTATGTCAATGGTGTCTACTTCTCCTACTACTTCATCTACGTCTGCTAGTAAGGTCTTCTACTGCCCGGGGGTATGCGGTACTACGGTAGCATGTAGTGTCGTAAGGTCAGAAGCGGACAGTCCTAGATTCTTCGGTTTTGACCCTAGTCGTCCGTCCACCTGAGGGTCAAGGGCGCTAAGAGGGTTCGAGGACCCCGACGGATCCCGACCACAGTTGACGGAACGTGTTAGGTCAAACGTGTCTTGTTTGCGCAGGCAGTTGGGTATCAGAGGTTTTGTAATGTGAGTTAGTGTGTTTATGTACTCAATTAATAAGACCACTTTTATTCTATTGTAAAGTGTATTCTGTACACATGAGAAACTGACGTGGGGTCGGGTAAGTCGGGGACGACCACACAGAGACGTCCTGGAGACAGACAGACACGTAAATTTGTGTATATATGTGTGGGTCTCCGTCAACTATAGAATAAATAAATAATCTTTATCTCCCATAGTATGATAAACTTAAAGGACGTTAAACGAAAAATAAGAGGGTGAGCTACATAAGACCTCTGGGAGACACAGTGTCCCAGTGAAGTAAGAAAAATTGTCGACGGATCGTAAGGAGTACGAAATAGTTGACACCTTTTCCTTTTAGCATAGATACTAGACTAAGTGATGGTTTGTCTTTAAACGGTTTACTGACCTTTTCCATTTCGTTAAATATCTCTGCCTTGATATTTACCGAGGACCAGTGTACTTTTCTATAAGTTGGAGTGAGGATTGTTCTCATCATGGTTAATCTTGATGTTGATCAACTCTGATGATCAACTCTCTTGTGAAAGTTGATGGTCTGTCCGCCACTAGTTTTACAAACACATGAGTGATACGACTTTCTCTCACTCCACTGTCTGTCTTAGGTGGGGGTAGTGACCTCCTAGTTGATGGTGTCGGAATTTCTCTTCTGAATACGTTCTCACAGTTTCAACTTTTACCTGTGTGGGGGAAATTCGGTCGTTAAGGTAAACTCCCCCAAATACGACGTCTAGATTATAGTGTGTGCTCGGAGTGCTGCACGTAAGTTCCGATGGGTGAGTCGGTTCTGTGTCGTCTTATGAGTAAGTCGGCGTCAAGATACTTAATACCGTGTGGGTGTGGTGTTTTACCTGTCTGTGTCCCCCGAGTTGGTCACAAGACACTGTTGCATCGCCCCATCCCACTCCTCCCTCCAAGTCCTCCCTCGCCTGTACACAGATGGACACCGACTCAGTACGAGTACATACCGTCTTTGGTATATCATTATAACATTTCGTTAATAGGAGGTTATTTTTTATTTACCTCCGTCGTAACTTTTCCTTCTCCGTGAAAAAGTACCTGGTTATTCTTTCCAAGAATTCCTGTGAAATCCACGATTTCTTCTTTCTAAATTTTTTCGTACATCTTACTCGATGGTAGACACACTTAAGTAGACTAGCATCCATCTGTCCATTTAAATAAATGCAGATTCGTTTGTGTGACCCTCTTATGTCTTTTTAGACGAATTACCATCAACGGTGGGTGTTCCCCTTTAACCACCGACCCAACCTCTGTCTGAACGATGAGATGTACGAAAAGATTGTAAATTTAAGACACGGGATGTGTACATGATGTTTTTGGTGGTCGTGGTGCGTCCAAATAGACCTTCGTAGTTTTTTTTGTTTTGTTTTGTTTTACTTACTGAGTAGTCACCGGTCTTTAATTCAAATTAAGTTTTTCGACTCAATCCCCTGAAGGGACCATCAGGACACCAATTATTAGGAGGACGGTTACGTCCCCTGTGCCCAAGGTAGGGACCAGACCCTTCTAAGGCGTACGTTACGTCGTTGATTCGGGTACGTGGTGTTGACGACTCGGGTACACGACGTTGATGTCTCCGGGCTTTCGGATCTCGGGCCCAAGACGTTTCTCTCTCCTGGGACGTCACTCTTCGGGTTCGTGACGTTACTTGTAGTCGGGGACGAGCGGGGTTGATCTCTCTTAGGTTCGTGTCGTTGCTTCTGTGTCGTGTCGGTTCCTATTTGTTATGACTCGATATAATGTCACAACGATATCCGGTCCGGACATCGTCACTGTCGTTAAGGTAAGTGAAGTTTTACAGGTTCATCCTTTCTTGGAATCTCTAGTAAGGAAGATCCGAGAGTAGAAAGTCTTTTGTCACTGAAACCGTTTTGGTTATGTCATAATATTTCATTTTATTGCATTTTTATTTTCTTAATTTTTTTTTTTTTTGTTTCAGTGTCACGACTCGTTATCTCCTCGGTGGTACCCTCCAGTCCGGAGGCGGTCCGACGGGGTGGGACGGACGTTCTGAGCTACCGTAATGTACACTTTTCGTTGTTCCGTCTACCCGAAAATTTTAAATGGACGGTCCGAGACAAGTTCCTTCCGGTGTTGTGTGTTCCTCCCCCGAACCTTGTGGAGTCCACTCTCGGTCCACCCCACCTTTCCGACCCGGCGACTCCCGTCCCGGTGGACACTTCGGGATTGGGTCACCGAGGGAAGAGCCGGACTACGGTCGGTCCCGGGGTGGTCGTCTGTAGGAGTGTACACACAGGGGTAAGGTAGTGTGCTGTCCCCTGCTGTTTCCCTGTCGTCAACAGCGTTGACAAATCAGTGGGACTAAGGACTGGTATGCGGTGTCACAGTCCCGAAATCTTCAGTGTGGATACGGATTTAGGTAATATTGGTCCTAATATTTTGAACGGACGGTAGTTCTTACTCGTTTCATGTTCTTCTCCTAAAGTCTGGCATACTTTGGGGTCTTTGGAGTATGTCAGTTTGTGTTTACACCCCAAATAATAAAGTATTCTGTAGGTCACCTCTTCCGTGCCCGTGGGGTGAGGTCATGAGAACGGACCTTTAAGGGTACTTACCTCCTCGGACCATCCGACGTCAGATACCCCAGCGACTCTCAACCTGTGCTGACTCGCTGAAGTGAAAGTGAAAAGTGAAAGTACGTGACCTTTTCCTTTACCGTTGGGTGAGGTCACAAGAACGGACCTCTTAGGGTCCCTACCCTCTCGGACCACCCCACGGTAGATACCCCAGCGTGTCTCAGTCTGTGCTGACTTCGTTGAATCGTTCTGTAGGTCACCAGAGTGTTTTTGTACTCTAGTGTCGTGTAAGGAGACCTGAAACTACGTTCTATTTACTGAAAATACCGTGTTTTAATTAGTCTCACAATAATCTTGTCTCCAACGACTATGCCACTACTACCTTAGTAAAACGGAACAACTCAGCACCAGTCTCCTCTTCCACAGAGGATTCCGCGGCGGGTCCCTATCCTCCCGCCCCGTGAGTGGACCTTGTGACACTCTTCCCGAACGCCCTTTAATAGCTTCCACGAGGCGAACCAGACGCAAAGTAGTTTTAATTTGAACGGCGGCTTGTCGACGTAGGGGTCGTTCCTCTTCTACTACTACTTCTCTTTTTCGTCTTCGTCGTCGCTTCGCTACCTGAAGTACCTCAAATTGTTCCTACGGTGGTTCAACGAGTCCCTCCAGGTCACGGACGTTCAGTTCTGCTCCCTCATTCGGATCTCGTGACGGACCCCACCTCGTCTACCAGGGGGGTTCACCCCAACCCCGACTAGTGGTGGGTGCCAGCCCTTTGCGGACGTCACTCGTATGCGTAGGAGTGGACCAGTGAAACTTTTAAGAGTTCTCGGCGTGTGTCGCCTTGTGTCTCTACGGGTCCCCTCTGTACTAAAGGTCAAGGTGGTCCTAGCAGAGCCATTAAGGCGGCGTGTGGTGCTTCGTTAGTTTGGCTAACTTTTCTCTCTGTTTCATGCGGACCTCTGGGTTCGACATGTAAAACTGGTCGTAGAGTGTCCACTTGTCTCGGTTCTCCTGAAACAATCGTTATAGACCTTTGTGTTCCTCGTGCACAGGTACCCTAGAGTCGCACCCTCGTAGAGACTGGGGACCGCGGGGTGGAGGGGAGGGTGGTCGACGGCGGCCTTCCCGGGGATCGAGAACCGGTGCCAAAACGAGAACGGGAGAGATGTCTTTACACCGTCCTTGTGGGCACCAAGCGAACAGAAGGTCCGAGGTCAGGACGAAGACGATGGTGGGTCTGCACATGGGAGATCTCTTCAAGGAAGCAAAGAGACCCCAAGTGAAAGTGACTGACATGTTACCTCTCCCCGTCGAATGGTGTATTAGAGCCACCGAAAGCTCCGGACTTTCGGATGTTCAGACGTGAATCTGGTAGCATAATAAAAACAAAGTCAGTGTGTTCTTTAGACAGACCAGAACGAATGACGGGGGTCTAGATTCTTCGTCAACGGACAGCTCCAGTGAAGTTTTTTACGGTGGGTCGTCCGACCTCTCAACTCATGTTTGTCTATACTGAACTGCAGTCCATCCAGAAGTGTCACCGAGTTTTGACAGGTTGAGTCTTACCCCACTCGAGGGTGTGGTGGGACGACCCCGTAAGCTCCACCCGCTTGTCGGTCGTGAACGGTTCCTTTGATGTCACCTTTTATTTCGAAGGTCGCCCGTGTCCCTCCTCCCTATACTCCAGGGAGGGTCGACGGTCTAAGGGACTAGGGTGTGTCCCAAGTCTGTTACTTGACGAGACCTCAGGAATCGAGGCTCCACGTAGTGTGTAGTGTGTTGGGCCTGACGTGTGAGAGCGGTCCACGCGGACACGAACCGAGACGGTGGAGGGTCCAAGGTGACGAGTGACCTTTACCAGGACCTGTTGGTGTACAGGTAGACTTTTCTGATCTGACGTCGACCCGTCGGAACCCCTACGGGACAAACCTCGTTTTTCCCTTACCGAAAACGAATATGGAACTTAGACACAGTTGGTCAGTCCGACCAACATTACGAGCCTCCTTTACCAATTCCACAACTCTTTGTGGTCCTGTTACTGGTCGGTCATTTTACACTGCCTGAAGTGCCGTCGGGATGTGGAAGACGCTGACTTCGCCAAGGTCGCCGCGGTCGCCGCCGACATTCTCTTCGTTTGCAATGGGGGACCTACTGTCTGTCTGGGTCGTGGACTAGTTAGAGCGATTCCTTACTGACGTGAGACCTCCAGGGGTGGTCCCAGCCGCACGTCCCTCCTGTCTCCTCTTGTTTACTGTGTCTTTACTGGTCTGGAGTACTCTGTTTATTGCCGCCAAAATTTTATACTGAAAAATTTTCGTGTCATAACTGAAGTAACACGATAGTCAAAGGAAGGATACCGAAGTCTATTGGGACATTAAACAGTATACGTCAGGAGTTCGGCCAGTCCTTTAGATCTACAAGTCTCAGTGGTCGAACATGTGTAGGTGTCAAGTGTACGGGTGGTGTTCCGAGAGCCCAGACTAACTCGACAGTCACGTCTCTGCAGTCGAATAGTAGGTGTATGGAACGTCGTGGAGCTAGTAGTACACCTTAAATAGTCCGTCGGTTCCCGAGGTTTTGGACTCAAAAGGAAAATCCCTTGGGAAGTCAGGAAAACATTTAGACCCTCCATCGAGACCTCGGTCTCTCTCAGTAGTTACGACTCATCCTGTACTCAGAATGAGGACTCAGTAGTCCACGGGAAAGATTGATCGTTACGAGTTTTATATGGAAATCCTCCTCTCGATTATAACTTAGTACAAAGGTATGTTTATCTTACTTGACTCGGTTTGTCTGTTCGTCGTACAAGAGATGGTTGAGGGTCAACGTCATACATTAATCTTATAAGAGACGGAGTCGGACAGAGGGATACCCTTTATAAGGGGCGGTGTCCTGCCAAACCACTTCTCCCAGAGTCTCTTCCCGACCGGTTCACCGTCATAGTCGGGTCAGGCCCGACACGAGTGTCTGACCTCACCACCCGCGAAGGAGATCGTGAACTCAGTCCTCTTAGAGGTCCGACACAGTTCCGACGTCGGGGCCGACTGAGTCGACGTGACGAGACGATTCTTGTGACATTGGGTCCCTGGTTACTTTCTGAACACGGTCGAGAAAACGTTCTGGACCTTGTTCGCTCCACGTAACAGAAGGACGAGAACGATACACCCAAAGGCTACCATTGTCGTCGATCTTTGTACTATTGTTCTCATCTTTTTAAGGTGACTCCTGTGAGTTTTGACAAGGGTGTTCTGACCCATCTTAAGAGGGTACTACGTATTACGTTATGTATGTTCGTTCCACCGGACTTGCTGTAGGTCGGGTTCCCGTACGTCGGAACAGGGACGTCGGGATAAGTACGACGTCCCTGTTCACTGTCTACAGAGGGTTCAGGTCCCCTCCGTGCCAGACACTGGGGTAGGACATTGTCATACTCCCGACACCGTCCGTTAATGGGTGTGGTTCACGATGCGGGTCCCATGACCCATGTCCTCCTTCCTCTTCCCTCGATGTTCGACTTCCCAGTCCCTTCCGAAGGAGTCGACTCCAAACCCGACCGAGAGCTGTCGACTTATTCCTAATCGGTTCCCATCTGTCCCTCTCCCCGTCCCATGAGGTGAACCGAGGGCGGTTTCTCTGACCCACCCTTCTTGACCTGACACACCAGGTAAACTGTCGACCTCTCGTCAGGTCTTATTGTTTCACGCTTCAGACCCTTTCACTTCAACGAGTCAGCACAGGCTGAGAAACGCTGGGGTACCTACCATCGGATGGTCCGAGACGGCAGGTACCGTAAAAGGTCCGTTCTTATGACCTCACCCGACGGTAAAGGAAGAGGTCCCCTAGAAGGGTTGGGTCCCTAACTTGGGCCCAGAGGACGTAACGTCTGTCTACGAAATGGCAGACTCGGTCGTCCTTTTGGCTTCAGACCCTCCTCACAGATTTATGGGGTCTCCAGTCTCCCACTAGACCCCCGGTGTAATACCTCTTTAAATTTATGGGAGACCGTTCTCCTTTAAGTACTTTCACGAAAAGTAATACTTTTGCGACAATTAAAAAAAAAAAAAAAAAAAAAACAGGAGCGGTGTGTACGACACCCCAGAATCAAGGGGTTGGTCGTTACCTTAGGTATGGAGAGAGTAACCCTCATGTGTCAGGTTTGATGATCTGATGGTCCTTTTCAGGGGAATTAAAAAAAATTCTGTCCAAATAATTCTATATTGAATGTATACCGTATTAACTGAAGTAAAATCAAGATTTCAAACATTAGTGTTGGTGTCGGTTCTACATCTTATAAAGATAGTAAGTTTTTTTAAGGAATTACTGTGAAATATCAATTAGATGACGAGTGGGATCGGGGACTTTCGATGACTAAACAAGAGATAATAAAACGAAGTAAGTCTTAGGATAGTTGTCTTAGTATGTTATGTATCGAAAAACCCTGACCGGAGGGAGCAAATCTTTTTCGAGTAAACACTGGGTAAACACAGTAACTAGAGAGTCATCAAAAAAGGGAAGAACAACGACTCAAAGTCAGGTAGTACACCTACTTGATATTAAACAGATGGAATGGTACACTACCCGTAGACTCAATAAATGTCGAAAACCGTTAATATTTATTTGTATATTTACAACATACATAGTTAATATGTATATATTATAAACACTTATTTGTAAGTACGTTTTAAAAAACACATCCGTAGATAGAAGTAAAAAGGATATATTTATGGAATCTCCACTTGACGACCCAGTATACCATTTATTCGACCTGAAACATTCTGTGACTGTTGAACGAAAATTTTACGACACAGTGGACTGGACATCGTCACATATTCTTAAAGGTGACTAAACGTAGGAACAGTTTTACGGTCGAAAGTTTTAAACTAAGTAAGATATCCACGTAGTACCATAGAGTTGACACTAAAATTAAACGTAAAGGATTACTGGTCACCAGTAAAGTACACGAATAAACGGTAGATGTACCTGATATGAGACGGTCCGAGGAGACAGGTACCTTAAGAGGTCCGTTCTTAGGACCTCACCTAACGGTAAGGGAAGAGGTCCCTTAGAAGGGCTGGACCTCTAACTTGGGTCCAACGGACTTGACGTCCGTCTAAGAAATGGTAGACTCGATGGTCCCTTCGGGGGAGATACTGATGTACGGATGATTTTTAGATGACAGGTAAAAATAACCCAACAAAATAATAATCATTATGATAAGGATACATATGACCTATGATCAGGTAAGAGTTAAGACAAAACGTTATTAAAAAAGGAGGTCAGACGTTTACTAGAAAAAGAAAATTCCTCGTCATCCTGCCCCTCGGACCGTCCGACGGCAGATAACCCAGCGTGTCTCAGCCTGTGTTGACTTCACTGAATCGTCGTCGTCGTCGTCGTCAAAATTAAAACTACTTCAGGGTAAGTAGTTAAAAAGGACAATACTGGTCACGAAACCCGCAACATGGGTTCTTTGAAAACGGATTGGGTTCCAGTGCTTTTAAAAGACACAAAAGAAGATCCTAAAAATGTCAAAATGTTTTTCTTAAGGTACCTGACTCCTCGAACCACCCGATGTCAGGTACCTCACCGTCTTTCAACCTGTACTGACTCGTTGGTTGTAAAGTGGAAGATAAGGTGAATCTCACTTAAAAACATGTGTCACCATTTTGTGACAAAGATTGACTTTTTATTATGAATATACCCTTTCATTGTTTAGTGACCATGTGTCAAGTTACTCAAAAATGGTTGACTAATACATTGGACATGAGTCTCGTTCATTTTGGTAAAGGTCGTTGAGTCTTCTGGAGAACTTGAAGGAAGGTACCTGTTACAAATACCGTCTTTTCACTGTCCTTCATAGAGAGAATCTCTTTACTGAGACCCTCCCATATGTTTTTCCCAACTAATCATCCGTTTTGTAATAAGTACCAACGTAGAATGACTAGACTAAAAAAAATCCCCCCCACCAAGAAACCGTGGATGATGTCAAGATGTTCCGTCCATGAATGACAAATGACCCGTCCAACTAGAAGATGTACTTACAATCTCGGGTCTCATATTTTTTATAGTCCAGATCTCGGTAAGATGTATTTCAAGTCTTCAATCTTGTATTTTTCGGGTGTGTTCAAATTCTTTTTAATACCTTTCTTCTATGACTGGACTCGAACCTGAAACTCTACCGAACTGACTTTCTTTCTTTCTTATACTAAGGACAATCCTTCCGAGGTCCTATACAAGGGGAGGTGGAAAGTCGTCTCTAAGGTATTTTCGGTACGTACCTTCGGACCTAGGTCGTGGGGGCCGAGGGCTTCGCTCGGTCGACCCCACTCGTACCTCGTCCCCCGGTCCGTTCTCTTCTGAGAGTCGACGGACTCGTCGGGACCGTGTCCACCTCTACTGTTCCCAAGAAGAGGGGGGTGGGGGTTTGACGAGTGTGACGTCGGTCGCCCCGACGAGAACGGGTGTCGAGTCGGTGCGTAGAGGCATTGTCGTGCACGACGACGGTGTCACTCTTCTCGGGACCCGAACCTCGAGGTCGAGACGAGAAGTGAGTGATGCTCTCGAGTCCGTTCGTCGTGTGGAGAGACTCGGAGTCACACGAGTAGACATTTTACCGTTCTGTTTAGGTAAGGGATGGATGAAGTACGATAACATCCTCCCGTGTCGTTCCTCCTCCTCCTTTTAAATGAAGTATTTGACAACTCAAAGGACGAGGATTGTAGTAAAAATACTTAGAGGTGGCTCCTCTAGTCTAAGAGAATTTTTACTGTAGACATGAGCTGTCCGTATTCTGGATTTCCTGTGGTCGTCTTTCGTTTGTTTTCTCTTACCGTACCCCGAGGGGGTTTCGTCCGCCACGAACCACGTGACGTGCGTCGACCACACGGACGAGGACGTCGGGTCACGTAGGTCTTTTTTCGGTTACACACGAGTACACTTCCGTAGGAGGTTCCAATCCTCTTCCCCCACGTCCCGAGGTCTGTTTCACATACTCGGCTCTTCCCGTCCCAGAGCAATAGGTCGGTGATACGTACTCCAACCCTCTCGGGCATTTACTTCCTTTGAATTTGTCCCTCGTGTAAGATACTCGTTCAGACGGTATGTTCGGGAAGTTTCGTGACTGCGGTCGTGGTCCGGGTCTCTTCGGAAATGGGGGTCGCGGCTGTGGGTCTCCCGGGCCGGAACCGTCGCGGAGAAGAAGAGGTGGTCGTGGATCACCTGTGTCCCCTTAACGGTCCAATGGACCGAGTCGGGCCCCGTCCAAGGTAGAGTCGTCCTGTCTGCCGTCCACTGTACGACCCCCAGACCCCCCGGTCCCGATCCTCCCCCTGGTTCCCCGGGTCCCACTCGGTCGGGTGGGGAGAACGTAGACTCCGGTACCGAGGTCCGAGGTGGCTTTGGACCCGCTGAGTGAGTATAGACGAAGAGATTCTTCGGTCGTCCTCGGGTCTCCTGTCGCGGAGTCGGGGTGAGTGGTCTCTGAAGGTGTCGTCGGAGCCAAGAGCGGAAGGGGCGAGTGCAAGAGACACAAGTGTCTGAGGCAGAGTGACCACCCGTACGACCGACGCCTCTCTTATTTGTGAAATCTACCACGGTACCGAGGTCCTCAATCACTGCCTGTCCGTTCGGACCGCACGACGGTAGGTACCCCAGTGTCTCTCAGTCTGTGTTGACTCGCTGGCTTGACTTGACTGACTGACCTACGGGACGTGTGGGTTCCTACCCTGTTTGTGTTAGAGACGAAGGTCCTACTCGGAGACCCTTCGACCGTCCTCCCACTCCTTGTACTACTTCCCAGGGGTCCCTGGACTGACGGTTTTCCTTCACGACTCTTCGGTCCATAGAGGTGTCTCCTCGGAAGTGAAGGTACTAGACGGTTCCTTTGGGTCTTTCATAGGGTTGTCCTTCTCTTTGGGTGATAGGTTGAAGGGTTCCTTTCTTCGGACCACTGGTTTCACTCAGGACACCGGCAGTCACGGTCGAATGAGTAGACTAAAGGTCCAAACGGGACTCTCCGGCAGTGTTGCACAGTCAATGTCGATGTAGAAAAGAGCAGGGACATTCTCCATGAGATCTTGTAGACACTTGTTTGGATTCTAAAGTATTTGTTTAAGAATGAAATTTATATGACTTCCTCTCCTCTATAATAGTTCCCTCCTCGTATACTTCCATGGTTCGTTTCTTAGAGAAACTTTTACCTTCATAAGTTGAGTAAAAGGCAATTAGGATAGACTACAAGAAGACGGGTCGAACACTTCGGTTCTACGACTTCTTGCAGTCAATCTAATTATTTTTTCTGTGACAACTGGTTTCTACGGACGTGATCTCGAGTCTTATGCCAGGATACCCCCTTCTTCCAAAAGAGGGTTGGTCGTTGGTCTCCCGTTTCGACAGACACCAGGATCGCGTGGCCACAGAGACCCGTGAAGAAGGAAGGGGTGTCGTGCTGTAGTTCGTCTTCGGCTCCTTTTCGACTTTACATGGGTGAGTTCAGTCCTCCGGGTCCCTGGGTAAGTTCTCAGTGGTAGACCGTGTACCCACAAAAGAAGAAGTGAACTAACTTGGGATCTTTGCAGTGATTGTACACGACCCCTCGTCCGCCGTCTCCTCCGACCTGTGTTTCTCCCTCGGCCGAGACGTGGACAGGACCTCCTGGGTCCCCTCTCCGTCGGGGGTCACCTGAAGCCAGGTGGCTCTGGTCTCGACGGAGTCCCCAAACCTGTGCACGACATTCCTTACTGATTGAGACGAGACCCCAATCCTCGGCAGTAGCTTTCAGCTTATTACCCTCTTAGTGGGGCTGCACACGTACAGAAACGGGACTACGTATTAACACTTGACGTCGCTGGAAGACCAAAACCTCTGGTCTACCGCAGTTGTCCTTCCGGAAAGGGGACGTTCGGGATTGGTATGCCGAGGAGGAGACTTCCTACGGACCCAAAGTCGACTGTCACCACGGACCTCACGGTACCCCACATCAGACTCCGGTCGGGTCTGACCTCGTCCTGGTCTCTCAAGACAGTCATGTCGACGTGTCGAGACCTGGGACGAGCCCCCTCTCTGTCCCACACTTACTGTTCCTACCTGCACCTGGACTGAACTACCCGGGTCTCTGGACTCTTTGTAGAGAAGACACCGTGGTTTCTTCTGGGGAAGGGAAGACACTCGTGGGTCTCCTGACTTGGACGGTCCCACTCCCCCAGAGTTGTCGGTAGAGGTCCGTGTAACTCCGTTTCCGAAGTGTACCCTTCCGTTTTACTCGTCTTAATGTCTGCTATATTATGTTGGTCATGAGTGTCTTATTGGGAAAAGAAGGAATCAGTTCAGTTTTCTTTGGTTGATGTTTAAACTAAGTGAAAAAGTGTTGAGGTTCGTTGTTGTGTCTGTGTTTTGGTTTGTTTGGTATTTGTTTTAGTAGTGTTAGGTTAGTGTCTTTTTGGAATTTTTTATTTTCGAGGTAGTTCTCTGTATCACCGACTTATGTGTCCTCCGACGAGTACGTTAAACGAAGAGGTACTGATAAGGTACAGACTGAAGTCCTCTTTCTGATTTTTCAGCATTCTCAGTCGGTTCAAGTAACAATGTGCAATGAGGGTGTCCCAGTGGGAAAAGAAGTCCTTGTCCTGTTTCTTTTAGTACCACCCTCTAGGAATGTCTATACTGGTCCTCAGTAGAGACACCTTACAAAGAGAACCACCAATGACGGTGGTGTCTGTCTTCGACTTTCGTCGTCCCACCCCCCCGGTGACCCACCTGTTCCCAAGAGTCCGGAGTCGCCCCAGGACCGAGACGGGACCCGTCAGGGTGGAGAGAGGTCCGAAGAGGTCCAGGACAGACATTTCACCCTTGTGATAGAGATACGAGACCTCCCAGTGAAAGGAGATGTTATCACGTTATGAAGTACCAAGATTATAATTAGTACAACATTTAAGTCGGTGATACAGGTTCTTCTCGTTTGAAGAAAAGTACCCACTTTGAGACACCGAAAAATGAGAGACCCCGGTACAGGGTACTACTATAGTTATCTTAACGACGCACATTCGAGACCACTGTCTGTCCTTTCGGACCATACGACGTCAGGTACCCCCAACGTTTCTCAGTCTGTGCTGACTCACTGACTTGACTTGACTGACTTTAAGTCAGTGATAAAGGTTCTTCTCGTTTGAAGAAAAGTACCCATTTTGAGACCGAAAAATGAGAGACCCCGATACAGCGTACTACTATAGTTATCTCAACGACGCAAAGTGACAATTTCGAAAAGTTTGCTAGACTAGGTTTGTCTATTGAGTGTCGGACGGGTACCCTTTCCACCCCCCTGTAATGAAACGTAAAGACCAAGGTACAGTTGATCACTTACTTTACGTGTTCGACGAGGGATCTGACTCCAACCCCCATTTCTCTATTCTTCAGTTTGACTTGAGAGGTTCGTCTTTGTCCGATTGACACCCCGTACCACAACCCTGACGTCACTTCCTTTCTGAGGAGGACGAGTGGTTCGTCCGAGGTAGGAAGTCCATCCTTCCCTGTCACCAACTCTCGTCCGGAGAGTCCAACCGGTCCAGATTGAAATGGGGGTATAAACACTGTCTTGAAGAGGTTCCGAAGTAAAAGAGTAGACAATTTTACCCCGTATGAAATTGAAATGTCCCGACACCCGTCTTGATATTCCCTCCTCCATGTCTCACTAGGTGTCACAGTCCGACAGTCACTCCGAGGATGTACTGCTTAGGTAGTCGAGTCTTTTCGAAAGGACCTCGAGGGATCTTCGTTCCCTTGAGAGAGACCTACCAGGTTCAGGTCCTAGTGAAGTGGGGTGGGTGAAGATGTCGGTGTGTTTCCTAAGAGCACACTTGTCGGAAGGTGTGTAGACTGGATCGAGTCGGACGTGAGGGTCAACCATAGTGTAAGAGACGGAATTCGTCTCAATAAAATTGGATCGGACAACATAGCTCTCGTTGAAAAGACAGTAGGGATAAACTGTGGACGTCTCGGTGTCTTGTGATTATTTATTTAGACGAAACCTTAGTACGGGGGCCCCCCGAGTCCTCCTTCTCTCCTTCCCCGTCCATCTCCTTCTCTCGTCACTGAGGTGGTCTTGCACCACTGGAGTAAACCGGGGCCTTTATCTACACCTAGGTCAGGGAGGTCGGCTCGGAGTCTCGGTGCGAGACCGGTCCCGGGACCGTTGGAAGGGTAGGGCGGAGAGGGAGGGACGGTATCCTCACAAGGGAAAAAGTCTTTCCCGGGTCACCCGTATTGGTTCCTCGAACAAACATGTAATTTTGTAAAGTGGGAAGTGAACGTGGTCTGTAAGTAAAAAAAAAATTGTAAGGATTTAACTATACGTGAAGTAAAGTGAATCGGGGTTATCCTAGAGTAGATGCAAAATTTTTTAGTTCTGTCCTCTTAGTCTCTGACAATCTTGACCTTCCCCGACTCCTGTACTTGCTTACGACACTAAAGTGTCTACTCTCTTGGCTGGACGAACGGAACCCTGTGTGTCGAGTCTACACTCTCCTCTTTCGAGAGGACTCGGTGGGAGTGGCACGTTGTTGGGGCACCGAAACCATGGAGGAATCTATGTGACTACATACTAAGTCATAGTCATGCAACCATACACGTGACCATATGTGAATTTTGAGGTGTTTAGTTTTGCGAGGTTTTTGGTTCATTCGGACAATGGACGGTCGGTACGACACGACAGCGACTGGGAGTAATTGGGGACCTTTGGACCACATCTCGGTCTGGTGAAGGTCCTCTAGTCGGGTCGTTCGTCCCTCCCCCCAATATGTTTTTATGTCCACACGGTCCCTGATGACCCTGAAGTATTTTCGGGTTTGTCTTTCTGAGTATTTTCGGGTTCCTTCATTTGGGTACCTACTGAAATAGTCTTGTGTACCGGAAGAGGGATTGGCCGACGGAGTCGTAGTCCTGACGGGGTAAGTCCCACTGCCGAGACAGGGACACTCGTAAGTCGTAAGTGACGACTGTTCACTGATCCAGATTAATCCCGACGTCGTCTCTCTGGGGGAGTCTGTCTTAGGTCTGGGAGGATATCCTCCTCGGTCCCGGTAGACGTACGTCTCTCCGATAGTCAGGAAAAAGGGAGGTGTAAAGTCCTTTAAAATCTCGAAACGACTTCTTGAAAAGTAAAAATTTTATATTTAAGCTTTCGTTAAAAGTCACTGAGGTCGACTTTGGTCCATAATCCTGCTCGGACACCGGACACATCGTCACGACTGACCGGGACGTAGACGGTCCGTGACCCTAGAGATCCCTCTCGGGGTCCCGTCTGGGGACCCGAAGGTCGTACACATGCGACTTTTCCCCGGAGGTCACCATCCAGCCGCTCCCCTACCACGGTCGGTCGTCGGCCCTGTGGGACCTGACAGTCACTCTCAACGGTCCCGGAGGGCCCGTCGGACCGAGTCGCGGACGAGAGGTACCTATCGTCCAGCGTGATAAAGAAAAATCCTAAATTAACATCCCGGATCTACAGTAGTACCCACTACGGTGTACTTTATTTGGTCCTTTGCACGACAAAAAGTCCGGTCGAGTTGTCATAGAAGTGGTGGTACATTTGTAAGGAGATAGATGGCAGAGAGACTTCTTGTTACGTGAAGAATTGGCATAGGCGGACCAGACACCTAAGTCTCCCTTTAGTTATGTGTTCACGTGCGCACGTGTACCCGTACCTACACGTACGGGTCCTCATTCTCACTCAGACACACGCCTAGGTCTGTCCGTCGGGGGTTTGAGACCGGGGAGGGGGGTGAGTATCCGTGTCGTTTTAGGGTCTGGTCGAAGGACAGAGGTCCTGTCTACAGTCCCTCCGAACCAGAGACAGTAACGACCCTGTTCAGGGGAAAGAAGGGTCCCGAATCAATAACGTAGACGTTTACTCGATAACCAGCCAAAGTAAAGATTCTGGGTAAATGGAGACTGGAGTGTCCTGACGACATTTCTCCTTTGTGGGTGTCCAACAGACCAAAATGAGGGTCGTGGTTCCCCAAAAGGAACGTACAGGGCGGGCGCCCTCCATTCGTCATGACACTTCAGTGTCGGGTGGGGAGTCCTCCCACCGGTCCTCCGGTCGTCAGTCGGACATTGCTGACCAAGGTTCAGTGGGGGTCCGTCTCGTGGGACCCCTCGTGTCGTCGTGTCCTTCTTCGTCGGGGGCCCTCTGGGACCGCTGGGAACGGGTTACTCGGCCTCGAGCCGTCCGGGAAGGACCTCGTCCCGTGTGACTGTCGGAGCGAGTGTCTACAGGTCCCGGAGATCCTTGGACCAAGGGGACAAGAGGTACCCTGTGTGAAAGAACGTGTGAGTCCCCAGAGAAGCCGTAAAGGGAGACACGGGGTCGTCGGATTTCGTAGAATGAGAAAGGAAAGTTTCCGCCCCCGCCCCCGCCCCCACCAGTCCAATCTATTGACTCGTTACCGTCCTAGTATCGACGGAAGGAACCCCTGTCCCCGAGGCGTCGGTTCTAGAACACAAAAACAGAGTAAAAGTACTGTTCATGCTCGTCGCGGTACTGCAGGGGACCTCCTTAGACGAACACGAACGATCCCCACTGTGTGAGTCGGCAGTGTCCGATTGTCTGAGAGCAACGACATTTCTTCGGTCCGAGCACGACCTCTTACACCCAGTTCCGGTCTGGTTCCAAAGAGACAGATTTCGTTCTTAGTACGGGACGGTCGTTGATAAAGACATACTGGTCGTTGTCACCCTCGTGTCGTAGGGGTACTCCCGAGGGTGGGGTCATCGTAGTGGTCATTACGGTCCCCGGAAGAAAACCCAGAGATTCATAAGGTAATTTATTTATTTTTTTGAGGTGGGGGTTGTTTTATATCGTTCAAAAGACTTTTCAATGTGACGAAGGATTAGGACGTCTAGAGTTCTGATTGGACCTTAAGAGTTCTTAGGAACTTTTCAGTGTTCCGGGTTCGTGGTCGACTCCTCCCCCCGGCGGATGCTTGAGTTCCTCCCCCAGAGAGGAGGGGACCCTATCCTTGGTGAATAGACGAGTACATTGAAGAGTCTCAACCTTCGGATTCAGTCAGAAACGTTTGAAAAAAGAGTGTAGTAGTGTTATAAAGGACGAATCACCTTCGGGTAAAAAGGACGTCTCCGGAATCCTCCAGGGGTGCAGGTCGGAGAAGAAGTGTTTGGGTAAGGGTCGTGGCGTCACCGTGCTCAGTCGACAGAGGTGGGGTCTAAGTCCGGGTGAGAGTCTGTTCAAGGAAGAGAGCCTCGGTGGTGCAGAAGAGTCTCACTATTTCCCGAGTATAGACATGGGTGAGAGGGAAAGGTGAAACCCTGGAAGACTCCTCTCATCCTGAGTTTATGAGGAAGTAAGTCTGGGGGTTCTGAAAAAGTTCAGGTTAAGGGTAGTGGAGACACGAGCCGTAAGGGTGCTCGTTCGTTTGTCCCGTGGCACTTGAGAGACGAGAGGACCGTCGACCGTAACACGGGGGTTCAGAGTTAGAAGAGTACCTCCGAGGAGGTTCCAACACTCCCGTCCCGGCTGGAACCATCGTCGTTGGTGTACACGTGTCCTTTTCGTGTCGCTACCGAGCTCGTCCGTTCTGTGGTCGACAGACGTATTGACGGGACGTACCCCAACCAGGACTACGGTTCGGGTCGCTAAGACTACCGTCTGACACAATTCGAAATAAAATCTCGTGTCTGACTTTGACAAAGGGTGTATTCGGGAAAGGGGTAAGGGTAAACATTTCCGTTCACGGGGGTTTAGTACCGTAGGAGATCTTCAGATAAAAATTGAAGTAAGAACTTTGGTCGTGATGATCGAAATCGGACCAGGACCCGTTTGGTCGGTCCCTGACGTTCTGCGTCTCCGGTTGACTTTGCACATTGGACCTTTTCTTTTTAGTTAGTTTGTTGTAGTGACCTTAAAGGTTTGTCAAATCTAATTTTTCGTAGTAAAACCCCCTTCACAAATTTTTCAGACAGAAGGTCAGATTCTTATAAGTACGTCTTAATTTATTTAGAAGACTCAACCAAGTCGACGAAGAAATTTTCCATGTCAAGTTTGTTTCTCCTTTGACGTTACGACGGAACCGATTCTGTGTATAACTCCCTTTTCTGCTCTCCTTTTGTCGTGTTTGTTCAAAGTTCCTTTACTTTACTTTTATGTCCGTAGAGTGTTTGTGTGGTGGGTCGTGTACGTGGAGTGTGGTACGGTACACCTTCCTTGTCCGCAGTCTCCAGAACCCTCTTCTCAAAGGTCTTCTCCTTCAAGGTCGAGTCGTCAAATGGCACTAGAAATCGGGACGCAACCGCTTTCGGCGTTTTAGAGGAAAAGAAGAATAGGAGAAAATCGTTCAGCCGGTGACACTAGGGAAGTCACCTTGTGTCCGTTAAAGTAATACGAAGTCATCTCCCGTCGTTGTCGTTACGGTCGTCCGGCCTCCTACGACTTCCGTCGGGGTAGGAGGCCGAGACTGTCCGTTTGGGGTTTAGACGGGAGGAGGGTGCCTCTTTAGATGTCAAGTCCTGGACTGGCTACCCGTCACTCGTACGTGGAAGACGCCGATCGTATGATATTGCGGGCAGAAGTTTTTGGACAGGTACCTGTGTCACACCCTCCCTCTCCCACCCTGTTTACCTCTCTCCCCTTGCCTTTGGATGGTAATGGCATGCATTTCGTCGGTCGGTCACCCCTAAACGACACACTGTGACCCTCGAGTTGGGTCACGACACACTGATGGATCTCCCACCCTCTGTCCTACCTCCAAGTTCTCTCTCCCCTGTATACATATGGACACCAACTAAGTACAACTATATACCGTCTTTGGTCGTGTTATAACATTTCGTTCATCAAACGTTTTTTGTTGTTGTCGTTGTTGATGGACAGGGTTTATATGTTGGTTAATTGGGTGAGACCTGTTTACAAGGGTTCCAAGCCGAAGGGGAGATCCTTCCCGTAATCCCTCTCCCGTGTAGCCGTCCTCAGGATCCACGACTGACCGAGACACTCAGGTCGGTCGTAGTGGGATACGTCGTCCTGTGAACCCCAATTTCGTCACCCAAGACCTCGATTTATCTGGTCCAGATTAGGGTCGGGTGGGTACCTGACCGACTTACCGACACCTACACGATGGATTGCCACAATTTGGAATCAAAGAAGCGAGTATTCCACAATTATTGTCAACTTGGACGTGAAGTCTCTCAACGAGATTCTCCACTTGTCATGTATGTCACTTTACACTATGTTCGTGACCGATCCGTGTCAGTTGGTACTTTTGAGGGAACAGACCCGGAGTTCTGTTGCTAAGGTCCCAGAGGTCGGAGTCTGTCGAGACACTATGTTCCCGACGAGGTCCGACCGCTTAGAGACATCCTCTCCGGTGTACGGGGTCCCGTCGCGTTCCCATCGTCTCCCTTACCACTTACCTGTGTCCCGTTCGAAAGTGCGTGCCGACCACTGTCACCCTTCACCACAGTGAGCCGTATTGCGAGTGTAAAGACTATTGCCCAGAGGAGACCCTGGGGCTTTTCGGTAAGCACCAGTAGCGAGGGTGTCCTGGGACCCGTGGTCACCGGTGTGTCCACGCCGTAAACCCCCGATCTCCGCCAGTTACACGTCTGATGCCGTTTTGGAGCCAAGTTTAGGGCCGAGACGTCGTCAGTACGCCGGGGCTCTCCGACGAAGCAGAGAGACACGAAGCAAAAGGAGGAGACTACTCCAGAACGGTGTGTCACCACACTCCTCGTTCTGAGCACACGGGTATCGGGACTCTTCTTACAGACCGTGGTTCCTTCGTGGACCAATTATACTCGTTGCTGGACCACGAGAAAGTAAGTTGTTCGTCGGTGACCCTCGAGCCTGTACACTGTCGGCGGGGCACGTCTCGGGACAAAGACGGAGGTACCTCGAGGGTCAGGACACCGTCTCGTTCGGTCGCTAGTGCACTTGTTCGTATTTTGGCGTTGAGACCACCGACGACATCTCGGGTGTACGCGATACCTGGTATGTCAGGTGACACCGTCGAAATTTGACCGGTAAATAACTTTTACCGGTTTTACAACAAAGTTTTGTACCTTCCTATAGGTGTCTTGTGTCAAGTCACTTTTTTCTGTTCACCGTCCCGGTAGACACGACCCGCTAGATCACCACCCCTGGTCCCTCCCACGACAGACACGTTTACGTCCAAGAGTACACGGGTCGACTCCGGTCTTTCTCGTCCGAGGGTTGACGGTTCGGACGAAGAGAGATTCCTCTTCTACTCGCTTAATAGTACGAGATATGTGGAGTCATAATGTACTTAAGGAATGTCACCCGTTTATCGTGAATACATTAGTTTCATATAATTTATGTTTGTGACGGGACTCAGTCTCGAAGTGTTTGGACCGACGGAGTAGTGTCACCACGTCGGTAGGGCTTCAGGTAGAGGGTGGCCGAGGCTTCTCCGGTCGGGGGCCGCCTATTACCGAGGGTCCTGGTGGGCCCCAACCACCCCACAGAGGGTATTGGGGTCGGGACCCGAGGGACGTCTCTCCCGTCAACGGGACCTACACACAAATGGGATACGTCGAGATTGACGACGACAAACGAACTGTCGAAAATTAACTTACAAAAGGTAAAACTTGAACATGGGACTCCACCAAATTGGCACTACTTTCGTCAAAACATTTAGTTGTAAACTTCTGTGTTGGAAAAAGTTGTCCTGGTCGTTTACAGGTACGGAACACGAACGTGTGTCGAAACGGTAGAGACCAAAAGACGGGTAGGGTGTTTAGTTTGTGCCGACATTTTCCGTAGTTTCACTGTGCATGTCCGCCCTTCACTGTCGACACTGTTGGAACACACGGCTCCCCCGTCGTAGGGCCACCCTCCGCCCGTCCCTGTTGCGAGTGTCGGAGGTCCTGACTGGACTACTTCTTTTATGTCCCGAGGGGGGACGTCAGTCCCGACCTCACAGTCCCACAGGAGGTGAGGGAAGAAGTCCCGTAGGATGTAGGGGTGACTGTCCCTAATGACTCGTAAGTATCGAGGGAGTCTTTTACGGAACGAAAAGACCGGTCTCAAAATCTTACTCGAAGGAAATTTTCCTAAAGTAATAAAAATTACGAAAAAAAAAATTCCTGATTAGTGACTGTTACTCTTCTCAAATTTTATCTTACACTCCGAAAGTCTAGAATTACCGGGGTCGTTTTGAGGTAACAAGTGAGTCTTCGTCGACGTATGTAGATTTTTTAGCGAAACTCTAAACCGTCTCAAAGAAGTCCTTGAACTTCGAGTCGTTTTTCAATTTATTTAATAGGAACTTTTATAGGGTATACGAGTCCTTGATTGAAGGTTCCCTTAGAACAGGTAAGTTAATTAACACATTGTGATCGAAAGATTGTCGTTTACATCCCTTGTTCGTAGTATTTATTAGACGCCTGTGTGTTTCGGTCTCGATGGACAGTGACACCATGGTCTGTCGGGATTTCCATCCCTGGGGTGACGGAGAGGAGACAGAAGAAGGTTCACACTGTGAACCATACAACCGTAAGTCCTCAGGGGTTGCGACCAAAGTGTGACTTTGGAGGTCCCTCGGTGTAGACCCAGGACAGTGGTCACTTAGCCGTACCCCCACTCCGTACCGTGGCCCTACGTTGGGGTGAGGGGTCCACTGACAGTGTGTGTCGATCTCAACCCGTGGTGTACACGTTTGTCACTGTAAATCATCTAGTCTCTCTTTTCTATTGCACTCGTGTAGAGGTTCACGAACTAAACTGTAGACAAGAGACTGTGGTTCCATCTTTGGTAGAAGTTCCCGGTCGTTCGACCCGACGATATAGAGTTTTCACTGACTCAACTGTCTAAACAAAAGATAGTTATGAACTCTTGGAACCTCAAGAACTTGTCATTCCTTATCCCTACACCCAGGATTTTCCACAGGAGAGAGACTCAAACCCATCCCTAGATCATCTTACAGGTTTTTGTTAAAACAAAGTCCAGTCCAAAAGGACCTCAAACTACTGTTGTCGTCGTCGTTCAGGAGACTGTCGACACCGTTGAGGATGGTCAATACCTTGTGAATTAGGAGTACTGTTGGGACAGTACTCCGTTTATAGAAAGAGGTGAAGGTCGTCCTTTCCTTTGACCCCGAGTCGTTACAACCCATTACACGGATCACGAGTTCAGTGAGTTGAGCTAACACCGGTGGAGGTCTCTTCCCCGCACCGGTACGAGAGGTCCGGGCGGGGAAAGAGGGTACCCGAATACTGTGGACGACAATAGTTGTCAGGGGAGACAGATCCGACTCGGAGTGGGTGGTCCCTCCGGAGAAGAGTGTGAGAATGAGTTAAGGAGGTACAGACCCTTCTCTGGTAGGGTGACGTGGGGGTTGGGTTCACTTTTTCTGTGAGTCACCTCAGTCGTAGGGCTACCGTACCCGTGTCCGTCCTCGAGGGGGGCGGGAAGGGGTCCCTCCTGTGTCCCGTCCCGACCCCACACCCCACTCGGAGTGTTCGAGTCCCTCCTGTAGCCGTTACGGGTGTGAAGTGCCCGATCACTGTCCATGTCTCTGGTCTAAGCCGCACCTGTCCACCATTCGGTCAGCACCAGTCGCCCGTTCCTCCCGGTGTCTCCCCTTAGGGAGGAGGGACACAAAGACACTGTTCCCCCCTTGCCGACCGTCGGTGCCTCCGGGGTCGCTTTGGGACCGTCCCGACGTGGGGGTCCTTCAGACCCGGCGCCCCCTTACGTGAGCGACCCTCCCCCGAACCCCGAGAGAAGAGTTCAGTCAATTTGGAGTCGTACCAAGGGTGTCGGAGCCTAAATGCAAAGGTAAAGGTTGGGACTAGGTGGCCCCCAGACCTCGAGACTCCTGACCCCTTTATGGTCAGAGGACCATATTACAAGAGCGAGGTGTCCTGTGGGGTCGTGGACCGTTTACTCGGATGTCTCAGTCGCGCGTGGTCTTCCTCGACGGTAAGGTCTGGTTCGTACTTCGGCCAGGGTGCACGACTGCGTCTCGGAGCGACTTATCTCGTCTTCGGTGCTGCGACTGTAGGGGCTCTGTGTCTCGTCGAAAGACCCCTAGCCGCGAGGGTAATGTGTCACGTAAGACTCCGAGACGTTGAAAATTCCCCCGAATGAAAGAAAGGAACGAATAATTCTTTATGTGAATCCCCAAGACTTGTACACATGGTGAGATGGAACAAATACGGTAAAGTGATCGCACTCTTCGTGAGGGGGAGTTGGAAGGTGTTGGTTTCCGATATGAACAGGGAGTCTCGCGTCACCCCTGTGTCGGAGTGGGCGTCCCGGAGGGGACATAGGGGGGAGTAGGGTGTAGGGGTGCAGGAGGAACCCGAGGGTGCCGTCTGACGCCCGGGAACCAATACTACGGCCGAAGAGACGAGACAGAGTGTGATCTACGACACCCTTCCAGAGGAGTCCTTCTCCGTAACTAAAACGGTAGTCTGCAAAGGAGTGTCCGTCTCCGTCCTGTGTCCTTTACGTGACTCGGGAGTCTCGTTGGTCCTCTGTGACCAAGTTCAGGACGTCTTTAGGGATGAGGAGTTTAGTGTCCGGTGTCTTATCAAGGTCATGTTACTACGACCGAGGTGCTCCACCTGGGACAGACACTGATCTCGTCCCTCGTTACTCCTCTGCTTTGCTGTAGACGGACGTCCTCCTGGGACGAGTCGGGGATGTCCGGTGTGGTTACGACTGTCTCGTTCCCCGGGACGAGTCTTCTTCCCTGTTCTGGACACAGACAAATATGTGTTGTCCACTGTACGACCCGAATCCTCTCACCCCGTCCCCCGACCACCTCGGGACGCCCCGTCGCAGTTCCGGTGTCGAACCCTTGGTTCTTCTTCTGTCGCCCTGTCCGTCGGGACTCGACGTCCGAACAGGGACCGGAGCGACGTCCCTGTCCACGAGACACTTCCGGTGCCCTAAGTGGGGGAGGGATCCGTCTCGACTCGGTTTCTACACGTCTGTGAGGAATGTGGTGTAGTAGTCTACACCTCAAGTTCACTAACAGGTGAAGCTTTGAGAGTGGAGTATCAACTCCTTGAATCAGATTATTTCACGAGGGACCAAAGAAGTGGGAGTCTCCCGTCGGGGGTCCGAGAGGAACTCCTCCGTCACCATGTCGGACCCTTCGTCCCCCGTGTGTGGTCGAGGGGAGAATCGCGGAGGGGGTTGGTACTCGTGTGTCCTGACTCAGTTCACACGTAGGGACTACTGTTCTTCGTGAGAGGTGTCTTCGTCTCCGAGTCTCAGGGTCCGAGCCTGTTAGCGCTTCCGGTTGAGCGAGTCCGTGCACGAGGTGGGACCCGGAGTCGGAGGCGAGTGGGTAAGAGGGACGTGTGGGGACCGAGGTCGGTATCCTCATCGGGAAGTGCCGGAGGGCCTCGGAAACAAACGGGCGGACGTACAGGAGGAGGAAGTGACGGAGTTGAGCCCTACAAAACGGACTGTGTAGAGTCCAGGTAGGTAGGAAGTCCCGGGTCCCGGGTGACAAGTCAGGGTCCGCTAGCACCGGTCGGGGGTAGGGGGCGGCAGTCGGGGGCCATGTGTCGGACGGAGGAGAGCGCTGGACGTGAGCACAGAGGAGCACGACGTAGGTGAACCCACACCCGGGCAGGAGGGGTGGGGTCCTCAGGAGGTCCGTAGGCGTGCCGGAACGACTTGCCTCCGGACTGACGTATGCCAGACTCCCAAGACACGCCCTGGACGAGTCAGTAGAAGGTGCCCCGTCCCGGATTAGACCAAAGGGTCCGGAGAGTTATCTGACCGTGGGATCCAGAAATGATAGTTGATCAGATCTAAACTTTGGATAGTTTTTACCGAATACAGTTGAGATGATGACTTAAAGTTAAAGGGGAAAATGGCCTCCGTGTCTGGTAAAGTTCTTCTCATCCTCGTTCTTTTCGTATACTATTTTCTCTACGAAACCCACTATCACTATTAAGGTCACCACCTGACTTGTATCTGGAAGGACGACGTCCTTTCAGGGGCCACGGGTCACAGGGTCGCACCCCCTGGTCGATCCACACGAGACCTCGTCGGCGTACTTGAGAGTACGGAGGATTGTGACGGGATTTGTGACTTGATAACAGAAGGTCACCCGCTACTCGACTAATAAACCGCAGGGTACAGACCGTGTCTACCTTCGGTGAAGTTCCTCGACTTCCCATTTCACCGGGATGAGAAGTTCCAGGGAAGGTTATTGAGCGAGACTTAACCTCCTGGGTGTCAAAGTAGAGGAGACTACGTTTCGTGTATGAGTAGAATGGTGTGGGAACGGGGTCTCGACTCCGAATAACATAAGGGTCCCGTGTTTCTCGTAGGTCGACTGGGAGACGTTGGTTTTTCGGTGTTCTGTTCTATGTATAGACTTCGGGTGCGGTGTGGGGTTCGTCTTTACGTCTCAGTCACGTTTACCCGAGAGACTACACGTCCGGGTGTAGGCCTCTCGATCTCCCACGAGACCCAGAGTCTCGTTTTCTCTATGGACGGCGTCCGCCCGTACACTTGCCGTGTACCCGGGATAGCCAGGGCTCGTCGTCTCCACAGTGAATGATAAAGCAAACGAGAGAAGCGGAGGAAGAAGAAGTAAGAGTCCTAGTTACAGAAGACGAACCCACTAGGTCAGGTTCATCGGGAATTCTAGGAGAAGGTCGACGACGAAGAGGGCCTCGAAGACCTTCAGAGGGGCACGAAAGCGAAAGAGGGAAAGGAAGCTCTTGAGAGACTCTTCCCGTTTCTCTTGCCCCGTGTGCAGTCCTGCAGGGCCCTGAGCGGGACTCTCGGTAGACGGGCCGGCGTGTCGTCAGAGCGCCGTCCTGTGTGCCGTGGTTCATGTCGGTGTGCTCGTGTGTTGTCCCCGGTGTGTGTGCCTGTCCTGTGTGCGGTCACGGAGGGTTCGTTCTGACACCCCCAGTCTCGACGTCTCTGGTGCGGTTACGTGTACGTGCGGGGAGTCTTTTGGTCGTGGGGAATCCTCGAAACGTGAGGGTCACTCGGCTCCGGGGTCTATGGTACACGATAGTGTTGTCCGGGACCTAAGGGGGTCGTCCCCGGACCTGAGTCTCTACAGGGAGAAGGACGTCTCGGAGGAGTCTATCGCCCGGACTACGAAGTCTCTCTTTCCTGGTTCCCCCGGTTCGACACCAGGATCTCCCGAAGAAAGTAGGAACCTCCATTGTGAGTCGTAGGATTACACATGACCAGGGAAACAGGTTTGGTACTCGGAACTCTGGGGTGGGGGTGGGAGACATCTAGGTCGGTCTCATCGCCTGTCCGAGTCTCGTCTCTCGGGAGGGGGGTGGGTCTGTCGGGGCGAGGGGGGAAGGGTCTGTCCTTTACCTCGTGGGCACTTCGTGACAATAGAAAGAATTGACAGCGAAGAACGGTGCTAGAAAGGGCGGTTTCAGGAGGGGTATCCTCCCCTTTCCCCTCGCACTAAACAACGGGTAAATACCCTTGTGGACGGGACCTTTCCGAGACCGTCTGCTCCTTTACAAGGGTTGACAAGTACCAAATGAGATGAAAAGGACAGACGTTCGGACGTAGAGACGTATATATGTCTTAGGGTGTAACCGACTCCGTTCCGTCCTTCAGTCCACCTACTAATGGGTCAAGAGTATATGCTCCTTGGTGGACGTAAAGGTTGGCACTTGACAATCTCCTCGGTTCCATACGCACAATACCTAAATCCTTCATGTTAGTGTTTCGACGATTCTTTCGTCTACGCTGTTGTCCGTCACGTCGAGGACGTGTCCCTGGCGACCTACGGCTGCCTGCGGTACAGACGGAAGGAAGGTCAGATTTCGGTCGCGCAGAGGGGACGGTCCTGGAGCTATTGGGTCGGGATGGCTCCTTCCCGTCCACTGGACGCATCTCAGTTGGAGATGAGAGAGAGAGGGACGGGAGGGAGTCGAGACCCGACACCCACCCGACTTCTCTGTGGACTTTTGGATCACTGTACCTACGAAGTCCGTTCTTTCGCCTAAGGAGGGGTCCCACGGCCGAGGACGGGCGGGGGTGATCTCTCCTGTGGAAGGGACGGGGATTCAAAAAGTCTACGGGGTCCTAGACAGGAAAGACGATCTCGACCAGACAGGGTGGAAGTGGACGACTCTTCACTCCGCCTCCGTTCCGACACCCCGTAGGACTCGGACCGAGAACCCCCTCGGCTGAGTCCCCTAAGAACCCCATTCGCCTTCGTCTAGTTCCGGATCTTGGAGGACCCCTCTGTGGGAGGGAAAGTTTTACTTTCCGGAGACTTCCGTCGTGGAACGACGAGTGTTCTTGGTAT
The DNA here is from genome assembly GCA_006410555.1 of Capra ibex. NCBI lineage: Eukaryota > Metazoa > Chordata > Mammalia > Artiodactyla > Bovidae > Capra > Capra ibex. The sequence continues at coordinate 41,561,746 of SJYO01050590.1, forward strand.
AGGACTTTTGTTATACCCCGAAGAGTCGGAACCGAAGACCTCTATGGTCTGGACTTATTGAGTAAGGACCCGTCCAAGTACTTGACTTAGAGTTGAGACTTTTACAGTGTGGACTTGGTCTTAGAGGAGGAACTTGTTCACCTCCCGGACCTCACAGTGCACAGTTACACTTTTACGCAGTGTATTAGACAAGAGAATTTATGTAACATTTCTGGTTCAGACACCCGGAAGTTCAGATGACAAATGGTTTTCATCAACAACAACAAGTCAGTGATGTAGCACAGACTTAGAAGCACTGGGGTACCTGGCGTCGTGGGGACAGAGGGGACAGGAGGTGATTGAGGGTGTCAAACGAGTTTAAGTACAGGTGACTCAGCCATTACGATAGACTGGTGGAGTAGGAGACGACGGGAGATGAAGAAACCGGAGATTAGAAAGGGTCGTCTTCATAGGGTCGTATTTGGAAAGAGACTCAAACTGAGACTTGAGCTCATGAGTTAAGTGTACTTTTACATATTTGTCCGATAAGACTAAGACCAATGTATAGAGTAGACTCAGAAATTTTTTTTCTAATGATTCTATCGTCTTCTCAGTGAGAATTCAAAGTGTCCCGTAGACCGAAATCATTGTGTAAAGTAATTCAGAAAAATGTAGTCTTTACGTTTTCTGGAAGATTGTTCGACGTACTGATAACGTGTAAGACCATCAGCCCTATGTCGTTTTATGTGGATCCGTTTTAGGAAAACACTAATCTTAAAGACTCTGATTTTATGTGACGGTTCAAGACCGAACATCGGGTAAATAACATTTATGATTTCTGATAATATTGACAAGTACATCGTTTTGACAATTATATTTGAGAGGCTTGACTAAAATCTGTCAAGACTTACCGGATTATGAATCGTCCGTGCATTGGAAAGGACTAAACCTGTCTTGACTCTGACTGTTCCGTATTTAGAGGACAGCCGAGACTCTACTCCGCCTCCTCTTCCACGTCCCCCACCCGAGAAACACTGGTTAAGTCGACGGGGTAGCGAGGAGAGTGTGGTGTGACCCGAGATTCAGACTCTGGACCTGAGACAAGGGGTGAGACAGTGAAAGACACGGAATCGAAGTCAAAGGAGTGGACGTTCTGGCTGTACGATGGACGAGAGGACAGAGTGTTCCCGTTTCGGTCCACAAGTTGTCCTACGGTAGTACTTGTAGCGCTTCATGACGTGTTTGTACTTCAAGTTTTCGTTTTGTAGATCGACAGTTTAGACCCATATTATTTTCCGTTGATCTCCTCCAATGAGTGCATGACTTTCCTCTTTTTAACGTTTGTCGAGACTTACCCGAGCTTCGATGTACTACGGTCGCCTTGACTCCCTCCGTGTTTTCCTGTGCACCCTAGGATCCTGTACCTCACTGGAGTTTCTCGGTCGTTCATGGGGTCGTTGGGACATGACGAGAGACGAGTCACCTTTTGTTGAGCAAGTGTTGTTTGAGACGTAAGGTATTTTAGAGTGGACTCAGGTGACTTTGCAATAGTTGAAGTCACCTACTCCTTTTGTCAAAAGGTAAAGTACATTCTTAGACAGTAAGATCTTCGGATCATGATTCCCTGATTCATTGTGAGTGATAATATTTTCAATTAAATTGTTCAGATGACCATCTTTGGTGGTCTGAAAGTGTTCACTGATCTTTAGACTGTTGAGTGTACACTCTCTTCGGATGGCCAACGTCTATTTCAGTTTCAACGAGTCAGCACAGGTTGAGAACTCTGGGGTACTTGATATATCAGGTACCCTAAGAAGTCCGGTCTTATGACCGCACCCATCGGGAAGGGAAGAGTTCCCCTAGAAGGACTGGGTCACTAGCTTGGGTCCAGAGGACGTAACGTCCCCCTAAGAAATGGTAGACTCGGTGGTCCCTTCAATTTTTTATGACCTCACCCATCGGATAGGGAAGAGGTCCCCTACAAGGGCTGGGTCTTTTACTTGGTCCCAGAGGATGTAACGTCCGTCTATGAAATGGTCGACTCGATAGTCCCTTCGGTTTCCCTCTAAAATTTTCACGAACCTCCTTTTTTTGTGTATATAACACGATGGGAAACCTACGTTTTCTTCTCTTTTATTCCTTTGGAATAGACTTCCAATTTCGTGTTTCCCTACCTAGTTCCCTGATCTCCCGTAGACCATCCTCGCCGTGATTCACGTGGAAAAAGATGTCAGATTGAAAATCTTAGTACGATTATAAAATTTGTAATTCAAGAATTAATTTAGTTGTTTCCATTCTGCCTCTCTTTTGTGGGAATTTCATGTTCACTTTATTTGCTTAGACTAACAAGAAGTTTACTCACAGTGTTGGTGGGACTTCCTCTCTCTGTGTTGATCAAGTTCATCAAATACTTGTAAACGACATGTGAGAATAGTAGACCCGTCCCTACCGCACTCCCACCTTGGTATCTGTTTACGACTTGAGAAAAGTCATTCGAACAAACAAACGTCACTATACCTACTTTGGAACGACTTTGTTGTAATCTATATAATATCCTAAACCGTAGGCCAGATACCCCAGCGTGTCTCAGCCTGTGCTGACTTCGCTGAATCGTCGTCGTCGTCGTCGAGTAGTGAAGTACCGTTTATCTACCCCTTTGTTACCTTTGTCATTGTCTGAAATACAATGACTTAGTGACTTCTACCACTGACGTCGGTACTTTAAATTTCTACGAACGAGGAACCTTCTTTTCGATATAGGTTGAGTCTGTCGTACAATCTTTCGTCTCTGTAGTGAAATGGTCGTTTCCAGGTATCAGTTTCGATACCAAAAAAGGTCATCAGTACATACTTACACTCTCGACCTAATATTTCTTTCGACTCACGGTTTCTTAACTACGAAAACTTGACACCACAACCTCTTGTGAGCACTCTCAGGGAACCTGTGGTTCCTCTAGTTTGGTCAGGTAGGATTTCCTTTAGTCAGGACTTATAAGTGACCTTCCTGACTACGACTTCGAGGTTATGAAACCGGTGGAATACGCTTCTTGACTGAGGAACCTTTTCTGGCACTACGACCCTTTCTAGCTTCCGACCTCTTCCCCTGTTGTCTCCTACTCTACCAACCTACCGTAGTGGCTGACCTACCTGTGTTCAAACTCATTCGAGGTCCTCAACCACTATCTGTCCCTTCGGACCACACGACGTCAGGTACCCCACCGTTTCGCAACCTGTGCTGACTCGCTGACTTACTTGACTCCTAAAGTGTTTACTCAATTACACAGTTACGTGAACCCTCGGTTCCAAGAGGGACACCTTCCTCCCTGTGTCTTTCTACCCTCTCTCTGTCAATCTTTCTTGTGAAACCCTTACCTGACGTTGATCCTACGACTGCACTTAAGTGCTAAAGATTTCTACATATGTATACTGATATACATACATTTACATAGATGGAGGATCGAGACAGTCTTTCTGGATCTTTGTTTCTGTAAGGGTGACGACCATCGATACTCGTGTGGACCGTAGGTCTAGAACAAGAGATTATGATAAAGGGTAATATTTCTAGTCACCTGAAAACTCTTTACCGACTAAGGTCCTTATTCCGTCTCGTCTATGTCCTGATTCTTCTATTCTTTCACGAATTTTTTTTTTTTTTCTTTTGTTTTCGTTTTGCACTACCCTATACTCTTCGGTGACCGGTTTAGACTCTATTAGACTCGGGGACTTATTGATTTTTGTCATTTCTTAAAAAAATTATAATTTTTTGGTCAGGTGTAGGGAATGTCTATTTAATTTTTCGTCTGTGTTATAATTATTTTTCACTAAAACTCATTTTCTATAGACCTAACAAATGATTCGATAAGAAGAAGAACGTTGAAAAGAACATACAAACTTTAGTGAAGGTTCTTTTTAAACAACTTCATAAACCTTTTGCATTAGTAAGACTTTCACTTTCACTTCAACGAGTCAACACAGACTAAGAAACGCTGGGGTACCTGACATCGGATGGTCCAAGGAGGTAGGTGCCCTAAAAGGTCCGTTCTCATGACCTCACCCAACGGTAAAGGAACAGGTCTATTAGTAAGATTAGTTGACGTTTAAATACAACAAAATGTAAGTAAAGGTGAATGGTCCATCTGATATCCGAATGAGGGACCACCGAGTCTTCCAATTCTTAGGTGGACGTTACGTCCTCTGGACCCAAGCTAGGGACCCAACCCTTCTAGGGGACCTCTTCCCTTGTTGATGGTTGAGAACGGACCTGTTAAGGTACCTGTCTCCTCGGACCGCCCGATGTATCAGGTACCCCAGTGTTTCAGTTGACTCGTTGACTATGTTGACGCGTTGAAAGTGTCCAAATAACGTCCTCACCTGTTATGACAGGTAAAAAAAGAAAGACGTAGAGAGAGAGGAGGTACGTCGGGACGGAGTTCGTCCGTACGCCCTCTACTCCGTCTTATTCTGTGTTGTGTGTCGCTTTACTCGGGATGAGGAATTCTCCGGTTTTACGTGGTCCTGTCTTTCGGGTACCAAGGACCCTAGCAGGTCTTCGGGTTCTTTTCATACAGGGTATTCCTCGTTAGAGGGTCCCTCCTTAGAGGGACGGTCGACCTGGACTGTGGACGGTGTCCAGAGTGGGACCAGGTACACGCGTGTGGAAAGGGTGGGTGACGCCGTCGACCTCCCCGACGTCGGTCTGGTAAAGGAACCCCGGACAGAGGGAGGACCGTCCAGTGGTAGTCGCGTGTGGCCCTGAGGTAGGACCACAGTAGGACGAGTCTTCCGGAGTCCCGGCGAGTGACGACAGGAGTCCATAGTTCCAGTTTGTGGGTCCAGGTCGTGAGTCCCTAGAAGTCGGGAGGGGGTGGACGATAAGGTCGGAATAGAGGTGAAGAGTGTCTACACGTGGAACATGACACCGATGTGAGAAGAGACGAGGGGTTGGGACACTCGGAAACAGGTGTCTCGCGGTAGGTGGACTCGTCGGAAGCGGGTAAGCCTTAAGATCGAGGGAACAGATCTGGGTCGGCAGGGACCAATGGGGTCGGTTTCTCGAGAAGGGAGGAGCTCTCGGGAGAGGTGCGACTCATGGTCGGTGCCTAGACTCACGTGTGGGAGGTGGACGGTCGGAGGAGTCTCCACAGGAATTGTCTCGGGGTGTGTCAGGAGTGTGGAGTAGGAGTGACCTCACACCTGCCACTCCCTTCCGACCATAGTGAGAGAAATATGTCTTTGACTCCTGTCCCTCCGACCAATCTGTTCGGGTAGGTCGAGGACTTAGGTGGGAGGATTCCTGGAGTTGCACCCGGTGTCCTCCGTTTCCTCCTTCTCTCATTCATATACTTCCCTAATCCTATCTTCAGTCGAATATCAGTCCGGTCCTTTCCCGGATATAAGAACGGATTTCTTAGGGATGCCTGTCTCTTCGGACCCGTCCGATGTCTTGTTTCCCAGTGTCTCAGCCTGTGCTGACTTCACTGAAACGTGTGTGTGTGTATCAGTCAGGTTCTTCCCGGAATTTAGGGGGTGACTCTCGACACGAAGGGACATCCGTTGTTCCTTGGTTGTCTTCCAGACTGTCTTCTCTTAGCGGTAGTCGAAACAAAATATCCTCACTACCTAATTCTACTCGAGTATTTTCCTCTTTAAGACCACTCCTCCAGTCTTCTGTTCCTCATTTGGGACCCACTGCTTGATGTAAATTGTAGTTGTCCTTACGTTCATTTTCTTAATGAAAATGGACCTTCATTTCCCCACCTGCCTCTTCCGTTACCGTTGGGTGAGGTCATAAGAACGGACCTTTTAGGGTACCTACCTCCTCGGACCATCCGATGTCAGGTACCTCGACGCTTCTCAGCCCGTGTTGACTCGCTGAAGTGAAGTGGTTTTTACCTCGTCCTTCGGAAACTTCGTCGTTGAAGGAACTCCCCACGTTTGTCCCTGGAGACTATCTTCCTGATTGGGGAACCTCCTCTTCGACCACACGTCCTATACCGCTTCTGGGACGGTAGACAGGAAGGGTCCGGGGCATGGAGTAGTGGGACAGGGGGAGTCCTGTCATGTACGGGACACGACATAGACTAGGATCGACATTGAGCGTAGAGGGGCCGGAGGGCCTACCGAGTCTCCCGACGTCCTGTGGGGTGACGAAGGAGTAAAAGACGAGGAAGGGGACCCGTCACCGGATCACGGGACCGTCGGTTCTTCGTCTTTCTGACTCTCACTGATAATCTTTACCGGCACTCCCCACGACTGACGTCTCGGAGACACCACGAGTGTGTCCGTTTCTGGAAGTCTACCTCGCGGTGGCTCCTGTTCGAACCCTGGGGCGGCGGGGAGTGAGTACTAGTGTGACCGGGACCTACGGTCGGTTGGAGGTCGTCGAGGTCTCCCAGACACGACCGTGTCGATCCCCGTCTGAACCAAAGGGTTCTGGAAAAAACCTGAACCCGAGGAACCTCCTCGGGTCGTCCGGTACCGGAGAAGAGACCGTCGTTGTTGCGGGAGTCATAGTCCTACACCTAGATTTCTGGACCTCACCGAAATGTCAGTGACGGGTGTCCGGGGTACCAGAGGGTCGTCACGAACGTCTTGGTCCTTAAAGTGAGGGTAAAGTGTTTCCGGGTTTCAGTCCGAGGTGTTCCACTAGGGTGGAGTGGGCGGCCCATTTGTGAGACTTGGTCCGAAGCTGAGTCCTGAGATAAGTGTCCTGAGTACCAGGGAGTCGGAGGACCGAGTCCTGTGCACATCCGACCTGTGAATGACCAACCTGGTCGCTCCCTCCCCCGTCCTACCTTTCGTGGTAAATGTGAGTATAGAACTGAAACAAGGTCTCGGGGTTGAGTCCGAAGGTCTTTCCACGAGCAGAGGGGTACACAACAGGAAGTGTGGGGTCTTGTTCGATCAGTAGAAGGTCCTAGGGGATGTATTGAGAGTCGGTCCTCAGCCCGTGTGTGAGGAATGAGACGTCTCTCGAGGACTTGGGACTGTGACGGGTCCTAAATGTCCGGACGGTGGGCTCGAGATCCTCGGGATCGAATCAGTTGTGAGGGTCTTCCGCTTGTGAACCGGATTTCGTTTGATGGTGGGACCTTACCGTCGTATCCAGTGTGGTCACGTCTCCCTGCTGCGTGTCAGGCGAGACCTTAAACAATAAAGAGTTTACGGGGTACTTTATGTACCCGGTGACTTTTAGTATAACTAAATCTCTGCTCTCAACAAAAAAAAGAACCCAACATTATGATAAACAAAATTGTTTTGGGTGTGTTTATTTTAAATCTGTTCGATTTACGAAACTTTAAATATGTGTTTCGTGTCTCTTTTGTGTGTGTTTGTTCGTACTTTTGAAAGTCACTCGCTCCGGTTGCCTTAGCGATCCTGAGTCTAAAGATAATTTTTTTTTTTTTTCCTGAGTCTTTCAGTAATTTTTAATTTTGTTTAAGGGGTGTTTTTCCGTTTCACCTCCCCCCTTCAACTTCTTCAGTGACTAAAAATAGTCGTCTCCGATCACAAGAAATCTGGATTTAATAAAGCGGATGTGTCTTTGTGTCTCCTTTATTTTATCTTACTTTCTCATCAGACCAAGTTTTTTATAAAACAAATTAAAAAACCTTTCGTACATTAAAGTCAAACACAAACTCCTTTGACCCACGAAATAAAAATTTTTAGTTGTTATCACATGCTACAAAGTGTGTGTATTTTAAAAAATTAATAACTGTGACCAAATCAAGTTTCAAGTAGGTTTAGTAACCGAGACAAGGTCAAAAAGGAGTTGACGTCTTTCGATCCTCGTCAGTTTTGCACAAGAAAGACGTACTTTATTTATCCGGTCTTACCCCCCGTCCGAAACCTGACGTCGTGGGGTAGAGATTCTAGGCTAGGGGACGTCCATTGTGGGTACCTCCCAATTCTCCTGATTGCCCACTGTCGCGACGAGTTACGTTCAATCAGTGGCCGGTGGTTCTTCACCTCCCTTGACGGCCGTCCCGTTTCCCTGTCTCGCAGACCTGCCGGGAACAAATGTGTCGTTTCTACAGTCCTTTTTACACATTGTTCGTGTGAAGGTTAGTGGGTCGATGTAAGAAACCCTCACGTAAGGACTTTGTTTGGGGTGCCCCTTAAGAATACATTTCCCTAGGACCTGGAAGAGTAAAAAGACCAACGTTTCCAAACCCTAAAAAGAGTTTCGTTAGGAGGGGAAAAGTACAGGAACCGACGAAAATAACTATAGTTGCAGGTACTTCTATACAATATATCTTGTCTCAATTGTAGAAACCCCTCTACTTGGTAAAATTTCCCCACAAAGGATCGAAAATTGCTGATCTCAATAAACGACACTTGCCGTCCACCCGGTGGACTTGTGTGGGTTCGAGCTCCGTCCTACCGTAAATGCAGCGGGGTCTCCTTCGACCGATACCCACCTCCCTCGTTTGCGCACTAGACAGACAGAAGAAAAGAGAAAGAGGACCAGGAAAGACTGGTGAGGGACCGAACTTGGGACACGAGGTCGGTAGGATTTTAAGGAAGTAAAAGAGTTTCCGTACCTCTGGAGCAAGTCGAGGTCCGACACGGGATTCACTCCGAGTTGGGTTGACGAAGAGGTGTACAGTGTGGGGAACCGACCCAGTCGGATGTCTTTGTAAAGAGGGTGAACGGGACGTTAAACCATTAGATATAAGAGAGACATTCTCTCTGTCACTCGAGACGCTACCTCCCCGACAATAGAGAGAGTAGAGACATATAACCAAGGAATAGTGTTTAGGACCGGTAATTATCAACGAGTTGTCCTTGTCTAACCTAAATTATGCATCAAAATATCCGAGTCCAGAATGCAATTGCTACTGGTACGGTCTCTGAACCCAACACCCGAGACGTTCCCGACGCGAGACACACACGAGTCAGGACAGGTTGGGAAGGTGCTGAGGTACCTGACGTCGGGTCGTCCACGGAGGCAGGTGCCGTAATGGGGCTGTCCCTATGCCCTCACCCAACGGTGAAGGAGGAGGTATGGACTGGTGGTTAGGAGCTCATTAAAAAAGTCAGTGGACTTTGACGTGGGTAACAACGGTGTTTGTTTTATGGTTTTGGACTCGGTTGGTCTCAGGATCTGTTCAAATTCTCCAGTAGGTACCCTTATTTCATAGAGTCTTACTTTATGTAAGGAAAGTGGTGTAAGGGGACAGACTCCTGTCTTCTCGACAATAAAGAAATTTCTCAGTCGAAGGTGCCGATAGTTTCTGTAAAGGGGTTTACTATTCTTAGGTAACCCGACGTTCGATTTTCAGTGTCCGAAGAACAAAGTCGAACAAAGGTATTTTTTTGTACTAAATTCTCCACAAGAAGTTTTTGTGTCCGAAGGACGGACTGTAGTAGAAAAGGGACACTTTACGTAGTTAGGTCCCTCACGACTGTTGTAGTGTAGAAGAGTACTACCGAAGTTTATGACGAGGAATTCTTCGGTGACTCTGCGTGTAGAGCGATTCGAACAGTCTAAAACCAATTTTTTTTTTTTTTACTCTTTTTGTCCATGGTCTTCATACTAAACCCTCCCACCGTTTCAGGAAGTTTTTAGTTGTACACCCTTCTCTGGTCGTTCGAGTCCCGGACAGAACGAAGACGTGGTTTTCTCAGACGACGATTCCCGGATCGATTTCTCGGATACTTCCTGTCTCCCGACGTGGTGGATACGTTTCCCGTCGACCCCCTAGACTGTTCCTTACTCGGGGTCCTTCTTCGACCTTGACTCGGGTTGTCGACCCTCCAGGAGTCTCGTTAGGGTCATCCTTGAGGTCAGGTCCAAGGTGAGTGTAGTTTCCGTCTGGTGGACCTCTCTCCGTGATTTCCTCTATTCCGGGGAAGGAGGGTAGGACTTACCGTCCTACCCGTTTCGTGGGAAAGACTTGGTAGCCTGAATGAACTCTTGTTCCCCTTTCGTAGGATAATAACCCCACTGAAGCCCTCAGTCCCTAACGGAGGGGGTCATTGTCCTAGGGTTTTCTGAAGAATTCGATCTTGCCTTAAACAAGTGTCGTGAAAATTCTTCTTGTTTGGTCAAAGAGACTTCAGAGGTATAAGGGGTTAAGGGGAATTAAAACTCATTAATTAAACCCCGTTCTCTGTCTTTGACCGTCCCGTACTCCTTTCCTTGTGGAACCCTGTATAGTCGTGTCTCGGTCCGACGATCTCTTTCTCGGAGGTTACTACTCTTTCGTCGGACCCGAGACCTCAGTTCGTCTAAGTCTAGAGTCGGGGTCGAAGGAGCCTTAAGGAAGGAATGGTCGACACACTGAACCTCTCTTTGTTTGGGAGAGCCTCGAAACGAAGGGAGTGGACATTTTACTTCCGTTTTCTGTGACACGACTTCAGGAACTCTTCTGACTTACTTTAGTTGATATATTTCGTGGATCGGGTCGCGATCCGTGTACACTGATATCTTGGTTATATCATTGTTGTTATTATTCTTGATTTCTTTTTCTAGAGAGTGTACTAGGTATGAGGTCTCGACTGTTTCGGTGTCTAGAGAGGAGTAGACTCTGGGACTGGGTGTTGATAGAAGGTGCACACGGGAGAGGAAGAGGGGTCGGACCTGAGGGTTTAGGAGTGAAGGAGGGGTTGGGGTGGGAGGACGGTGACGGGGGTCGGGGTCTCGAGAGGAGTAAGGTGAGGTGGGTCTCTCCGTGAAACGGAAGGTCCCGGTCGGGTGGAGTAGTAGAATGACGAGTTTGTGGAGTTGTCGAGGGTACTTAATTTCTGCTTTGGGACTGAGGAAGTGACCCGTGGAGATCGGTGGGTAGGCGAGAAGCCGAGAGGTAAGGGTCGGTCGTGTTCCGTGGGCCGCCGGGGTCACCGGTTGAGTCACCGGGGTCTTCGTACAAGACGGGGTCCAGGACGAGGGAATGGTGAAGACCCTAGCCCATACGCAGGAGGAAAGAACTGTAGGCACAGACTGAGAAACGCTGGGTTACTTGGTGTCGTGCGGTCCGGAGGGACAGGTAGTGGTTGAGACCGTCAAATGGGTTTGAGTACAGGTAACTCAGCCACTACGGTAGGTTGGTGGAGTAGGAGACAGCAGGGGAAGAGGAGGACGGAAGTTAGGGAGGATCGTAGTCCCAGAAAAGTTTCCTCAGTCGAGAAGTGTAGTCCACCGGTTTCATGACCTCAAAGTCGAAGTTGTAATCAGGAAGGTTACTTGTGGGTCCTGACTAGAGGAAATGCTACCTGACCGACCTAAAGGAACGTCAGGTTCCCTGAGAGTTCTTAGAAGAGGTTGTGGTGTCAAGTTTTCGTAGTTAAGAAGACACGAGTCGAAAGAAATATCAGGTTGAGAGTGTAGGTATGTACTGATGACCTTTTTGGTATCGGAACTGATCTGTCTGGAAACAACCATCTCATTACAGAGACGAAAAATTATACAACAGATCCAACCAGTATGCCTCTTCCGTTACCGTTGGGTGAGGTCATGAGAACGGACCTTTTAGGGTACCTACCTCCTCGGACCATCCGACGTCAGGTATCCCAGTGATCCTCAGCCTGTGTTGACTCGCTGAAGTGAAAGTGAAAATACGTAACCTCTTCCTTTATCGTTGGGTGAGGTCACAAGAACGGACCTCTTAGGGTCCCTGCTCCCTCGGACCCCCCGACGGTAGATACCCCAGCGTGCCTCAGTCTGTTGACTTCGCTGAATCGTCGTCGTCCAACCAGTATTGAAAGGAAGGTTCCTCATTCGCAGAAAATTAAAGTACCGACGTCAGTGGTAGACGTCACTAAAACCTCGGGGTTTTTTATTTCAGTCGGTGACAAAGGTGACAAAGAGGTAGATAAACGGTACTTCACTACCCTGGCCTACGGTACTAGAAACAAAAGACTTACAACTCGAAATTCGGTTGAAAAAGTGGGAGGAGAAAGTACAAGTAGTTCTCCGAGAAATTAAGAAGAAGTGAAAGACGGTATTCTCACCACAGTAGACGTATAGACTCCAATAACTATAAAGAAGACCGTTAGAACTAAGGTCGAACACGAAGTAGGTCGGGTCGTAAAGAGTACTACATGAGACGTACATTCAATTTACTCGTGCCACTGTTATATGTCGGAACTGCATGAGGAAAAGGATAAACCTTGGTCAGACAACAAGGTACAGGTCAAGATTGACAACGAAGGACTGGACGTATATCCAAAGAGTTCTCCGTCCAGTCCACCAGACCTTGTGGGTAGAGAACTTCTTAAAAGATGTCAAATAACACTAGGAGTGTCAGTTTCCGAAACCGTATCAGTTATTTCGTCTTTATCTACAAAAAGACCTTGAGAAAACGAAAAAACGACTAGGTCGTCTACAACCGTTAAACTAGAGACCAAGGAGACGGAAAAGATTTAGGTCGAATTTGTAGACCTTCAAGTGTCAAGTGCATAACGACTTCGGACCGAACCTCTTAAAACTCGTAATAAAATAATCGCACGCCTTACTCATGTTGACACGTCATCAAACTCATAAGAAACCGTAACGGAAGGAAAGAAACCCTAACCTTACTTTTGCCTGGAAAAGGTCAGGACACCGGTAACGACTCAAAACGTATAACTCACGTCGTGAAAGTGTCGTAGTAGAAATCCTAAACTTTATCGAATTGACCTTAAGGTAGTGGAGATGATCGAAACAAGCATCACTACGAAGGATTCCGGGTGAACTGAAGTGTAAGGTCTTACAGACCCAGATCCACTCACTAGTGTGGTAGCACTAATAGACCCAGCACTTCTAGAAAAAACATGTCAAGAACACACATAAGAACGGTGGAGAAGAATTATAGAAGACGAAGGTAATCCAGGTGTGTTAAAGATAGGAAATAACTCGGGTAGAAACGTACTTTACAAGGGAACCATAGAGAGTAAAAGAACTTCTCTAGAGATCACAAAGGGTAAGATAATAAAAGGAGATAAAGAAACGTAACTAGCGACTCCTTCCGAAAGAATAGAGAGGAACGATAAGAAACCTTGAGACGTAAGTTTACCCATATAGAAAGGAAAAGAGGAAACGAAAAGTGAAAGGAAGAAAAGTGTCGATAAACATTCCGGAGGAGTTTGACGGTAAAACGAAAAGACGTAAAGAAAAAGAACTCCTACCAGAACTAGGACAGAGGACATGTTACAGTACTTGGAGACAGGTATCAAGAGTCAGTGAGATAGTCCAGATCAGGGAATTTAGATAAAGAGTCAAAGTGACATATTAGTATTCCCTACACTAAATCCTGTATGGACTTACCAGATCACCAAAAGGGATGAAAGAAGTCAAATTCAGACTTAAACCTTTATTCCTCAAGTACTAGACTCGGTGTCAGTCGAGGGTCAGAACAAAAACGATTGACATATCTCGAAGAGGTAGAAACTGATCGGAAACGAGGTTTCGCGGTAGACTCGGACCCCGGAGTCCCTCGGGAGAGACTGGATACTCCGAAGGTAACAGAGGGGTCCGTGTGACGATTCATGTCTACCACGGTTTCATGGGACCTGACTCTCGGCCTCCCCTGTCCCGTGTCCACGACCCTAGGTGTGGACTCCCCGGGACCTCAAGGAGGGATACAGAGGCGTTCGGACAGGTACTCCTTGTCGTATACTAAGTTTCTACCCAAAAGTCATTGTCGTGTGGAGACTCATCTGTCACACGGTAGTGAGTGACCTAATCTTAGGAAGTCTACGTCACTTTCGGAAGGACTGAGTCTTCGACCTTTCGGGGCTTGCGAACCTACGATACTTCCACGGTCGTCTATTGAATTTGGTTCTAAATAAAATTTCGTCTTAAAGTTCACTTACTAGATCAAGACCCACCTAATTATGAACTAGGGACTTAGGTTTTGTTTGAGATACTGTTAGTCTGAATCTCTTTAATCCAATCCCGAAGTTCACGGTGAGGTTCAGGATCTTTCTGCACCCCGGGACCTCTGTTCTCGAACGTTCACTTACAAGTCTGACGTTTATATTTATTCTTCAGAAAAGTTTGAGTGTCTTGTCGGAGACTCGATCGGTTATGACTCGTGTGGAGTGCAAACATTTCAGAAGTGTCAAGTGTTCCAGGGAAGGGTGGGTAAAGAGGGGAACCGAGAGTCCTGGTGTGATATTCTTTTTGATGTACCGTTTTACCCCGATAACTGAAATCCTCCACTCTTCTGGGACCGACCCTCTTCACTTTGTATGACTCCTTTCAGTGCAGTGGTCCTTTGTTCCGCGGTCCTGTTCTCGGTTCTGAGACTGGAGACTTGAATTCAAGAAAGGTGATGTTGTACACCTTTGGTTGATCGTGTCGTCGATCCTTAGGGGACCTCGTTTCCTCGGTGACGTCCACCCCGCCGCGAGTCTTCGGGGTCCGTGTCGTGACGTGTCGGGAGTCGGCACCCGTGTGGGCGACCTCGGTGGTTGTGGGAGCCCGACAGGGACGTCTCTGACCTCGAAGGTCGTGTGTAGAGTCCGGTCCACTCGGATCTGGTGGCGGGGTCTAGTTCATTAGAGGCAACGGACTCCTAGGAGAGGGTGTCCTGTGGGAGTGGTGGTGATTCGGAGACGACTACGGTCGTCAGTGGATCGTTTCGTGTTTCCTGTACAACCTCCCTGTTAGGGGTGGTCGGTCACGTGACAGTAGGGGCTCCAGGAGACTTGAAGGGGCAGTGACCGAGTCGAAGGAGAGTAAGCAGTTGGGAAGTGACACGAGGGGGGTCTTAACGATGAGGTCTCCCGTGTAAGAGGACATGGGAGTTGGAAGAGTTTCTCTGGGAGAGGGAAGAGGAACGAAACTCCTTTGGACCCAGTGGGAGTTCGAATGGTGAAAACAAAGGGGAGGTCGGGAAAGGTCTGGGATGGAGGGAACCCCAGAGTTCCATCTCAAATACCGGAAGAACGAAAAGACAAGGAGAAGTGTAGATCTTTTTATGAACCAATACGACGACGTTTTCGGTTTGTTTGTTCTTCAGGACGAGGAGACTCCTGTCGTGGCATCCTATGCACTGGAGGGGAAAGAGACACACAGAAGATGAACGGGGGACCTGACTTCAGAGTCCGAGGGTCTGGGGTCCGAAGGAGGGGTAGGGTTTATGATGGTAGAAGGATCCCCTAAGGTCATCGGGAACCAATGGGGTAGTTCGGGGTCGAAAAATTAGGGAACTGTATAATTGGAGGTAATAATAGTTAGGCGTTCAGAATGGTCAGGATTAATACTTAAGTTCGAAAGACAAGAGGTTGGTGTTGGAAGAGAGTCTGGTCGACTGGACAGAGTGATGAGGGTGATCCTTGTTATGACTGGAGAAACCTTACAGGTCAGATGACACACGTACGGGTCAGTGAAGTCAGCGACGACCGAGTGACACTGAGGCGGCTGACGTCGGGCGGTCCGAGGAGACAGGTACCCCAATAGGACCGTTCTTATGACCTCACCCAACGGTAAAGGACGAGGTCCCCTTAGAAGGGTTGGGTCCGTAACATAGACGTAGAGGACGCCGAGGACTTAACCGACCACCTAAGAAATGGTGTCTCGGTGGACCCTAAATAAGGGCAGGTTAGGTGACTGACGGAGGGAAAAAGAGAGTTAGACAATCCGGAGGGTAGGGTAGGATTAGATGAAATCTGAAGTGTTAGGTAGTCGTTACGTAAGTCACTACAATAATAACCATGGGATTTGAAAGAACATAGGAAACTAGTATGTCTCTCTCGTTTTGGGAGTGGGGTCTTCTCGAGTTTGTGAGGGAAAGAGGTATGGATCCATTCTCGTCAGTTTGTACCGATGTCTTTCAGTAGGTTACCCTATCTGACCGTAGCTATACCTAAGTAGTAGTGACCGAAGTTTGTTCTGGAGTTACGATGGTTTGTAGATGGAGTCAAGAGACCAGGTGAGTGAGGGGTTGAGGGACGTTGGTGAGAGAACTTGGAAAAGATGAGAGGTCTGTACTGAGACAGTGGATGGGGGACGGTGATCGTCAGTTGGGACGGAGGACGAAGTCTCTGGGATCCTTGGTTCGTCCTTATGGGGGTCGAAGGATTCTGGTTTGTTTGAACATAAACGGGATGTAAGAGAAGGAAAGAAGAGTAATGGTTTTTTGGAGGAAAAGAATTAGGATGGACAAAAGACTGTCAGATTCTTTCATTCAAAAGGTTAGGAGGGTGAAAAACTCCGAAATTAAGGGAAGTCGTTTCGAAAGACATCTTCACTAGACCATGTAGGAAGTAATCTGAATAAGAGTCCCAGAACTAAGAAAAAAAAAAATCCTATAAACAAGTAGAAGGTACAGAGACTAATTGTAAACCTGTGTACCTTATGTCAATAATTACTGAGAAAGTACAGGAAAAGACGATTAAGATTTTAGACTCGCTCAGGACCTAGGAAAAGTTGACTAACTAATCTAGAAGATTAATACCCAGTGTCATTATTAATAGACGAAGAAAGGTACGAAACATTGAACTAGGGTCCGTAAAATGGAACAACCTACGATCTAAAAAACATAAAGATGTGTACGAGGTCGCGAAACAAAAACCCATGCATTCAACCTGGTTTGACTAGCTAGTAAAGTCCAGAACGAAATTGTTAGACAATCCAGTCAGACCTTGTGATGACTTAGATCCTGATCGTTAAGGCAACGACTCCGTTTAGGAAAGACTCATAAGATGAGACACAGGACACTTAATACTCAAAAAGGGCAGACCAACCACTTTTGTCCGTTATAAGGACCGGGATACGCTCGTGACTTGCGGTAGGAAAATTAGGTAAGTTTAAAGAAAGGGGTCGAAGGAGTATGTGTGTATGTGCACGACTTATTAATTCCCCCTTGTAGACCTCAAGAGGTACTTTAAGAGAGGAGACGTCTTGAGACACGACACAAGAAATCGGTGGTATCAAAAACGTCTGAGAACCGAAGTAGAAGATTTGGGTCCCTCTGGTGTCCCGAGACGGACCCGAAGGACGAGAAGACGAGACCGGGTCCTTAAGAGAATTCGGTCATTTGACCCTGTTAGTACTTCGAGCAACTCAAAGAAAGGACTAAGAGTCCCTAGTGATAGAAAGTAACGGACTATAGGTTACAGAAATTTTTGGTAACAAAATGTATATAACAGACAAAACCCCAAACTGAAACAACAAAGTCCACCCTCCCATTTAGACCAATTGAGAATGAGGTAGAACTGGTCTTCGTCTTCTGAAAGTTAAGATAAAATTACCACAAAAGTTTAGTTAAAATAGTTCTACGTTCAGTGCTTGTTATTTTATGTGTGTTAAATACTGAACCGATTACAACTGTCGTACATTTGTGGTGGTGTTAGTTCTATATTTTGTAAATGTTGTGGAGAGTCTTTCAAGAGAGTACCGGAAAGGGGTAGTTGAGTAGGAGGAGGGTGAGATCTTTTACTAATTAAAGACATAGTATCTTATTAAAACGGATAAGGTCTTGAAGTAGTACGATAAAATGTTGACCGGAAAAAACGAGTAGTCATACAAAAACTACTATTACGACATAATCATGAAGTTGGAAAGATGACGATGACTTGTCATAAGGTTTTTAGATTTATATGGTGTTAAAGGAGAAAATACGATGGATGACTATCTCGAAACCAAAAAAAAAAAAGGTTAAAATTCAATGATTTTTGTTACGAGCTACTTACGACCGTATGTTCAATAAAACACCTGTCTTCCGAAAGTAAAGAAAAGTCATTTGTTGATCTTTACCTCGACTCAATATAGACAAATTAAAATACTCTTGAAACTGTTCGAAAAGACTTCACCAGCATGGTAAAGTACAAAGATACTCTTTACACACTCGTAATAGTCAACGAGATATGACGACGGTTGTGAACTATGACAAAAAAAGAAAATAAAAATTGATTAGATATATACGTCATCTACGTACGAGTCAACGAGTCAGTGCAGGTTGAGAAACGCTGTGACACATGACATCGGACGGTTCGAAGAGACAGGTACCCTAAAAGGACCGTTTTTATGACCTCAGACAACTGTAAAGGAAGAGATCCCTTAGAAAGGTTGGGTCCCTGTCTTGGGCACAGAGGACGTAACGTCCGTCTAAGAAATGACGACTCGGTGGTCCCTTCGACTATATACATCATCTTAAAGTGACGTTCAAATCGAAAGTAAAGGGTCTACTGATTGTTATAATTTGTAGAAATGTACATGTAACCGATAAACACATACATACATGCATACATACATACACATATATATATATATATATCGTTTCATAGACAAGTTCAGAAAACGGTTAAAGTTAACCCAATAGAATAATAAACAATCCTCAAGAATATACAAGAGATATGTTTGAGAAACAGTCTATATACACAACATGTATAAAAGAGGGTAACGCACGAAAAGAAAGGTTAAAGAATAAATACTTTACGTCTTTATAAAAATCTTTTATAAATATGAAATCGAAAAATCAATCTAGACTCACAACTTCTTAACTACGAAAACTTTACACTACAACCTCTTCTGAGAACTCTCAGGAAACCTGACGTTCCTCTAGTTTGGTCAGGTAGGATTTCCTCTAGTCAGGACTTATAATTAAGTTTCCTGATTACGACTTCGACTTCGAGGTTATAAAACCGGTGGACTACACTTCTTGACTGAGTGACCTTTTCTAGGACTACGACCCTTTCTGACTTCTGTCCTTCTCTTCCCCTGTTGTCTCCTACTCTACGAACCTACCGTAGTGACTGAGCTATATGTACTCAAACTCATTCGAGACCCTTAACCGTTACCTGTCCCTTCGGACCGTACGACGTCAGGTACCCCAACGTTTCTTAACCTGTGCTTCCGTTACCGTGGGGTGAGGTCATGAGAACGGTCCTTTTAGGGTACCTGCCTCCTCGGACCATCCGACCTCAGGAACCCCAGCACTTCTCAGCCTGTACTGACTCGCTGAAGTGAGACTGAAAAGTGAAAGTACGTGACCTCTTCCTTTACCGTTGGGTGAGGTCATAAGAACGGACCTCTTAGGGTCCCTACCCCCTCGGACCACCCGACGGCAGATACACCAACGTGTCTCAGTCTGTACTGACTTCGCTGAATCGTCATCGTCGTTCACTGACTTGACTTGACTACTAGGTAAACTTCAATCACGAACACAATTCCCACTATATTTCCAGTTACAAACAAAAAAATTGTCTAAGGATCAAAAAGGTCGTAAAGTGACTTTTTTTTAATAAGAAAGAGGTGACTTAATAAATTGTGAAAACACTTTTTTGTTGACTGGTATATATGTATAAAGACCTAAAAGATAAGGTAAGTTAACAAGATATATGGATAGAAGTCCGGTTTTACTGTCACATAAATGATGTCGAAATACCTTCAGAACTTTAGTCCATCATATTCAGAAAGTCGAAACAAGAAACAGTTCTAATAAAATCAATATCCAGGAAGTGTTATTATATATTTATGATCTTAGAATAGTTAAAGAAAAAAAAATTTTTCCGGTAATGATAAATACTCACCCTGTAGTGCCTTATTTGTCTATGTAAACTACTTACGTATCTATTTAAGTTGTAGAATTGTGATGACTTAGAAGGTTAAGTACTAGTACCCGGTAATAGTAAATGAATCTAGTAGAAATTAAACTGGTTAGTCATAAAACATCAGAAGTCACATCTCCAGAAGGGATTGAAGAGAATAGAAATGGGGATTCATAAAATTTTACACGATTACGATAACTTTTAGAATAAAAGAGTTTCAAGTAAACAATGTAATAACCTCGAACATATACCCTTATTCTAACTGAAAACATGTGACTGGAAATATGGGACTCTGGAACAATATCAGTGAATAATTAAGATTATCCAAAAGTCCGTCAAACAACCCTTAAAAATTTATCTATTAGTATAAAAGACATTTCTATTTATGAAAAATGAAAGAAAGACGACGACGACGACGACGATTCAGTGAAGTCAGCATAGGTTGAGACACGCTGGGGTATCTGCCGTCGGGTGGTCGGAGGGGACAGGGACCCTAGGAGGTCCGTTCTTGTGACCTCACCCAACGGTAAAAGAAGAGGTTACGTACTCTCACTTTTCACTTTCACTTCAGTGAGTCAGGACAGGCTGAAAATCCCTAGGGTACCTGACGTCGGGTGGTCCGAGGAGGCAGGTACCCTAAAAGGACCGTTCTCACGACCTCACCCCACGGTAACGGAAGAGGAATGAAAGAAAGATCAGAAAGAAAATATATGAGATGAACGGAATTACATGACTGGATGACCATTTCGACTTCTTTTCCCCACTCTCTACTCACTGATGAAACAAGGATTAGAATATTCTTGTGTGAGCCGGAAAGTGGTAGTTCATACCACAGTCAATGTCAAAGACACAAAAGACATCTATTAGAATAAGTCCAACTCCTTCAACGGTATATCAGGATCAAACGACTCTCAAAAAAATAGTACTTACCAATATCTTATAACAACCGCCATAAAAGACGTAAATAACTCTACTAGTATACTAAAAAGAGGAAGTAAGACAGTTAAGTCATTTAATGTGACGAACTAAAAGGTTACTACTTGACTAAACACAAAGATTGTTTAAAGTAAACTAGTACTCCATAATAAGAAAATTAATAACGATCTAAGTTAAACAATTATAAACTCTTAAAATGTAGACATAATTACTTCCTATAACAAGAAAACAGACAACACAAGCCATAACGTCAATAAGACCGGAGTATTTTTACTCAATCTCTTACAGGGGAGGATATGTAAGATTTTCAAAAAGATCCTTACCTTACAATAAGAAAAGAAGATTCAACAAACTGTCTCAAGTGAGCTGTAATAGGTCCGGAGACCAAAACTCTCTTCCAGACACTAAGTCTTAAGGTAAACTTTTCGTTTATGTCCCGGGAAGTCAAAAAAAGAAAGAGAAAGTCGGTCGAACTATTCGACACAAAAAGTTCCTTATACAGGTAACGAGGATTTAATAACTTAAATGGCAGTATTTTGACAAATAGGATCAGAGAGCAATAAAATTACAGATATCATAAACACAACTGTAGGGGAGGTAGTAAAAACTATGAATAAAAAAATTAATTAGAACGATTTCCAAATAATTAAAATAGTTCGAAAAGCTTGTCAGGTGAGAATAGAAACAATTGAAATGGATAAGAACTCAAAAGACAAAATGACTGAAGAGAGTAAAGAGAAAATGAAAGGAACCTAAATTAAACGAAAGGAAAAGATCTAAGAATCTACCCTTAGTCAAGTCAAGTCAACGAGTCAGCACAGGCTGAGAAACGTTGGGGTACTTAGCGTCGTGCGGTCCGGAGGGACAGGTAGTGGTTGAGGGCCTCAAGTGAGTCTGAGTGTAGGTAACTCAGTCACTACGGTCTACCCTTATCTCTGGTGACTTAACTTTCCGTAAATCTCGATATTTAAAGATTCGTAACAAAATCTACCTATTACGTGTAAAACTAAACGACATAAAAGTAATAGTAAAAGAAAAGAAAAAAATGACTTCCTATTAACGAAATGTCTTAAAACGACAAAGACAGTTTGGAGTTGTACTTAGTCGGATCCATATGTATAAGGGGAGGGAAAACTTGGAGGGAGGGTAGACGGAGGGGTAGGGTGAGGAGACCCAACTGCGTCTCGGGGACAAACTCAAAGGGCTCGGTATGTCGGTTAAGGGCAACCGACAGATAAAGTGTGTACCATTACAGTCAAAGTACAATGAGAGAGGTACGTAGAGTGGGAGAGGAGGGGAGAGGGGTACAGGTGTTCAGACAAGAGACAAAGAGGTAACAACGGGACGTTTATTTAAGAAGTCTTGGTAAAAAGATCTAAGGTCTATACACGTGGTCTTGCTTTATCTGGAATTTTATTTCTTCTAATGTTCTCTATTCCTTCCTGTGATGTGTTACTAGTTCCCTAGTTAGGTTCTCCTTCTACATTGTTAACATTTATAGATACGTGGGTTGTATGCTCGTGGAATTATGTATTCTGTTTGTGATTGTCTGTATTTTCCTCTTTAACTGTCATTGTGTCATTATTATCCTCTGAAATTATGGGGCGAGTGTGGTTACCTGTCTAGTAGTTTTGTCTTTTGACTATTCCTTTGTGTTCAGAATTCACTATATAATCTACTCTACCTAGAGTAACCATAGAAGTCCTGTAAGGTAGGTTTACGTCTTATGTGGAAGAAGAGTTCACGTGTACCTAGTAAGTCAAGTTTTGTAGGGAATAAAAGTAACGTTATAAAAAGAAATTTAATATTCGATAAACCTCTACAGAAGAAAGTAATAGTTTTTAGATTTCTTAAGATCTTAAGATTTCTCTTGAGATTTATCGATGATAATGATCAAATATAAAAATTAGTTACGACAATTTTTTTTTGTATGAAAAGTTCTAAAATTAGAAACTCGGGAAAAAAATTTGTCGTGTCTACATCGGATAGAACCACGAGGACTTGTCTTACACATAAGACGACAATGACCTACATTCATGGTCAATTCCAGTCAAAGTAACCATCACAAGTCTACAATAGATACAAAACAAAAAAAAGTAGGGGCACAAGAAGTTAACAGTTTTACCTTGATATTTAAAAAGGAGACACAAACGTCTAAATGACTAAAGAGATGAATTAAAACGACAACCAAAAAGCAAGCAGGGTGTACAAGAAACAAGGAAAAGACGGAATAGACAGTAGAGAGTTAAACAAACATGACTACCGGGGTGGGGTAGAACTAATACCTATTACAAAAGGACGAAGAAAAGTACCGGGTATTGAAAATTACTATACCCCCTTGTGAACCCCTTGTGGGCTCAAAACCCCAGAAGGAAATTACCCACAACTGAACAAAACCGTCCACAAATCAACCGGTGAACAGGACTAGGAAGACTTCGAACAGACATTCTAAGTGACTCCGTCCAGACCTCGTCGAAAGTGACGTCCCCATTCCATTGGGGTGGGGATTATAAACCACAAAGACTCCAAAGTGAACTTACAGGTTACATAAGTAGTTCAAGTCAGATCAGATCGACTAGTCTTAGGGAGACAACAGGTTGTGACTCTGAAGGTCGTCGAGTGTCGAAACATCATCGACGAGAGACGGAGTGAGGGTATCCAGGTTGAC
Organism: Capra ibex; assembly: GCA_006410555.1. Classification (NCBI taxonomy): domain Eukaryota; kingdom Metazoa; phylum Chordata; class Mammalia; order Artiodactyla; family Bovidae; genus Capra; species Capra ibex. Next base: position 41,584,807 of record SJYO01050590.1, read on the forward strand.
CGTGTGTCGTCGGATCATATACCAGTTTCTAAAGTCTCTTAGGAAAAGTCTATAGGACTCAGGGACGAGACGGATGACGAGAGGTCAATGGGACGGGACTTTTAAGGTCGGTAGAACCGTCAAGTTTGAGACGAAAAACGGAGAATTCGCTTATCTGGCACCAGAAGAGGACCCGAGACGGAGGGACTCGGTGTTAAGATTTTCGTAGAGGCCCGTCTTTGGGTTCCGTTAACACCGTGAATGAAGTACGCAAAGGGAAGAGAATTCCCTGTATTAGGACACGACGGACGACGGATAAGGATAGAAGACCCCCTTTTTTACGAAGTATATAAAACCGGTCAAAATATCAACAAATATCATTTTCCAGGTAAGACCGTGACAATGATATAACACTGACCTTCTCCTAATGTTATCAGAGTTTAACGAGAGGGGAGTAGATCAGAACGTAGATATATCAGGTAAGTATGATGACGTCGGTCTCACTAAAAATATACGAGTTACAAAGGTTGTAATTCTTTTTTAAAGTGTATAAGTGTTTTCATCCTTCTGAATGTGTCACTTGTGTATGTACGGACGGTGGACCGAAGGTGTTACTTGTAAACAATGTGAAATAAATAGAGGATAGATAGATACGGAGATAGGTAATATAAACAACTTCGTAAAATTCCATTCAACTGCTATAGTCTCATTAAAAGTAATTTGTGTCTATCTTTAGTGTATTGAAACTCGAATTTCAAATAGTCACCCAAGGAAATAGGAAGTCGATTACTGGTCTTAGACACTGTACCAGAGTTTCCTGGGAACACTAGACCCGAGACGACTAGTCAGAAACAAAAGACGGAAGAAAAGGGTCGGGGACCCACGGACGGTGGGACCGAAAGAAGTCAAGTCAAGTCAAGTTAAGTCAGCGAGTCAGCACAGGCTGAGGAACGCTGGGGTACTTAGTGTCGTGCGGTCCGGAGAGACAGGTAGTGGTAGTGGTAGAGGACCTCAAGTGAGTCCGAGTACAGGTAGCTCAGGCACTACGGTAGGTCGGTAGAGTAGGACCCAGTAGGGGAAGAGGAGGACGGGGGTTAGAGAGGGTCGTAGTCTCAGAAAAGGTTACTCAGTTGAGAAGGGTACTCCACCGGTTTCCTGACCTCGAAGTCGAAATCGTAGTAGGGAAGGTTTCTTTATGGTCCCGACTACAGGAAGTCTTACCTGACCAACCTAGAGGAACGTCAGGTTCCCTGAGAGTTCTCAGAAGAGGTTGTGGTGTCAAGTCTTCGTAGTTAAGAAACCGCGAGTCGGAAGAAGTGTCAGGTTGAGAGTGTAGGTATGTACTAGTGTCCTTTTTGGTATCGGAACTGATCTGCCTGGAATCAACCGTTTCATTACAGAGACGAAAACTTATACGATAGATCCAACCAGTATTGAAAAGAAGGTTCCTGATTCACAGAAAATTAAAGTACCGACGTCAGTGGTAGACGTCACTAAAACCTCGGGGTTTTTTATTTCAGACTGTGACAAAGGTGACAAACGGGTAGATGAAGGGTACTTCACTCCCCTGGTCTACGGTACTAGAAGCAAAAGGCTTACAACTCGAAATTCGGTTGAAAAAGTGAGAGGAGAAAGTGAAAGTAGTTCTCCGAAAACTCAAGGAGAAGTGAAAGACGGTATTCCCACCACAGTAGACGTATAGACTCCAATAACTATAAAGAGGGCCGTTAGAACTAAGGTCGAACACAAAGAAGGTCAGGTCGCAAAGAGTACTACATGAGACGTGTCTTCAGTTTATTCGTCCCACTGTTATATGTCGGAACTGCATGAGGAAAAGGATAAACCTTGGTCAGACAACAAGGTGCAGGTCAAGATTGACAACGAAGGACTGGACGTATGTCTAAAGAGTTCTCCGTCCAGCCCACCAGACCATACGGGTACCGAAAGAAGTCTAAGAGGTTATGGAAGATGAGTAAGTATGACGGCCCGAAGACTACCCTAAGAAGGAAACTGACATTATGCGAGAGACTCACAGAAAGGGTAGAACGGACCTATACTACCGATAAGGAAGTAGGAAGGGAAAGAAGTCCTACGAAGGGGATTTGTACACAAGAGGGACAATTTGTGAGAGTGTCGTAGTGCCTGGAGAGGAAATTTCCTAAATATTTTGAAACGTTAAAAAGAGGGGAGTAATCGAAGTACTTCTATTCTGAGACGAAACGGAGTGGTGAGTTTAGGGTCTCGGACCCTTCCATGAACCGTTTATGTAGGTAGTGACACATCCGTGTATTTTTGTAAGTTACTTACTTGCTACTTGGGTAAAAAAAGAGCCATTCAGACTCTCTCTCTTCTTATAAATCGTTCCGACAGACGAATAATCAGACCGTGTGACTCGAGAGTGGTCCACCATGTCCCAATCAGGAGTTATGACGGAGGGTTGGTTCGTATAGACGGGAACAGATCTGACAACTCCTGTTTCAGTAAGTCTTTCGGGGGGTTCCGTCCTGTAAATGGTAAAAAAAGTCACGAGAAAATGAAAAGAGAAAATCACAAGAAACTGCGTCAGTTAGATGTAAGAGTATTACGACACCTAGGCATAGAAGTAAACTAAGAGTCTCTATATCGAGACTTAGAACTGCAAAATAAAACTAAGTCTCTTTTATAAAACAAAAAAAACCCCCCCACGACACGGTGTACCGAATATCCCAGGATGAAGGGACTGGTCCCCAGCTTGGACCTAGGGGACATCATCTTCACCCCTCAGGATTGGTGGCCTGGGTGGTTCCTTATGCGGTGTCTTTTATGAAAATTTTACAATTATTGTGGAAATTCCCAAACTTTATTCCAGCACGGGTTGCGGAATGAGACACGGAGAGGCGTGTGTGAGAGTGAAATGTACGGAACCGTCACTCTCGTCAAGACGAGACACCCTGGACTCTTGTGAGAGAGTAAGTCCTCCACTATAAAAATGGAACCCACGGGTGTGGCCGAATTTACATTATAGCGAAGACACATCTTAGATCCTTTTACCGTGTCCACTTGAATAAAGGTCTTGTCTTCATCTCTGTGTCTACACCTGTTTGAATACCTTTGGTTCCTCCCCGCCGTTCCACCCAACTTAACCCCCTGACCCTAACTGTATATATGTAATGATACATATTTTGTCTATTGATTACTCTTGGATGACGTATCGGGTCCCTTGAGATGAACCACGAGACACAACCGAACTCACCCTTCCTTTAGATTTTTTCTCCCTTATATACATATGCACATCGATTCAGTGACACGACATGTTGTCTTTGGTTGTATTGTAACAGTTCGTTGATATGAGATTATTTTTAGGTAAATTTTTGTTCTTCTTCAAATTTTATTTTACAAGGCCCTTGTAAAATAACTAATCCTGTTGACGACTTGAACTTATTTCTTCTCGAGGGTCATGGTGTCTGCATACCCAGAACGATAGGACTCGGCAAGACGATATGGTTCTAAACTAAAGACATTCGTTAAAATGGTCGGATATTTTCTTATAATGTTCCTTCCTTTTTCTTTTTTTTTTGACTGTATTCGAACTGTCATCGTGGAATCCCGTTAGTAGTTATACAAAGAGTGTCTTCAGTTTAATAATTTAAGTATTTGTTGGGAAGTGACGTCTTTATTCTTGTTAACAATTACGGCGGTTGACTTATCCCTTGTGTCCTTTTAATACCGAAATTAAAGTTGACGATTCCACGGTCACAGAAATACTTCTTGACTCGGAGACGTACTTTCGAGTCACTACTTAAGGCGATTCAGTTCTCGAGAGGTAACGGTTCTACCCACGAGTCCTCCCGTGCACACCGGTCTCTACGGAGGACCCGGGAGTCTCCACAAAACGATGTAAAATATTCTTTCCTGACCTAATCCTTATGTACTATCGGTGTCGACTGTTCACTCTCTCGAGAGGAGTTAGACGACGACACGGACCGACGACAGGTGACGACAACGGTCCCTTTGGCTGTAGTCGAACTACCTTTGTTCCTAGTCCCTTTTGAAAGTGAATGGAGCAAAGGTGACTAGGGTTGTCGATAAAGATACCCTTGTCAGCGACGGCCGGTCACCGTCTCTCCAATGGTGAGTGAACAATTACAGTCCACACCGATAGTCGGATAAGTGAAGTCCATGGTGTCATGGGTGTCGTGGCCATAGGTCGACAGTCGATGGGGACTGTCGTAGAATTGAGACGTTGTTCTTTCGAGTCCTGAATTTTCAGATATTTTTACAAATCCTGTCAAGAAATAATCTTTTCCTTTAAATCGTAAGAAGGTGTATCTCGACTTCGTCCCGAATTAAAGAACAAGATGGTTTTGGTTTGGTACACTTCAATGATTTCCTGGTATCTAGAGAGGGAGTCGAAAGTTGGGGTGAGTGTCGTCATGAAGGTTCAAGTTCTTTTTTCTGGAGGTTGACACACCTGTTGAGAAAGTAGACACTCAGTTCAGTTTGGTTTCTATATAGGTCAATTGACACCCCTTTATAAAACGATGTTCACTAGTAATTCTCACAGAAACAGACCCTTAGACCGTCGGACTAGTAGTGATTAAAGTGTGTCCTTTTAGAAAAAANAAGTGTGTCCTTTTAAAAAAAAAAAAAAAAAAAAAATTAAAATTCTTGATGGATGTTTCTAGAGAGGTGACAGGGGAACAAAAACTTGATCTGGAGATACACAAAAGAGACGGACAACAGTTCTATACCTTAATTGAGTAATTGAGTTATGTTAAAATAAGACATTACATCACCATTGGTTAGTGCGACTATCGGACGAAATAGGGTAATGGATTGTTATGGGGAAAGTTACAGTGTTCGTTAAGTTGATGAGGAGATTCTACGTCTAGACAAATACATGTCCTTCTTTAAGACAACAAGTAAAAGACACTCGTCTACGACCATTTCGTAACTTACTCTCATTTAAGATTAGGGTCAGTACTTATTAAATATGTTTACGGATAAGGGTCTCCCATACAGAGGTGTTATATGGACCATACAAAAAGGGAGACTCGGTTGTAAGTTCCCCTCCCTTGATCTCCGTTAGAGACTGACTGGCACCAAGTATTACCGCACTTACATTGTCTGATCCCACATTTGATACTACGGGGGTTTGGGTTTGGATAAAACATTTTAAGATTATGTCGTGTCAGTGGGGGTGAACGGTACGGTGGGAGAAGGTGAGGGAGATATGGTCGTCAATGTGTTCATCTCTTCGGTACGTACTTAGAGACGGATCCAAAAAAATTAGGGTTGTGAAAGTTGGTTAGTGGTTCGTAGGAAAGGGGGGTCAATTACATCTAATTTCTCTTTGGCTTACCTGACTTCTCTTTATATTACAAAACCTGCTTATACTCATTTCAGATTCCTTATCCTCTACTTTAAGTAATTAGTAGAAAAAGGAGATTTTTTCACTAATCTCCCTGGAAGGACCGTTAGGTCGCCAATTCTTAGACGGACGGTTACCTCCCCTATACCCAAGTTAGGGACCAGACTTGGGGTTTACGGACCCCCGTTGAGTCAGGTACGCGGTGGTTTTCCGGTGCCACTACTCTTCGGACGTGTGACGGCTACCTCTCGTCGGGGTGAGCGGTTCCGGTCTCTTTCGGGCTCGGGTCGTGCTTCTGGGTCACGCCAGTGTTTATTTATTTGTAAAAAATTTTCTGATCCCGTCTCCAGACAGGGTTATACCCAGTATCAGACCGTGTATTAATTTCTTGGAAGTGTAATACTATGACTTAAATATTTTCTTTTCTCTTACCTCAAAAATTTGAGGTAAAATACCGTCCCTTATAGGTCCGTGGTTCTGTTGTCACAAGTTTTGTTGACTTGTCTTTTTATAAGTGTTGTATCCTAGGATTTTAACGGGAAACCTAAATGATACTTTTTGCCGTATACCCCGGACTGAAGTTTCCGGCTGTCTCTTGTCTACGTAGTTTCAGACCCAATATAATGTGATTAGAGAATTCCCAGAAAATAGATTAGAGAAGGACCGGTAACGATTCACGGTCCCTAGACTGACGATGATATATTTATAGTCTCTAATAGATTTGAAGAGTCCTCTTTAGGTAGATTATCTGTAGTTTTGGTCAGATCCGTGGCACCCAGGAATCAGATAGAAACCGTCTTTGTCTTTGTTTCCGTTTAGTTTAGAAACGAATCGTTCCTGAAGTATTAAATGGTTGAGGATTCATAAAAGTAAAATGGAAGGACGCGGAGATTCTCGTAAAAACCTGTAATCTAGGAGATTTTCGTTTAAGAGATGAGATTTGATTCATCTCTTATGAATCAAATAATTGTAGGACTCATCTTCTCAGTACGTTTAATTTGGGATGGATATCCGGACCAGTGTTCCCTCTTTTTAATTTTCTTGACTCAACTAATCTAAAAAGAACGTACGTTTAGAGTAAAATATATGAGAATGAGTTCGGTAGTGGTAGTTTCGTTACTTGGAGAGATGTGAGAAGTCGAGTGACTTAGGAGAGCGTTGAGGGGTGCCAATTATAATAATTGTAGTAAAATGTCTGTTCGTTTCACTTCGAGCTTATCCATTTGATAAAGTGGTTTAGAGTATCAACCATTTTCCATCTCGTCTCTCAATTCAGAATTAATAGACTGAGATTTCGGTCACAAATTGGTATACAATGTCTTTACAGTACGGAGGGATGAACACGTTTTTATTTAGTGACAGTCTTGAAGTTAGTACTAACTCTCGACGTGGAGTTTCTACTGTTTCTTGGAGGTACCGGACTAGTACTCCCGTGATTCATGTCATAATTACACGTATGTTTCGGATAAAGACAACCAGAGAAGGACCCTTTAAGTCTTTTGCCATGTAAAGTCTATAAAAGGTTTATCGGAGAATCGACAATGGTGAAGTGGGTTCCTCCCCTATCCCTCCTCCGGGTGTCTCCATTCTCTTTCTATGTAAGTTACTCATTTTAAGAAACGTCATAGATAAAAAGTTTCGTGAAAATGTAAGTACTCGGTTGGATTTCGATGGACAAGACACACACACACCCACCCCTACCGTGTCGTCGGAGTAGGGGGAAACTCCCCGGTTCTCTACATCCGAGCCCTGAGGGTTCAGTTCAGGGTCTCAATAAATCGTGTACTGGTCTTGAGTCCAGAAGATTAAGTGCAGAGTAGGTGGTCGGGGAAAAACCCCCAGACTGGGTGTGGTGTCCCCGAGTCTCCCGGCAGATGGAATGGTCTCCACACGGACCGTAGTCCATCAGGAACGTCCACTTCTACACTCGGTGACAGGTACTGGTGGTAGGGGGGACCCTTAGACCGTCACTGAGATTTCTATTTTTCACGACTTGGTGGTGGCGCAAGAGAATAGAATGGATGGATGCCTTTTTTATGGGGTTTCCTCTGTTCTCAATTCACTCGTTAAAATTTTCACTTGTTACTAGTTTCGGTGGTGCTCTTCTCGGTCGACTTGACATCTGAATTAACTCTGTAAGAAAGATTGTGAACCAGTATTGCCCCGGTAGAGGAACTATTGTTGAATAATACTTTAGTCTTGAGATCAACGACTGAAAGAGCCGAGGAGGGTGTGTCGTGTTCACGGACCCAACCCCGTCCCCCACCCTTACAGAAGTAGGTCCTAGTACGAACCGATACGTCTCGTATGTCAAGTACTTGGAGTATGAGTGGAACTCTTTTTGTCAGACGACATTTTGGTCTCGATAAAGTTTCGTAGTCTGAATTGTTACGAAGTATTTACATGGTTATGGTTTAGTTCACGTGTCTAATTTTAGTCAAATTCCTATGTTATCCTGCCGTACCGGTGTACCTTTTTCTCCTCGTCGGTTCCTTGTCGTTGTTTATAAAGGTTTACCAACTGAATTTCTGTGTATCGCAGAATATTGTTAGGAAGTAATGTTTCGTAGTCGTACCAGATTTTGTCCTCTCGGAAAATTAAGTCCCGAAAACCTTAATGTAAACACGACCAGGTTACCAGGGATTCCCATACGTTGTATTCGGTAGAGGAAAAATTGTAAATACAGGAAGACTAAAACATAAAGGAGGTTACAAGGGATTTTTTCAACTCTTCTTGAGATTCTAACTTTGATTTTTTTACAAAAAAATTTTAAAGTAAAGAGACTTTGTTCTTTTATTTATGTTTACTGACTAAAACTAAAAAACAACGAAAAACATCCCCTTTCAGTTCCTCCTCATGGGTCCGCCTCTTCGGGTTCATTGATTGACAATCCTTTCCACCCTCGTCGGACAAGAGACCAAAGAGGTGGAGATCGGGTGGGGTGGCGGTGGGGGTGTCTGTGGAATAGTAGAAAGTTGTAGGTCGAGTATCTGTATGACGAAAGTATCGAAGAGCCAGGGGCGGGGATAAAATCGAACCGGTAGGACGTGACGGGCTACTGTCAAGGTGGGGTCTGTTACTGACAGACTCGTGTTCCGGGGGTAGACACAGAATCTGTAGAACCGTGGGACCGGGGACCGGGTCTCGGTCTGTACGTCGTTCTTAAGTCCTTTTCGCTGGTTTAAACGCTTGTGCGACCTTGTGACGAGACGCCTGCACCAAGGAGGAAATCTGTCTCACGACGACCTGTAGAGGATGGGTTCACCGGAGCGTGCAGGTCCGTCCCAGTCGACGTGGGGGCCCCCTCGACCCCGTGTAGCACCTTGACTGACTTATAACGACCCTTAAGAACCCAAAATAAAATTCTTAAGTTTACAGTAAACGTAAGAGGAAGTATTCCTTAGATCAAAACAAGACTAAATTTTTATAAAATTTCAATGAATAATGAAAGGGGTTTTATATAAAGTCATTTGACCGACAAGGTAGTACCACACACGCAGAAATAGGAGGTCGACACCCATGGGGGTTGTCCCACGTATAAATCGTAGGTGGTAACATTATTCCCCAGGGAGGGTCGAAAAAGGGGAAAAGGGAAAAATTCAGACGGAGTAGGACGGTCCCACTACAAGGACGAGACCCTTCGAGTCTCTATTCCGTACAGTGACCGTGACAATTTTAATCAGCAAAGGTACCGGAGTCAAATCAACCCAAATCCTCTGTGTCCCACGGTTCCTTAAGTGTAGTCTTAACGACAATTGGAACATACCCGACAAGGACATCATTTTAGTTGTACGACGACAAAGAGGTCCCTATTTAAGGTGGGAGTGGTAGGACTGTGACTGGATTCCGGTGTCTCCCAGCAATCCTTCTTCCGTGAAAATTTCACACTACACTTTCTTGACATCCGAACTTCTCGGTAAATAGGTCTCTTTCTTAGAAACCGGACCCAGTCACGTCTCCCAGTCGACAGTGTGGGTCTTGAGTCCGGGTCTCGGGGGAAAGGGGAGTGACATTCCGTACCCGAGGACCGAGCAAAGATCTACCCCGAAGTGTCCTGTCACACATAGGTACCACACTTTCGCTGGTGTGAACCAGTCCGTCTTAAGATTTGTACGACAGGGACTTTTGTCCGTCCCATCGACTCTCCCTTCTACTCCTCTCCTTCGTTTCTACCCATTCATCGAGCGAAAGACGAGACCTTTTCCGTCACAAATCTTTTCTATTTCCAGAGGTGACTGAGCCGTAATGTACTTCTGTAGTGAAGGGGACTCTATGTTCGAGAGTCGTTCTGTCTCTATCTCACTCACTCCTCATCTATTTGAGTGACCCTTAGTTCAGATAGTCGTCGTAGAGGCCTCCTACAGACTTGAGTCCTCACTGTCCCCGAGGAGTCCCCTTTGCCCGTGGATACTCGGGGCCAGTGGGAGGGTCCGGGACCGTTACCGTTATTCGACCGTGACTCTCGGACCCCTCCGGGGTGAGGGAAGAGACCCTATGAGGGGACACAGCCCACAGACACACCACCCCTTCTACGATCCTACGGGTCCTCCCGAGATCCTACCGTTGGTGTCTGTTCTATCTCGGGGTGAGACCAGGGTCGGAGGTGACTTCGGGGCAGTTAGGTGTCTCGGCTCCTCCGGTTGTTTCATTGTAAAGTTTTTACTACTGACTCACTGTGCCTGTTACTATTCCGGCCTCCTTTAAGTCCACGTTTTCGACTAATAAAGAGACGTAATTTCTGTCTAAGTCACTCGATTCTAATTTTTACTTAAGTTCCCTTATAAGAGTGTCACTATCGTCGTCTTTTGGTTCGATTATTTACTAGGGGTACCCTTCCTACACTCTAAAAATTTGACAGGTCATAAAGACACGATTAGATCCGAATAAAGAGGAAATGGTACTTTAGACTTTGTGGTGACCTTTATTAGTACTATGACGTTCATTGAAATTTCCCGGTCCGATACATGATTATGATTACCCTTCTTTTGGTGTTTTCTGTTTCCAGGAAACGACGCCCTCTGGTTCCGACCCGTAGGAAAATCAGTGAAAATTAGGTGAGGATGTGAGATCGTATATTTACACTGAGTGAAGTCCCTTTACCAAAGTAAGTTAATTATCAAACCGTTCGTAGTCTTTGTGTCATAGAGTGTCTGTCTATGCTCGTAACTCTTAATGTCAAGTCAGGGTTTCGTTGTGTGTCCCCCCTGTAGTCTCAGGTGTGCGTACGTCTCTTTCGGCATCCCTCGACGGACTGTGTACCGTCGTCGTCTTACACCCTGTGCCTAGGTTGACGAATGGGTGATTCCTGTGGTTCTTGGTCCAATTCCTGCTTTTTACTCGGTTCCTACTACTCTGATTGTTTTATGTGGGTACCGGTAAGGGTAGGATAGCGTAGTAAATGGACATTTTACATTCCTCTAATCAATAGTCAATAGGTAAACGGTTTCTCGTCTCGGGGTCCTTGACGACGACCTGGTGATCCCGAAACTGACTCCTGACCACGAGGTTCCTACCCTAGGGCGGTTCCCGGAAGGTCAAAACAAGAAAGTTATTCCCGTCCAAGACGACGCCTTTAGGGGTTTACACCGGATGGTTTTCAGTAAATCGATGACAAACCATGGTTAATTAGACGTAATATAAACCTAGGTCTGGTTATTTCGTTAATATCTACATAGAGGAAAATCCTGTTTACCCGTTCGTTACGGTTACTAAATTTGGGGTTCACTGTTGTGACTAATTAGAGACCAGTTATTAATAGGATATCGAAAGAGAGTGTTTCCGACCACTCCAAGGTCCTTTGCAGAACCAAACCCTTCGGAGTCGTCTTTTCTTTCGTAGAACCTCCTGTGTATTTTGCGAACCGTGGGTGGGCCGCCGAGGGTAGATCGTTCGGACACACCAGAACCGTTGACAGGAGTCCTGAGACGAAAGTTCTACTTTCTCCACATCGAATGGGCGAGTTATGTGGTTCATGTTCTAAATCATGCTTTTTACTGGGTTTCTACTGCTCTGACTGTTTTATGTGGGTCCCGTTAAGTTTAGGGTATCGTAGTAAGTAGACATTCTTTGTTCTATCAGAGTATCTTCACCCAATTATTCTCTTAGATTATTCCTCTCTCCCAATGTAATCTCTGTCGTAAGGTATGTAAATTAATTTGTAAATGAATCGAAGTTTAGTCTGTTGTCATCGGTTACGTGTAAGTAAAAGGGTTGTGTGTGTGTGTGTGTGTGTGTGTATGTGTGTGTGTCTCAGTAGTTTTGAAAGTCCCGTTCATTATCGTTTGAGACCGGTTACGATCCGGTTAGTCGATCTTAAACCGAGAAAGAATGTTCTTTAACGGAACCATTCCCTAAAAGTCTCTAGAACCATCTTCTGTTTTGATCACGAATTGATCTTTGATAAAAGATGAGACGGGTTTAACAACCATCATAAGAACGAAAGTTTTAAACACTACCACCTTTTCAGAATCGATATCTCTGTTTAAACGTCGTAAACTGAGATATTTAAGAAAAAATTTTTTTGAGATTTTATTATTGAAAGGTCAATAACCTAAAACCCATATAACCTTCGGTTAGATAGGGTCCTTTGGATTGGGTGAAATTTAGACCTAATAGACGATAGTCAGTCACGTTCGTGTCGATTTAATTACGTTTCTTCCTTTCATGAGTCTTCAGTTGATCGACTGTATAAGTCCCCACGAAACCCCTTACTCTGAAAATAAGAGTTGACGTGGGTGTCCTTCCTGGGTTGACGAACGGTCATTCCTCTTTAAATTTTTCGGGAGTAGAGAGTTTAGATCGAACTTGGATGTGTTGGAAGGGACTCTGTCCACCGAGGTCGACGCTCAAGAAAGTCTCCTTGGACCACAGGGATGAAGACACAGTTCACTTCGTCGCATCAGTCTGTACCGGGGGACTTGTGTGGAAGGGCCCCTCTAGTCGAGTACTCGTTGAAAACACGACCTCGTTTGTCCACGAAGTCCCAAGTGCCGACCTACGTTAAAAGATTGTCGTGTCCAGTCACAATTTAACCCGTTTCGGAAGAGGTTCTTTCCACACTTCGTGGTCACTTTTCTGACTTACTTACTGGGGTCCGGACCGAGACGACCTTAGGGGTCGATTGTCTTGTCACATACCAGACCCGACTAAGTACCAAGACCGAAAGACTCCAGTTCGAGAGTCCGGCAATTCGTACACGAAAGAAATGTAATAGACCGTGATCCAAAAATCGAAATGTCTTACTTTGAGGACGTAAAGTGACAAACGGAGTTCGTCTTTGGTTTGTCTTTTTCTCTTGTAATTTTTTTTTTTTTAATGGATTGTAGACAACGACTTCAGATGTCTCTCCCGTAATTTCGGGAATACTTTGTGGACAAACCGGTGTACTTTTAACTACACGAATGACCTTGACGATAGTCAGACGTGTAGAATATAGCCGTTAATCTTATTACTTACTCCGTCCCGGCGCCGACGTTAACAACTAGAGTAATTCAACCTATTTGATTAAAGTCGTCCTTCCGGCTCCCATTAAGAAGGTTTCGTTGATGTGGTGATTTGAATAAATTATTGGATCTACACGTCCTCTTCTTTGTCCGACGGACCGCATCATTGGTCTCGGGTCGGACCTTAGTCCCGGAAGGTGTCTGGGGAGAGACCCGGACGAAGGGGAACCGACCCCGTTCTCCCAACGGGTACTGACCCCTCTCATACGAACGAGTGTCTCTCCTTCCCCCACGTACAGGTCCCAGGGGTGATCCCTTGGGATGGGAGAGTGTGCAGTCGTTTCACACAATCGACAGTCGGGTCGTAGACGGGACGGGTAGGAGAAAACCCGAAGTCGGAGCACAAGGTCTCCTACCAAGGCCCTTGTCGACAGACGAGGTTGAACCCTCCCTTGTAAAAAAAAAGGGGTTTCTTTGAAAAACGAGTTTAGTCTTTATAGTGGACCTTATTGGGTACCCCCTATTCCCTTTTGGTTTCCGGTGTCCTCTGGGATTTAGAGGTCTCGCACCCTTACTCTTTATTTTTAATTCGAGATTCCCGGTCAGAAAGAGGACTTCTTTGGAAGAGTTGGGACGAGAGAAAAGTCTCCGATCATAAAGAATCTGCAATGGTTAGTGTACCCTGTGCAGTCTTGACCGTTCGACCAGGGCCTTTATGGGTGTGTTTTTATCTCTGAGACGAACCCTAAAACAGACGTGCAGGAAACAGTCGTTCCCTCTTTCGCCGCACTCGAGTCAGTAAAGTTAAACCTAAAAATTTTATAAATATAGTTTCAGTAGTACAGCACAGGGACCATGAGTCCTTTATTATTGGATCAAAGTCAAAGGGGAGTGAAGTTTCCGACTCTACGTGTAGGTACGTGTAGACTAATTAGATTCCGAAAAACAAAAAAGATAACGTTTTTGATGATCTTTGAACTATATAACCAACACCGAGGGGACTCGGATCTTAGCCTCTTTCCTGGTCTTTCCGTTCGACGATCGATTGATCTCTCCCTCAAGGGTCCATGGGACTTACTTCTTCTGATAGTTGAACTGGTTCCCTCGAAGGACAAACTCAGACTGTCGGTCGTGACGGTATCTACACGACGAGTGATTCTCTTCTCCAACCGTGCTTCCGTTTTCCGGTGTTTATTGACTATACCTATTAAGAAAGGACTTTGGTTAAGATTATAAAATTAATTAAAGGATGTAAATTTTAGTAGAAGAACCTCAACTTCTTTTTTTATTATCTTAGTACATCACAATGAGGTGTAGAACACCTGCTGTGTTTCAATTTCGGGTCTCATAAACCCACTGGATGGGTTCCAGTCCGTGGATCGGAAGAGGTCGCATTCCGAGAAAGGAACGTGATGTGGAAAGACTGAGACCTGTTGTTTGCACATCTAGTCTACCGTCGAATTAATACGAATACCTTAAGTGAAGTTTTTTTCTCGTGATTTTTTTACCGAAAGATAGTCTTCAATTATTAGGGTAAGGGGTGTATAGGTTCGTAGGACAAGATGTGCACAGAAAGACGTATGACCCGGATGGAAGGGTTCTGGGGAAGGGATGAACGGTCCGTGAGGACCCCTGACTCCGTAGGTACTTGAACCCTTGTGACTGACTTGTATTTGAGTTGGTCTGAGTTTGAGTAGGGACCGTTACTGAGACAGGTGGTATATGTTTGTGGATTTCCTGACTTTTTAAACGAACGTTAGTTATAAATTTTAGCTTAGAGTCAAGAGAGAGTTCTAAAAGGGAAATATGAGACCGACGCCATTTTTAGTCCTTAAAATTTTTCCGGGTAGATGGGACTCCGTTACCCTGACGCTTGAACTTCTCATTACCATCGACCACAGACGACTCGTGGTCGAAACCCGGCCCGCGACACGACCCGTCCCTCCGCGACAAGACACGTGTCGACACCTAGGGTGGCTGACGTCGGGTATTTTATCCTTCTTCCGACCCCAGACCGAGGACGGATACAGATACGTCTCAATTATTTACATTAGTCATTCATTAATCTTCGTTGGACTATACAAACTCTTATTCTAGAGTCACTCGTGAGACCTTCTGTAGGGACTCGACGGGGGATCACAAGGTCTTCCCGAGTGTTTGGAGGCTCTTACCTCTTTACGGTTCCTTTCTCTTCCCCCAAGATCAGATCTGGTCCCCAGTACTGTAATACTGGACACCCGGTTTGGTCGGATGGTGGACGAAAACCTGTCGGGTACTCGATTTTTACCGAAATGTAAAAATTTACCACCCTTTTTTTTTTATACCTGATAGAGTACTGTGTCCTTACAATATGTTTTAAGTGTACAGTCACAGGTATTTATTTATGACCTTCCTTCGGTGTCCACATGTACAACAGACGTCGACGAAGGTTCACTGTACCCGTCTCGACTCGTCAAGACTGTATCTGTAATACCGGACGGGCCGGTGTATATAAATGACAGACCAGGGAATACTTTTTTTTTCCAGACATCTGGGAACAACATTGAGTTTATGGTGTTGGTGAACGTCGTCCTGGAACTCCTACAGATCCCCAAATATAAGGTGACAAAGGGTCTGGACGATATTTCCCTATATCTGACCGTATTCCAACTATTCAATAACCTCAAGGAGGTAGCCTTATTTCTGTGGTACATTAAGTATCTCTTATATTAATAAGACAACAGTTTAATAATCGGGACACTGACAGTATACTTTGTGTCTCCATTATTAATATAGTAGGAGATTCCACTATGAAACTCCAAGAGTCCTTTCGTTCATCTTTGAAAACAAAGATCCACGTACCTCAGAAGAGAGGAAATTAGTGTGTGAGGGTCTCAACGGTGATTGAACCGTTACCCTTCTAGCATTACTCTCTTAGTCGCACGCCTTTGTATTTCAGACGTTGACAGGTAATCCCGTACAGCCTATCGTTACAGTTATGTGGTTCTTTTATCCCTCTTATCTCGACTCCTCAGTGGCTAAAAAAGTACAAAATTTAGTTTTGCAAAAGACATGACAAAATCCCCCTTCCTGGTCTTAAACCCGATAAACTTACTACGAAAAAGATAGATAGTCTTTGAAGTTTCCCTCTGCTCTAACTCGGGAGGTGATTAGATTGGTCCTCACCGTTGAGTTTTGTATTATGACTTTTACTCGAGAAATGGATTAATCTCCCAGGAGTACGTACCGGTACCCGAACCGAGTAGGATATATTAGAAGGAGAAAGAGAAGTGTTTTTTAAAATGTTTTCCGTAACACAATACCTATATTTATTGTCTAACGTATGTATGTGTGTATGAGAGTGAGAGAGAGAGGATACTGTTAATCTTTTTCCTCCCCTTCCCCTTCTTTATTCCATTCTGTACGACCACTATAAAATTTTTGGAATAATGGTTTGATCTGATTGTGAAACCCCTACTTTTATTTTTACGTAAAAGAAACGGGTTGTGACTTGTATGTCTGTAAAGATGTTGGGACGTTCGTACCTTAAGTGAACACTTCCCTTCGTTTTTGGATAAATGTTGGTAATACAAGAGACTTCAATATCTCATTACCCTTTAGAATATCTCACAGATTTTAAATCTAAGATAGTCTTTTATAAATAGTTGCACGTCTGACAGATTGACCTCTGACTGGTAAATTCTTCATACAATAATGAGTAATGGAAAATTGTTTAGTAATAACCTTAGGACTAATTAGGGTAAACCTGGACCCAAATACGAGTTTTAGATGTTCCGTCGACAAAAAGGGTTGTTGAGACACGGTACCTTTTTATTAAAGATTTGAAGACACTCACAAAAGTTTAAGATAGTTTGTGTCTTCATTTGTTTATTCGAGTTGAGACAATTTTATGTTGACGAGAGTAGACATCGTTTGGGATGGCCGAGACAACCCTTGTTATCTTCGATCGGGGCTCGGTATGTCTCCCACAGGTAGACAAAAGTGCTTGTCCAGGTGGTCGGGACCTTCCGACTACACGATAGAAATGGAAGAGACGGTTTCAAGAGATCGTGGTTTCTTTTTCCTTCTCTCTCGATTCCCGAATACGACCCGACCAACCATGATTATGACTTCTACGTTTTCCCTTCGTGGCATTATCCCCTTTTTGGGTAAACCCGACATTCCGACACGCTTCGATACCTTTCGGACTTTTCTTAGGTCAATTAACTACAAAAGATGGAAGGTAAATCCTGGACCATCTCTTTGGACGGAGATCCACATTTTCTAATCAAAATCAGATACCTTCAGGCCCCCGGAGAATGAGATCCCTTACTGGGACCCGAGAAGTTCACAGATTAGTACTGTCGGGACCATACGACCTCAAGGAGGTTGTTTCCCCTGATGACCCATACGAGTCACCATTCAGGGGTCCTCTGTGACTCCTACGCTCCTTCAGGTGCAGGACATCGTCGAAAGATGTCGACTTTCGTTCCGGGACTGCCCCTCTACATTACCCAGAACGACTCACTTTTCTGTCAGACGAAGGGAAGGGTTTCTTGAGTGAAGCTCCCCCAGAAAAGGTCGGTCGAGGGGTTACCGAGGTCGATTACTTTGTGAATAGGCTCCTTTCGTGCGAGGCAGTTGGGGGAGGCGTTCGACGAATGGGTCATCTCGTGCAGACAGGTCGGGAGGTACCACTACGTGACTTTGTGTCACTCGTACCGTTTCCGTTTCAACAGCTTCAACCACTACGGTGGTAACCCCGGTTGGGTCGGTGAGGATGTGAGGCACGGCAACCGCCACGTGACCGCAGGTAAGGGACTCTTGCGTGTGCCGCGGCCCAGGAGAAGTCGGTGGTGTAGACGTTTGTCTCCGCGTCCGAAGTGATGGGTCCCGCCCTTGGGCACGGCACCCTTGGGCACGGCGCCCTCGACTCTTAGATGGGCGGGAGGAGACAGGAGTGAGGGTGTCGTGGAAGGAGTCGGATATGTCTGACTGTCATACAAATTTTTCTATAATGTAAAATGAGTAGACCGACACGGTTCAGAATCACGTCGTGTACTCCAGATCAAAGGACTGGTCCCTAGCTTAGGTCCTGGGGACGTAACCCTCACGCCTCAGGATCGGCGACCTGCTGGTCCCTTCGGGGTCTCTTTGTGATAACTAAGTGGAGTATCAGGTCAAAGTCCCCCGAGGGGGGTAGAACAAACGGTCTTGTGTAATGTATCCTTTAGTTCTATCTTTTTCTCTAGTTTAAGAGTAATTAAGATTTATATTAAGTGTGATTCTTGCCGAATCTAATTGGTTACCTAAACCGAAAGGTAAAGGGGGGCGGAGAGTAAAACAAAATCTAAAAAGGGTTTGGTCTTTTCAACAAAACCCCTTTCGGTTTAAAAATTTATCAGACCCATCGTTGGTAAAAGTAATGAGTGGACTCAGTCGTTTTTTTGTACAAAACACGTAAAAAGGTTATTTTTCGAGGTTAGGATATTATCGTATCTAATACTAATGTTTATTATGGTTTTCCCGATACACTTCCTCCCCTTGGTACCGAAAATATTACCTCAAGTCCTGTTGAACATTTGGATCCTTTCTGTTTTTGTTCAAACACTCGGTCGTTCTATAAAGTCCCTACGTAAATATATGAAGGATTACTACGGACAAGACATACCCCGTGTACCATTATTTTGAGTTCCTCCATAGAGTCTCGAAACTTAATTGTACTTTGGATCCACACTCTATTCAATTTTTCTAGGAGAGTTTCTAGTAGATTAGGTTGAGGGAATTGATCTTTCTACCCTTTGACTCCGGATCTCTCCCTTGTCGACCTATGCTTTCAGTGCGTGAGGGCGTAAACAAGTAGGCGAGTTGTTTTAAGGAACTCGTAGACGGTGTACCGTTTGTATTCCGTCACAAAACCACTGATACTTCTACATAATGTGTTACACGAAGGAGGGTCTCCACTCCAAGGTCACTCTCTGCATTCGTAATGTATACTTAATGAGATTCCATCGTGTGTCTACGATCTACTCATTGTAGTGTGTCACTTTTAATTTCCTTCCTACTTTCTGTAGTAAAGTCTCACGTCACCCCTCTTTCTCCCGACCCGTCCTCGGAGGGAGAGAACTCCCGGACTTCCGGCTCGTCCTACGTAAAGGTATCTGTCCACCCAGCGTCCGTACCCTCTCTCCGACGAGGTTCGTCCCCTTCTTTCGTGGGTTTCGTGTCTTCTCTCGCTCACAACACACCCGGTCCCTACCGCTCAGAACCAACCGCCAGTACGCCACCTTTTCCCATCGTCATTTCCGTTCGTCTAACGTCGACGTTAGATGATCCATGGAGACCCAAGACCTAAGCCTAATGTCCCGGTCTGAAATCAGGTGAAATCCCCTAAACTCTCCGAAATCTCCGGTCTGAAATCTCCGACAGTTTTCTGTCGGAGAAATAAATAAGATTCATTCTCTTTTAGTTTGTTTTCAAAGTATTGCACATACGTACCCTTTCTCGGTTCTTTTGAGTTTTCCGTCGGAAAAGTCTTTCTCTTTTTCACTTTCAACGAGTCAGCACAGGTTGAGAAACGAGAGGGCACCTGAACATCGGACGGTCCGAGGAGACAGGTACCTTAAGAGGTCCGTTCTCACGATGTCACCCAACGGTAAAAGAAGAGGTCCCCTTAAAAGGGTTGGGTCCCTACCTTGGACCCAGAGGACGTAACGTCCGTCTAAGAAATGGTAAACTCGGTGGTCCCTTCGGGGAATATTTCTGTTCACCCCGACGTTTTCCGTTTTGTCCGTCTCTTCATCGACCTCCCACGACCCGAGAGGTCCCTCCGGTCCCACTCCTAGATCTTCTCTAGTCTTGAGTCGTTCACTCAGACTCAATCTCCTTCCACGGGTCCAGCCGTCCCAGTACTCCGATTGGGACCCCGGAATCTTTCTCTTCCGCGGGGACCTCACCCCCTTCACTTTCTCGCAATGTCCTTCCCCTCCCACTCCTGACTTGTGAACCACTCAGACCAGTGATTTGTCCTTCCTCGGACACGGGACGCCGACTTTGAGTCTGGAATCCCTACTCCCTCTCTACACGTTTGGAACCTCGATGGGTGTGGACCTCGTTGTGACTCTCGGTACCATGTCCTTCTCTTTTCTGGTCCGGTTCTCCCTGTCACCCCGTTATGAGTCCTGGTCCACCTTCCTTCGTCCTCGACCTCCCTCCCGCCAGTCGTCCTTTGGTCTCGGTCGATCTGCGTCCGGGGGACTGTGGTACGTTCGCGGGACGTGTCACTCTGTGCACCGGTGGTGACTCTGGGTGGAGTCGAAGAGGTGGCATTTGTCAGTGTGGAGGGGTCCGTAAAAATTGTTAACGTCCATGAATTCCTTAGTGATCGCCTCTTCCGTTACCGTGGGGTGAGGTCATGAGAACGGACCTTTTAGGGTACCTACCTCCTCGGACCTTCCGACGTCAGGTACCCCAGCGATTCTCAACCTGTGCTGACTCGCTGAAGTGAAACTGAAAAGTGAAAGTGTGTAACCTCTTCCTTTACCGTTGGGTGAGGTCACAAGAACGGACCTCTTAGGGCCCCTGCCGTCTCGGACCACCCGACGACAGATACCCCAACGTTTCTCAGCTTGTGCTGACTCCACTGAATCGTCGTTCCTTAGTGATCAGGTGTCGACTGTTGGTCGTGTCCTTTCTCGTACTGGGTCTCGGGGGTTAGGTAGAAAGAGGGGGAAAAGAAAAAGAAAGGGAGGGAAAGGGACGAGAGAGAGAGAGGAGGTTTCACGGGAAAGGATCATAGAAGAGTGTCATGGAAGGGTTATGTATAGGTTTCTTTCTTTCTTCTCCGACTCTACGATCTCACTTTATGTAATCTTTAGTCTTGTGTGGTTCGTTTCTCTTTTTATGACTAGTCGTCATTGTCATTTTCAAGTGGAACTATACTTCATGTGCCCTTCTCCACCCCCTGTTCTACCCCTCCCTTCTTACTATTCTCCAAAAAATCTGAGTGTTTCTTGAAGAAAGGTCTGAAAGTAATTCTGTTTTAGGATGTATGACGGAAGTCTATAAATTTACAAGTTTACTACAGAAGACTTCTTTTGTTACTAGTTATCCTACTGAACATTACAAAAGTAGAAGGTATTCCTTACCTACTTCTCTTTTTCTTTGTATACGAGATTAGATCAACCTGTTCTACCCCAAACAAACAAAAAAGTAAACCAAAAATAAAATCCTGTATGTTCCCGGTAGGTTTTAGTAGTAGGTCGTCAATCGAGAAGAGTTGACTTACCGTCACTCGGGATACAAAGTATTTACAAATAACATTGACATTATAAAGTCTACCCGGTGTAAATACTTTATTACTGTAATATAGAAGTTCACGTACGTATGTGAAAGTACCATAATCCGAGAAAACATGTGCTGGTTACACAGGTCGTCTAAAGTGTCTCGAGATTGGTTCCTTCGGCACTTTACCTCGTCTTTCTTGCGACTCGGTCCTTGATCCTCCGGTTCCCAGACCAGGGTAGACCGGTGGGTGATCGGCACTCTTGGACGGGTTCCAAAGACGTTCGAAGGAGTGGATCTTCTGTTACACGACAACCTGGTCTGCTAGAATTCCCAAGAAAGGATATATTACGAACTCGTAAGAGTATACATGGATAATGGACTCTCGTCCACCACTTCTCGAGGTGTGTGTAGACTTCCTGAGATAAACTTTGTGTATAAATGGAAGGTTACTTCCTTGAATACAGGTGTATGTGTGTGTTTTAGTCAGAACGTCCTGTCAGACTCAACAGAAGTCTCCCTAGTCTATAGAGGCTCCTTACACATTTGTCAGTGTGGAAGGGTCCGTAAAAATTATTAACGTCCATGAATTCTTTAGTGATCAGGTGTCGACGGTTGGTCGTGTCCTTTCTCGTACTGGGTCTCGGGGGTTAGGTAGAGGGGTTTCGGGTCGCCCCAGACGTCTCTCTGAACCTACGAGGGGTGTCCCGTCAATTACTTGTGTCCGACTCTTCAGGAGTGCATACTGAGTCTCGGTGTCTCGGTGTCGTGGGCGCGCAGACGAGTGTTGTGTTTATGGCGTCCGTCTGACCGGACAGTAAACGAGAACCCCCAATCTTTCAACGGCACCAATGAAACTTTAATCTAATTCGACATTGTTGACTTAGACTTTGGAGTACAAACGAGTGACTTGAAGAGTAAATTAGTACCGTGTGCGTTGTCCCGGTCAGTAAAAGTTCCATACAGATAAAAAGAGTTAACGAAGGTCTGCCATGACACCGAAACTGAACACGACTAGAAAAAGTTACTTTTTATTTACTTGGTAGAACTTTTTGTTCATGTGTGTTTTGTGGTGAAGGATGTAAAATTTTACAATTTAAACCTTCAAAACAAAACAAAAAAAGGTCTCTTAAAAACCACGTAAGACTCACGGTTGCCCAAATTATGTTAAAATACTTCTTGAAGACTTCTTCGTTTTTGTACTAGACACGAGAAAACTTCCAAAATACTAGACACTTTTTTCCGTGTGGGACGTTAGGGTATCGGTAGGACGTCGACCTTCGTCCGTCAGTGGAGCTTCGGTGTCAGGACCCTCTCAGTGATTTCACAGACGGGAGTCTTCAGGGGTTCTCCCTACAGGAGAGTACCCGTCTCGGGTCCCTTCGTGTACGGAACGAGGAATACGTTTAAGGACCGACCTCGTACCTGCCCCGTAGAAAAGATATGAGTTCACCGTGACCTAGACCGGACCTCTAGACCTCGTTCTTCGTTTGCTCCCGGACCGTATCTGTCCATGGTGTCTGATCGCCCACTGTGGCGTAGAGAGTGTGACTCGTGGGGGAGGTCTGGAACACGACTCCGAGGGAGACGTAATGACGTAAGTCTGGAATGTTGGTGGAAGGCCGTCCACGATGACACGGGATGTGTGTCCCTCCTGGGTCTTCGTAGGCGAAGGAGGGGTGTGACCCTACCCGTGTCGGAGAGACGCCCTATTAATTCACCTTCAAAATCCTAAGGTCCGGGAACGCCGAGTGAAACTCTTTTCCGTCAGTCAACTCGGGAGACTGTGGGGACAGATATATTGGGTGGTACAAGTCTCCCCGTCCGGACTTTCACCCACCTTCACTACCACCACTACCACAGTCTCCGACTTCTGGTCTGACGTCGGTCCTCCGGACTTGAGCACCAGAGGATGGTGGTAAGTGAACCGGAGACGGGTTCTCTTATGAGAGAGAAGGTGTTTTAGTCCTTCTGTTACTAGTGATGACGGGGATGAGATGAGGGTGACCTCGAAAGTGTCCCTGGGTTTCACTGTTGTATTCGTTCTCATGAGACATTTGTCACTTCCGGAGGTGCCACAACGGACGTCTCTGGGACCGACATCTTGTCGTTGAGTGGAATAGTGTGGGACGAAGTATTAGGGCTCTGGGTGGGTCTTCTTTTGGCTAGGCGTTTTAGGACCGAAATCCTTTGCTTTGCACGAATGACCCGTGAGGACTATGATCAGCTTCACCAGCATTGTGAGCTTTCCGCGCCTCCCGAAACTGCAGTTTCGGAGGACTAAACGGTGACCTCACCAATGGCGGAAGACAAAGAAACCAATTAACAAGGTTTTAATGTGATTTGTTAGACTTTCTTCTTCTCTCCTTCTTTACAATCTCAGACAGTGGGTCCCTTCGTTTTGTCCTACCACTCTCATCGATAAAAACTTGTTTTCGATTCAGACATTCCGACTACGAATTCCCTTTCGTTCCGTCTCGTTCTTGACCCGACACTGGGGACCGATCCTAGGATGTAGATTTTCCTGGTCTCTACCCTGACTATAATCGACAAAAGGACGGTTACCTCGTAGGATCGTTCTATCGGAGGCCTAGGGAGCACTTAGGGGAGAAAGTTACTACTGTTACCTTAACGGGTTTGTTGTCATTACTGGTGTTAGTAGTATCGTCGAGGGTAAGTACTCGCGAGTCGTACACGATTCGTGAAATGTAGTTAATAGAACAATTAGGAGTTTTTACAATACGTTACCTCTAGTACCTGTGATTTAATGTCCACTCCTTCGTTTGAACCACTCTTGTTCATTGCACGGGTTCCGGTGTTGATTACTGTTTTGATTGTATACTTAGGTCCATACAACCGGAGTGACTTACATCCGAGGTACACAATTCACCTTCAGTGAAGTCAGTACAAGCTGAGACGCTGGGGTACCTGACGTCTGGTGGTCCGAAGAGACAGGTACCCTAAGAGGTCCGTTCTTATGACCTCACCCAACGATAAACAAAAACGTCCCTTAGAAGGACTGGGTCCCTAGGTTGGGTTCAGAGAGCACAAAGAAGGTGACCCTCCGTCCAAGAAATGGTGTTACCGTCCCTTGACAGCAGAGAGACAGGTAAATCAGACAAAGTCGGGTCACGGATTTTGTCAAGGACTGGTGTCTTCCGTGAGTTCTTTATATACTACTTATTTAGTTACTCACTTATTGAGGTCTGAGGGTTTAGAATAAGTCATACAATATGGTGAAGGTTATGTCAGTGACTCTGTGTGTATCGGGGTGGAGGTAGGAGTGTCCCTACAAGTCCCGTACGATATTTAGTGTCTACGGTTCCTCGATTCGTTTTCGGTTTGCGTCTTTGGATTCTGTTCCATGATTATAGCAGTAAAAGAGAAAACTTTACACTTATTATAACATAGACCGTCGGTGGTGTTTAAAAAAGGATAAGAGTCTTCCAAAAAGCTTATTTCGATAAAAGTCCGTTAGATGAGTGAACTGTCAATGAAAACGAGAAAGTTTATTTGTAAAAAAAAAGTTTATTTGTAAACAAGAAACCTTAACAACGAACAAAAAGTCTTATTTATCTTTAAACGGGGAAAGTTTGTCTTAGTTGAACCCGGTTAGTCTAACACCTTTACTAACCGGGTCGTTGTTTCTTTTCCAAAGGTTTCAAATTAATCGCCGATTTCATCTTTGCGACGGGGGTGACCGTACGGAGTCCTATCGGTTCTGTGATTCAGGTATTTTATGTCCCACCAGACTAATGTCGGGACTACCCCGTCTCGGTATCGTAAGACCCCACAAATTTCTTCCCAGTAAACAAAATTATTGTCATGGTGTTAATCGTCACTTGGACCCCCCACCCTCCGTCCCCTTCGCCTCGTCCTCATACAGTCCAGAAATGCAAAAGTTTCGATGTTTTCCGTCCGAGAAAGACGAATACTGACCCTTTGCATAGTGTAAATACTATCCAGAGAGAGAGAGAGTAATCGTGTCAAAACAGTAATGACATTTGGCGAGGGGAGGGGGTGAGTTCCGACTTCAATTTTCAGACGGGAAGGTTTGTTCAAGTGTCACAGTGTTTTTGTTTCGGTTTCATTCTTTCTTTTGGAGTTTGAGAAGACTTTACGTCGTCGGCGTCCTTAAAAGTAGGGTTTCCCAATCCTTTTATTAAATACGTCCACCACTGAATTCTAACGAAAGTTCATAGTCACAAAACGTTTCATGTGTAGTACCGGGAAAAGAGGGGACAAGAAGTCACTGCAGGAACTTTTGTCCACTTGTTACGGCGGGGTGGGGGTGGGGGGTGCCTCCTTGGACTCAGTCTGTCCCTTTCGACTGACGACCGGTCTCCGGAGTCCTCGGTCCGGTACGAAGGTAAGGACTCAATCCTCCGAAATCCTTTCAGAGAAAGGAAGAACCCCGGAAGCAAATACAGACACATTTGACTCTTTTGACTAATTTACTATGTCTTCGGACAGGAAGGGTAAGATTATAAGACACTCTAATGCGGAAAGTAACAGAAGGGGAAGGTGGGTTGGTTTGATTCATGGTACACGGACTTCTCTACTCCTGTTTTCTTGCTTCATAAAGTAGGAGTCAACAATAATTTTCATATAGAGGTCTGTCTTCCTTTTCCGTTCCTCGTTGGGTTTGACTGTGTCTAATCTTCATTCCCTTACTCGGGGAGCACAAGTGTTTCGAATTGACTACTCGAACTTACGGACTGTCTGTGCAAATAACCTTTTAAATCTCCTCACCTTATTTTCAACCGAGTCTAGTTTGAAAAGATATGTCTCTTAATGTAGTCGAGACCATCTGTACAACTTGGAAGGACGCCAGTGTAATATTGTCAATTGTAAAATCTTTTATAGTTAATGAAAGAATTGCAGAGACAATAACCCTTAGAACTGTTTTCGTTATCCAGTACCAACTGAACCTTACCTTTTAGGTAACCTAATTCTGTCTTAGTCGTCAACTTTTGAACTCACTCATCCTTAAACTAAGTTCATTTCTGTATTGTTAATTTAAAAGGAAGAAGAAAAATTTGAAAAGAAGACGAGAAACTGATATGGAAACATGTATAAAATCT
Source organism: Capra ibex (assembly GCA_006410555.1). Classification (NCBI taxonomy): domain Eukaryota; kingdom Metazoa; phylum Chordata; class Mammalia; order Artiodactyla; family Bovidae; genus Capra; species Capra ibex. The sequence goes on from SJYO01050590.1 coordinate 41,610,924, forward strand.
ATTTCCTATTAGACTACAAGATTTCCAAAAGTATAAATTACTCTTTTTTTCTAGTTCCGGTCAAGTTGAACTCAAAGAATCTACTAAAAAAAATGAAGAATTTGGTTGAAATGACACCGAATGAAATATATTTTATTTTACGTTGGTAAATTACTCATGTCACTCTGTCCAAAACTGTTTCCGTACTCGGGTTCATTGTTTATGAGTTTGTCGAGAGAGTACGGACAAACGTCAGCAGTCGAGTCGGAGTCCATGGGTGTCTGAAATAGTCAAAATGGTACGTCCCGACAAGACAAAAATAAAGGAAAAGATCTTAGAATGTACTTATCAGTATGTCGTACAAGAGGAAAATAGAAAACAAGTGGTATCAAAACTCTAGTAAAAGATAAAGATATTCGTGACATATTCTCAAGGTCAACGAGGCATAAAACCAATTGTAGACCATAACAGTTAGAGAAATGATTCTGGTCACTCATACATTGCGATACAGTGACAAAATTAACCGTAAAGAGGTTAACAGTTATTGTGACTTGTAGAAAAGTCCACAAATAACTGGTAAATGTGTAGAAGAAAATACTTATAGACAAGTTTAAAAAACGGGTAAATACATGACCCAGTATGAGAATGGAAGGTCAACATTCTCAAGAAATGTTTAAGACTTATGTTTAGGTACCAGTATATATACTTCATCCTTATAAAGGGTTAGACACGGTATATAAAAATAAAAGAAGTGTCACAGAGAAAACTTATTTTCAAAATTAAAACTATTCCAAGTTTTTAAGATCATAAAGAAAATACCGTTTACGAAAAAGCCCAGGATTCTTCAAAGATGGATCGGGCTTCAGTATTTCTAAAAGAGGATCTTTATGTCAAAATCGGAAATTTATATCCAAATACTAAGTAAAATTCCGTAATAAACATATACCATACTCCATTCTTACCTCTTTCAGTAGAAAAAGTGTGCCTGTCAACAAGGTCGTGATAAACAACTTTTAACAAAGGAATTAGGTAACTCAGTAGTACTGTGGAGATAGATTTTAGTCAACTAGTGTAGGCATACCCGAATAAAGATTTGAAAGACAAAACAAGGTGACTAGAAATAAAGATAGTGAATAAGATCATAGTAGGACAGAACTGATGACACCGAAACATCTTACAGAATTTTAGCCCAAGGTCCAAACAAGAATGTCTAAAGGAACCGATCAGATCTCGGATTAAAAGTATATTTTAAAACTTATTTAAACAGTCAGAGATGTTGTTAGAATGACCCTAAATCTAATGTAAGTTAGATATAGTGTTAAACCCTTCCTGACTATAAGATCACTATAACTCAGAAGATCAGGTACTTAACCTTGTAACCCAGAAGGTCAGCTATTGTACATAAATCCAGAAAAAATTAAAGAGAGTCGTCCAAACCAGTAACAGTCACGTGATAAATAGGGAGTTATCAGGTACCCAAACTACTACATTATTTATTATTACAACAATTGTAAAGTAAAAGTTTAACAAGTACTGATTATATATCTTTAAATGTACGAAGAAATTTTGTGACGATTTAAGAAAGTTTTGTATGAAAGTATAATAAAATTAGAATTTAAGTGACTCCAAACAAAGTACTGGGTCTTATACAGAAATAACGACTTACAAGGTGGACGTGTACTTTTCTTACACATAAGACCAGAACTACCCACGTGTCACGAGACTTTTTAGTTAAAGGAACTCAACCAACTACCATGACAAGTCTTCAGGGATATAGGAATTTCTAAAAGACCGATCCACCAGATAGTTGTGAGGGTTCTCTCCCCATAATTTCACATGTTGATGTTAACTTCTAAACAGATAAGGGGGGAAAGTAAAGGTAGTCAAACACGAAGTACATAAAACTTCTAGACAATAATCCGTGTATCTAGTAGTCTCGTGTATTCGGATTATCGGTTAGATGTATGTGTATGCGTGTATGGTGTATGTGTAAATCCTAATAATATAGAAGAAATACTTTTCTGAGGAAGTAGTAGTACTTTACAGACGTGGGAACTATTGTAAAGGACAAGACTTCAAGTGAAACAATCAATAATTATATCGAAAGAAAACTAACCAAAAATTAAAACTAATCAGAACGTACTATATATCAAAAGACAGGTAAATAACAACCCAAATCAGTGAGTCAGTACAGGCAGAGAAACACTGGGGTACCTGTCATCGGACGGTCGGAAGAGAGAGGTACCTTAAAGGGGTCTTTCTTAGGACCTCAGCCAACGGTAAAGGAAGTGGTCCCCTAGGTCGAGAGTGTAACCGTCCGTCTAAAAAAATTGGTGACTCAGTGGACCCTTCGGAGAAGAGAGGAAAGTGAAAGTTTAATAAACAGAAACATTTAATCCAAAGAATATCTTAACTCACAAAAAGGTAGGATTGTGGTTTATGTACATATTTTAGACTATTGGAGACCTAAAATTTATTCCCATATCGACCCAAATTTAGATAGTAGAACAATAAACGAGAGATGAACGAGATAGGTGGTTTGAAAAGAAAGGACGAATAACTTTTTTTTTGATTTACTCGAAAACTTCCTAAGGTGAATTAGAGATTGTGTCTGAATAGTTGATATGGAGAAATAAAAAAACTCGTAGAGAAGATCTGGGTCACAGTCGTGTTTAAAAGACACCTCACGGTCTCTCGTCGATAAAATCCTAAACGTCCGGTATCCCAGAGACACTGTTGATCAGTTGAAAAGGTAGGATTGTGGTTTATCGGTATTTTGTACTCACTCACACTGACAGAAGGTTATTTTGAATTAGACAATTTCGTCTGTCGGTTTATGAAACAGTTACATCCTCCACTTTTTCCGTCATTTACAGAAAAAACAGATACTCGACTTCGAACGACCGGATGCGACATGCCAAATGAGAAATTGAAGAGTAACAGATGGAAGTTTATTAAGGTGGTTCATATGTTCGTGAAAAGGTACGATACACCTATAAAGGAATAAAGACAGGAAGCACGATAAAAATATAAAATGAAAGTATCTACGATATTTGGGGTGTTAGGTGTCGACAATAAAAACGAAATTTATTAGTTGACGATATTTCTTTTAAATTTTACTCTTTTTTACAAAAGTATAAATATGTACGTAAATGGGAAAGACCGTAAGAAGTAAAGAAAAGATACCTACACATAAAGAATGATTACAGAAAGTAGTCACACTTATTTAAGGAAATATAAAGAATTCCACGTCCAGAGGACCACCGTTTAAAAGTGGACACCAAACAGACTTTTTACAAGAAAGAATGAAGTTGAAAAATTCCATAGAAGTGATTTATTCTTAACTTCCACCTGGAAAAAGGGATCTTGAGATTTTTAAAGACAACAGAAGACCTAACGTATCAACAACTGTTCTTCAGATGTTACTGAAAAAGAGATGAAAATTCTAAAGAGAAATAGAAACCAGAAATCGTCAAGCTAATACTAGTACTATACGGAACTGCGTCGAAAGAAGCAGAAATGAAACCCGAAACAACTGGAAGAACCTAAACACTCAGATACAAAAAGTAGTGTAAATCTTTTAGACCTGATAAAGAAGTTTATAAAAACAGAGGGGAGATAGATGATAGAAGACCCTGAGGTTCATATACTTATTATCCAGTACAGTCTGCCATTTCGTAGACAGATGTTACACCCTCTGAACCCAAGCTAGGGACCCAACCCCTCTAAGGGACCTCTTCCTTTACCGTTGGGTGAGGTCATGAGAACGGATCTTTTAGGGTACCTACCTCCTCGGACCACAGGTACCCCAGCGTTTCTCAGCCTGTGTTACTCGCTGAAGTAAAGTGAAGTGGGGTATCCAGCGGTTCCACCATAAGTAAATAAAAGGTAGTAATAAAAACACACAATGACAATAGAGAAGTTTAAGAAACTAGTAAGATAACTCAGATAAGACGACAATCCAGTTAGGTCCCTTAAAAAGTAAAATCTATATAAAAGGTCTAGAGTTTCAAGGTAAACCAAGACAAAATGTAACAGGGTAGAAAAGAGTGACACCAGTATATAAGGAAAATTCATATATTTGTACAAATTTTATCAAAAATTTCCGAATATTTGATTAAGAGGTGATTAAGGTAGGACAGACAGTAAAGATCCAGACGGAGATAATTACCTTAAAGGATGATCGATACCTAGTGTAAAGAAGTGTTCAGATCTTTATAAACTGACCTTCGACTTGTGAAATGGACCTAAAACAACAGAAGGAAATTTCTCACAACTCAAAACGAAACCGCCCGTAAATTCAATAAACGTTCAGTCAGACGAGGAAAAGTCCAATAAAAAGTTTATGATAATCGTTCCCAAAGTCCATCAAAAATGACATCTTCTCCTCAACAGTTTTAACAAAACATTCCCCGGTCTGTCATTTATAAAATCCGAAAGACCTGGATTTGGTGTATTGAGTTGATACATTTGTTTACGAACACTGACACAATGTTATTTTGAAATAAATGTTTTTAACCATCGTCCAACTTAAACCGGGTGACTAACGTCAAACGGTTATGGGTGAGATCTCAATCAAATCGACATAATAATTACCGGGAAGACCCCAAAGATGACTGTCAGGTCCCACAAGTAGTTCCAGAAAGGTGAGACCAACGAATATTGAACTTGTTTAGGGTCTGGATATACTCGGGATCAATAATCAGTCGATAGCGAGGGTCGAGAAGGAAAAAGGGATCATCATCAGAAACGGACCTGAATACCTGATAGTAGGGTACATGTACATCGAATCCGAAGTCGGTTTTGAGTTCTCCCGGGGTTCCGTATAAATACCTGGAGAAAGAGAAACCAGGGAGTGACGAGGGTATGGTACGGAGAGGTTAAAATCGGTAGAGTTGGAAGGATTTGAGAACAGAGACAGAGACGTTGAGTTACTCTAGTGGTGTGAGACGAACTAAGGGACAGAAACACGACATACTATCAGACTTTTCACGGAGGTCTACCTTTCAACTAACGTCCCACCCTGTTTTCTTTACCTCGATTCTACTTGTCTGTCAGGTCTCAATCCTTTCAATGTCGTTCTAATAAGGTCTTGTCTCTCCGGACATTCCGAGGACGAACGGTAAGAAATAATCTCAAGTAGTTTATGTTCCTCCGCACTATGTATAGTTGACAGACAAGTAAAATCAACGTGATAGAAACGGTATTACGGAAGCTAAGGTTACATGATCCCACCGAAAACGTTTTCAATTATAAAAAGATTCAGATTTAGTATGACAACCCGATGGTAAAACCTAAGGTGAGATAGAAGGATCTAAACTTTCTTCTCCGAGTTTTAAATAGGGTGAGAGGTTTATAGGTCGTGGTAATCAGAGAGTACTTTTTCATTTCCTAAGTACTATTTATTATTATTAGGTTTTCCTTTTTTAGTGGAACGAGTTGACGTTTTTCGTAAACTTACTTCAATGCCTCTACTTTTGTCTTTCCGGTGAATTATTAAAGAGAGACACCCTTATGTATGGTAAAATCCTTATTGGGTAAAATGTCGATCCGTTGATTCTGACTCATTTCCTAGAATAAAAGGACACACCCACAAACCAGGTTTCTGGGTCGTAAGGAGACTGTAACTAAGTAAAGAAAGAACGACCTTTGTAAAGGTCCACAACTTCCTGGTCTGATTGTGTCCGGTGTCAAAAAATTGTAAGAGGAAATTGACTTTGACAACCACAGAAGAAGGACACTGTCCTACGTCCCTATTACAGACGAAGAGACGTAAAAGACCGAATAAAGTGAAGTACGGCCTATAGACTGTAAAAAGTTCGTGAACAAAACAATAAACTTTACCCTATCATCACACGGTTTAGAAAAGGGGGTTCCGTCGTCTTTTTTAATTATCGAAACGAGTTCCCTACAATTTATCGTCTCATAGAGTGACGATACTTCCTAAATAATGACGAAATAAAACCAAAAAATTGAATTGCCCCACAATTCATATTTTCGAGATGTGCAACCTGAGTTTAGTGGTCGTCTCGACCGGATAGACATTTCTGGGTTCCGGAACATTCTTGTTGGGAGAGTGTAGTGATCGACTCGAACTTGAAGGAAGGAATTGTGCAAGGAGTTTCTCCCTCATTGTCGTTACTCTCTTAAAGTCTAACCAGAGACCGTAGTGGTCCGAAGTCTCTTGAGGACTGTCCAAGACCGATTTAGTGGTCGTATTTCGTAGTTCGGACACGGGAATTTTATGCCAAAAGACAATGAGGGGTGGAAGGTACAAGGTTTTTTTGTAAAGGGGTTTATTTTCCCTGAATGGGATGATACTGATATTGTTTTAGGTCATTTAAGGTAGGTAAGGATTGTATTCGTAATCCTACATCGTTATTAGGTATACGATATTAGAAGTTTTTACAAAGCTGACATTTTTATTAGTCCTTCCGTATAAGATGAAAAAGGACACTTCTCTTTGTTTCTTTTGTTTTTTAACCCCCACCCCCTCTTCTTCTTTTTCTTTATCCCTAATCTTAGTCACAGAGTCTTTATAATCGTAAATTGAGGTTCGGTTCAAAATAATACTCTTTACCTTTTTAATCGTGATGTGGACCTCGTTCTTGCGTAAAATTAAGATTGTGACTTACAGAGTATTCGTTGATTCACATTTCGTGAAAGATAGGACCTGACGTACCAACGTGAAACGGTGGACGGAACTACACACGTACCACTGGGACGGATCCTGTATTGGCGCACAAACAATAAAGACGTGTAAACGTTTTGCGTCGTACAAAAGGAGGATTCGAACGGGTCAGTCCGGGGGTCCTTTCGGGTTCCTACGATGTCTCTAAGGGAGTCCCGAAACTTGTCTTGCAGGAACCCTTCTTTCCTTCTACACAGACGAAACTAGGAGAGGAGGAGAGCCCAAAGGTAGAACTGAAGATCCAGTCCTAGCCGAAACAGTGACTCGTCGTTCTACTGGAGCCGTTCGGGGAGGACAGGAGACCTGGACGCAAAGGAGTGGACGCGTCATTCCCGCCCCCTCCTCCCCTAAGTCCTACCGTTCGGGTACCGGTGGAATGACCACACGGCGGAGCTGTCCGTTGGTGCGTGTAAGGGTCCCTCGGACCGGAGTCGGGACCTTACGAGCATTGTCTGAGTCGTCGGTGAAGGTAGAATGACGGTGTCTAGAGACTCTACGGTGGGAGTACAATACCCTGAGAGTCTTAGAAAGACTACGGTTGAGTACATTAAGGTTCTTAACATCTTTTACGTAGGTAGTCGTTCAGAGTTTTACAACCGAGAAAGGAGAAAATGTTCCAAAAGAAACATACCGAACCCAAAGTTTTCTTTATACCTGACAACTCTACATACTCCAGTTAAAATGTTCTCCATACACGACCGTTTTTCGATGAATTTCTTGTCGATTCACTTTGTAGGATTAATTTTGAGAAGGTGTACCTGGTATTTCAGGAGACGATTAAGAGACACTCTGTACTCCTTTCAATGGTTACGGAGTCCTTTTGTCTTCAGTACCTTAAGTGAATAATTCTACGGAGCACGTTCTCCCGTTTATTTAAACCGAGTCCTTTATGAATCACTCGTGGAGAAGAGGTGCTACCCGGGGTGGTGTCCTCGGTTCTGCTCTTTTCGTAGAGGTGACACCAGGATAGAAACTTTACAAATCAGGTCACGTCTTCCATTCCCAAAGTCTACACTATGTGTCTCCTGTAACGTCCTCTCCCTTGACTGTTTCTCGTCAAGACGTGGAACTATTCGTCAAGACAGGAGACTATTCCGGTTTCCCAATCTGGGAAAGAGGGGACGACTTTGACTTCGAGGTTATGAAACCAGTGGACTACGTTTGTCGACTGAGTAAGCTTTTCTGGGACTACGACCTTTTCTGACTTCCGTCTTCCTCTTCCCCTACTGTCTCCTACTCTACCGACCTACCGTAGTGGTTGAGTTGCCTGTACTCAAACTCGTTCGAGACCCTCTACCACTTTCTGTCCCTTCGGACCACACGACGTCAGGTACCCCAGCGTTTCTCAGTCTATGTTGACTCTCTGATTTGTTGTTGTTGTTGGGGACGTTCCTGAACGAAACGAGGTGTCTTCGTCACAGAACAGATCCGGTGGGACCCGAGATCGACGGTGGTCTCACGATGGGGAGGTTACGTCCACTCAGGGTCCACCCTGAAGCGACTCAAGACGGTGACGTAGGAAGGACAAATGGTCGTCCCTTGACAGGTTGGGACCTCCATGGGGTCGGAGATAGGGGCAAGAGGCGAGGGGTTACCAGTACGACTTTTCGGTCAAGTAGTCAAGAAGGGAGGTCCAGGTACAGTAAGGAGTGTACGGGAGTTCTCGTGGCGAACTAGGAGTCTTGTGGCAGGCTCACCAGATTATTTAAGGAAACACCACTTTCAATCGGTCTCAGGTACACAAAAGTTAAAATTTTCAGAACGAGTAGGGGTCGGAGGTGTGAGTACGAAGGAGAGAGTCAGACCGAGTAGGACACATGGGGTGTGGTAGGAAGTGGTCCGACGTTGTGGAAGAACCTGGTACTGGACGAGGGAGGCGTGTCGTCGGTGTGGGAGGTCCGACCCCACTCGTCGACTTTAAGAGGGTCTCGTTGTCGTACACACGGGGGAACAGGGGGTCCGTCTGGAGGTTCCTGAGGAGACAAATGAGAGACCTCAGGGACACTCGGAGCACTCTCGTTCCCGAGTAAAAGGGTAAGTGACGGTGTAGGGGTCGACCACTCGAGGGCGCCCCGCATGTGAGTCCGGTGACACCTACAAGACTTCTTGTCGTTGGCTGCAGTGATGACTGATGTCTCCTCTCTAAGTCCTTCCGAAACTACTCCATCACTGGGATTGAATCGCTCGATTTTCCTCTTCTAAATTGGTCTTCGTTTTGAGAGACTTATTTGGTTAGACGACGGGAGTTTAACCTGGGACCGGTGGTTTCCATCTGGCAGTCCTACAAAAACTCTCAATCTTGACATTCCCTTGGTCTATTCGTCCTTTGCCGTGCAGCTAAAATGCCAAGAAGAAGGGAAAAATAGGGAAGACGAAATAAATGACCCGGTCTGTCCTTTTTTTTTTCCGAAAACGAGGGTAGTTATAAGTCTCGTCATTGTAGAGATGCAGTTGTGTCGTGATATGAAATCTCGTCTGTTTGTTCTGTCCCTTGTCTCTCATGTGCTGTGGATGGTTTGGGTCGAACAAAAGGGAGACATCGAAAATGAATATTCATTAAAACGGTGTTATTATGTTCCCGATAAACACTTTGACTTAACAAATCCCGAGAAAATAGGGAGAGAGTAGGAGGGGAGAGACGAAAAACTTCTAAAAACCGGAAAGAAAGGTTTTAGGAGGTGTGTAATGAACTACCTTAACTAATATACTTTACATTGGAACGAAATTACGTCAAGAAATGATGTCTCTAAGATGGTACTACGGTCGACTTGTTAGTGTCCGACTTCTCGTACCGTCTGGTCAGACGGATCTTCGGTCTAGTAGGACCGGGGGTTAGGACGACAATGTTTCCTGAGAGTCCTTTGTTTATGGGAAGATGCAATTCGTTTACGTCACAATTTCTTTTTAGAACGTTTTGTTGTTAGGAGTCTTCCCCTCCATTAATGAAGTGTTCTCCTAACGAGTAAACTCTTTTCTTACAACCCAATCACTAAACTTTCCTTCGGTGGTCTTTTCCGGTCCAAGAAATGTTCTATCCCACTCTTGTACGTGGACCTACTTCCTGTCACTCTGCGACGTGTCTCCTCTATGCGTCGGTCTCAGGTTCTACCCACCCTCGTGTTCCTCCGGTGGTGCCATTCCTACTTCCTTACCTCGTTGACTTCTCTCCGTTCGCTCGGGAGGTCTTTACTTGTACTTTACTCCACCGGGGACCCGTCCCCGACATAGAATTTTCGGGATGAGGTCCGGTTTGTTCTTCTCATGTACTAAGAGTATGGGGTTAAAGGGACGTAAACGGTCCGTGCGAGTGGGTCTATGGTCGTCCCTAGGTGAAGTGATTGTCCCGTAGGACCTACTCGTCCCGGTCGGTTTGGTAGAAAATTGTTTCGTCTTTCGTGGTTCAGAAGTGGTCTCTGGTGAGACAATACACCTACTTTCAGGGGATACTCTGGGTTCAGTGATCTCTTTACTTTCGACTTGTAGATTAAGACTTTGGACTAAATGGAAGAAAGTTGTCACTTCAAAGTGGTTCGTCCTCTCCGAGATTTCGTTCTCAGAGATTTGGTCAATTGGTGTATGTCTCGGAACTCTTTGTCTTTGAGTTGATCGTCCCTTGTCAACTATGGTCCTAGGAATGGACATGAACCACCAGTCGACAGGATAAAAGTTCCTAGGGAAATGATCGTGACACTATGTTTGTAAGTAGGTAGTACTTAGATAGATAGGTGAGTACGTAGGGACTCGTGGACACAAAGGGAGTCTTTCGGACCAGGGATGGGAGTGTCTTCAGGGGTGGACGACAGTTTTCTAGTTGTCTCCGAAGTACTCGGTCCATTCCGAATAGAGAAACGAAACGAGTAGTGGGCTTTCCGAGTTCAGAAACGTCTCCAGAGGACCGTATGTGGGACCGTCACTTTCTGTGTCTCAGAGGGGCAAGTGTGTGTGTAGGGAAGACCCAGGATGGTGGACCCGAGGAATATCCGTCTCTAGTAAAGATTGACAGAAACATTGGGGTCGTAGGTCGTGGTATGGTCAGAGACTACCGAGTCTACCATTTCTTAGAAGGACATTACGTCCTCTGGGTCCAAACTGGGGACCCAATCCTTCTAGGGACCTCTTCCTTTACCGTTGGGTGAAGTCATAAGAACGGACTTTTTAAGGTACCTGTCTGTTCGGACCACCCAATGTCAGGTACGTCAGGGTTTCTTAACCTTTACTGATTCGTTGATTGTAAAAGTGAAAGGTTGTGGTATGTCCCGTGTGTATTTCATGAGTGCCCAGGGTTATCCTCCATCTTTTCCTTTTTTTTTTTTTTCTGTTCCTTAATTCGTTGTTCCGGTCTGACTTTCTCCCGATATTTTTGTACTCTTGAATCCTAAGATCGTATACATGGTTTTTCGTTTGGTTCGTCCTGTCCTTAGAAAGATTTAATGGTTTTCGGGAAGATCTTGTTCGGACCCGAGTTGTCAGTCTGACATCTCTTGTCGACTAGGGTCGTAGAGGGTCCAGGAAGGAAAGTTAGGGTCGACCTCGGGGCCACTTGTGGGAATGGAAGGTGGGAGGACAGGGAAGGTCGAACGAGTGAGGAGAGGACGTTCTCGTAGGTGACGTGCAGTACCCGACTGGACGAGGGAAGGTGATACGAGGGTTCAAGTATGTAAGGGACGGGGTGTGGAGACAGGTAAGACAAAGTGGGTGGAACACACGATCGGGATGGGGATATCCACGGTTGAGGGTAGAGACCACTCGTGTGTTGGGACTGTGCCCTGATTGTGTTCGGGTCGTGCCTCAACACCTCTCTTGCGTCCCGGACCTCAACTTAGACAGACATAAGACGATCGGGGTGAATCGGAGCTGAGTGAGTCCAGGTGTAGGACAAGAAGTGATGTCCTACGGAGGGAGGTGGGAGTGGGGTTAAGGACGGAAATGTGGTCCGATTCAAGAGGGACAGGAAGTTTCGAGTCGAATTTACTGTGAAAGAGTCGTTTTGGAGACGACTGGAGGGTCTGTTTTAAGTCTGGGTGACCATATGCGAGAGTTTCGAGTGGTATAAAGACGTATCGTGATAAGTGTTACCTTTTAAATTTAAATTTTTTGCGATGGAGAAACTATGAACAGATAGGGTTATTTACTATTAAAGAATATTTTAGTCCCTGGTAAATATAAAGTATGTAGTGACATAAAAGTTCAGACAGTGTTTTTGTTTATGAGCTATAAATATTTACTCCTTTATTTACCCGTTTTACTCTTCAAGACTGGTTTGTAATAAGTTGCCGGAAAGGACGATTCTGTAAGGCATTAACAAAATCAGCCGAGTCCGACGGTATTGTTTTATGGTAGCCGGCCGACCGAATTTATTGTCTCCGAATAAAGAGTCAGACCTCCGACTCTTCAGGTTGTAGTTCCACAGTCAACTAGACCACAGACCACTCTTGTGAAAAAGACCGAACACCTTCCGACCGAAGAGTACGATAGGAGTAGACCGGAAAGGAACCACCTTTACATGTGTCTCTCTCTCTCAAGTGGGAAGGATAAGAAGAGTCCCGTGATTAGGGTAGTACTCCCGGGGTAGGAGTTCTGGATTAGATTGGGATTAGTGAGGGGTTTCCGGGGTGGAGGTTTGTGGTGGGATAATCCCAACTCAAAACTTGTGTAGTTGTGCACCCCTATGTCTGTAGGGTGGGTATTGTTATGATGTCCGGGACAGGGCCCTTTTGTGGGTACTGATTTGTGGGTCCTTCTTGGAATGTCGAAGACGAGACGTGGTACTTGAGGGCCGGACCATCCTCTCCCCTCGTGGGTGTCTCCGTTTCGCCAGTTCCCACTACTCTCGAGGTCCCGACGTCCTCGTGTCTACACTCCCCTCTCCCTTGGTTTCCGTGGTTCCCTGTGTACCCGGACCTCGCCGAGACTCCGAACCGAAGACAAAGAGTAGACGTTTTGTTCTTCAGACTTACCTACTACGGAAGGTCGACACTTTGATGTTAAGAAATACTGTACTCCTCGTTACAGATCTGAGTCCGAAGTCTTCCTCCGGTGAAGTCTTCACTCCCGGGTCCCTACGACCCCTCCTACTGGTTGGTCCTCGTCGTTCTAGGTCCTCTTCAACGACGGAACAGTCCACTGGTCCAGTGGACTCCAGTGGTTCTCTGGGAGGGTGGATGACGGAGTGTAAGGTCCTCCACGAGAGTCCTCACACAGTGGACTCTGTGTAAATCGGTGAGTTTGTCCCAAAGAAACACACTAAGTTGGAGGACATTTGAGACGACCCCTGGTGCCGTCCCCCCTGAAGTCACACGGAAGGAAGAAGAAGTGGAAACCGGATTTTCATGTGTAGCTTCTCGTGTGCACTGACTCAGGTAAAGAACGCCGAGAGTCGACTCAATAGGCGGGGGACGGAGAGTCAAAGGAGTAGATATTTTGGCCCTGTGAGTAGGAAGGGTGGGTCCACTGTCACTTTTGGTCTAATGCACTTCAGACTTTCTCGGGACACTTGCCAGTCTGTAAACGGTAGTCTCCGGTGACCGCTGTCCTATCCCTCTCCGATGTGAAGGTCCGAGACCTTAATCTTAGGGCTGTCCTCCTAGTCCTCTACCCTGTCTTTGGAATGTCCTGGCTACGATCGGTTCACTGATGGGTCCGACCCATCCCGGTGACGTGTCCTACGGTAGGTCTTCCATGGACTCTACCGTTTACCTCCATCGGTCACTCACGGGACCGACTGTCGAGGTACTTCTGGTTTGAGTTTCTGTAGACCAGTCACCCTTCTTCTGTCTACTTCGACTGTCCCGGGAAAGAGAACCCCGGAGGGGTGAATGACCGTCATGTCTCCGACGTCCTCGATTTCGTTCGTTGACCGTCCCCCACCGAGGAATGTCAAGAACATTGGATCGTTTTGAGTGTCCCATTGTCGAGGGACTGAAAGGAGACTCTTAACGAAGAAGGAATGAAAGTCAGGTCCCCGGTGTCCCCAACCGGACACTGGGTTCAATAATCGGGTCCCTATCCGTACACTGGGTTACGGGTGGTTGGTCCAGGTTAGTCTTGATTAGGACCCAAGGTGAGTCGATGATCCGGTCTACAAGACAGTGACCGAGATGACTCGAGAAACTCCGATGTTCGGATCTCAACGGTCCCCCTGTATTTCTACTTTTCGGTTGTGATTCCTTCAGCTCCGTTTTCTACTCTCCCTCAGTTTGCCTTTCTGTCTCCGTTTGCGGGCCGAGACTACGGTGGTATTCTCAGGGGTCTAGTTCGACTTGGACCTTGGTTTGAAGAGGGGGTTGAAACCCGAAAAGCCAATGTTTTCGGTTATTTGACTCGGTCAAATCCAACCCAAAACCCAGTCAACGATTGATTTCAGGATCCATTTATAGTCCCCGGATGTCTTAGTGCGACGAAGAGACTTTCAATTTCTTAGATTCTCTGAGAAGTTGTCGAGGAGTGAAGAGTTCTCTAAGTTGAGGAACCTACTGAGGGAAATAGGGTATCCGAATCCTTACCAAGAGATCCGTATCCTGGGTTCTCGGGACGTTCGGTGACGGAGATCCTTAAGTGGCTCCGAGTCAAAAGGACTGAAGTAAGAAGGTAGAGTAAGTACAACAGGAGTTGGGATGGACCAAAGACCCTGAGATGTGTGAGGACATTTGAACTACGGAGTCTGAACGGAACGAAGGGTAAGGTGAGCAGGACCCTGGGGAACCATCGTCCATCCATGCAAGATACCAAACGTCGGTATGTGAAAGAGTGGGTCGAAGTGGTACTTCCGTGACGGGTCTAGACGGGGTAGAACCGACCGTCAAGTCCTTGGGATAAAGTCAAATTGAGTTGGTATAAGTGACCCATAGATAAGGTATGGTCTACACCAGGACTCGTAACCTCTAGTCACCATTGATTCTGTGACAGGTACAGGACCTCCTCTTGTCATCTACATATACATTTGCAAATATCTGTGTCGTTCTGTTACTAGTGTCGATTTCATCTCATGACCCTTATAGGACATCCCTCTATACCTAACCTTGTTGATTAACACAGACCTCGTAAACCCTTTCGAACTTTTCGTCTCCTGACATAGTGTAGAGTTAAGGAGGTAGACCGCAGGGGTTCCTGGAGATGTGTTAGACAGATACGATATGTATGGTTGTTGGTGGACTACACAATGGGGTGGTCTGTTTCCCGGAGGTAGGGTGGGCTGAGGCGAATGAGGAGGTGCCGAGGGAGACGAGGTCACGTAGTCGAGGGTCTTGTGGGACGTACATTCAGTATGAGTGACCTTGAAGACCAGAGACGACGAGAAGAGGTAGTGACTTTCGTGAAGAAAGATGACTAGATTTAGGATGAGGTGGGAAAGTCCTTTCTGACTCCTCAAAGTAAAGGAGACTCACGAGAAGACGAGGGAGAAAGTATTCGTACTACGTGAATAGTCCCTTCTGTTTACTGGGAGCCCATGTATGACGGAGACGAGGGGTCCGTGGGGACGTCGTCTGTGGGGAGTGGTCAGAGGTCAGGGGGGTGACGGGGGATTGTGTCGACGTGTACGACGGGTTAGTCCGTAGTAGGGACCTTACCTCACCCGTACACTCAGTTTTGAGAAACGGTAGGGTCTCAAATTTCAACGTGGTAAACGTAAATTAGTACTTTTATTTAACATTGTTGTTTACGAACTCATGATTGATGGACACTCCGGTACTTCCCCCGTCTCTCCCCGTTGTACGACGGGACGAAAGGTCTGGAGGACCAGATTCCACCCTTCCACTTGGATACTCCGTGACAGAACATAAGAGACTTCTGACAATCATGGAACTTCTGTTCTTGGCGACGTAGATGGAGACGTCTGGGAGAGTAGTATACCTTGTCTCTTTACACTCGAATCGAAGTTTTTTATGGTACTGCCGTAGTGGGTGGCCTTTTCTTTTTTTCTTATCGGGTTACGACGTAAAGACTCGGGGACCCGACTCTGGAACAGAGTGGTAGTCCCTCGGGGTGGTCGTCAAGACTGTGGGTCTGGGCCTAGATAAGCGAAGAAGATCCACCTTAATGTCTCGAGCCGAAAGAAGGAATTGACACAGTCCGGAAATGTAGGAGAAGACTGTCGAGTCCAGTTACATTTACCGTCACTCTAATACACGGGATGTACCCCGACTAGTTTCATCGAGTGACGGAGGGACCCTAGATTACCCGGGTCCAGTACGCTTTTGACGGTTTGGGGTAGTAAGATCTTTACTTCAGAAAAGAATCGTAACGAAGAAAACGGACTGTACTCAGTTTACGAGGTTGTACAGGTAGATGAACCGACTTTTCTTTACTCGTTTGTAAAGTTTTACCGTCCTTGACTTATTCAAATTTTAGTTTGTAAAAGTAAAACTGTGCTTCTGTCGGTAAGGAAAAAGGGTAATTGTCTTGATTTGTTTTTGGAAGAAGTAGACGGATACCAATTTAAAAGACTGTAGACTTAAGACCCATATTTGAGTAAAGTACGGGAACTACGAGTGAACATACGGACATTTGTGTGATGCACATGTGGACCTGTGTCGTGAACTGTTCTCTCTTTGTATAAGATTAGAGAATGGAGTCCCCTGAGAGGTTGGATACCTCATTCTCTCAGTTTCTTCCCTAATGATAATATCAGTACACGTTCCCAGTGTCACTTGTCGTTGATGTCTCTCGTCATTGGCACGGGGAACCAAACGTCTGTGGACTGACGTGGGTGGACCGCCCCTTCGTGTGGAGGGGTGACCAGGGTACGGGTAGTTTCGATTGGACCCGAAAGTACCTCGAGGTGGTCCTGGAGTCGGAACCCAGTAGGTTCGTTGGACCTGTCTCGTTAGACTCCTCCGTGGGATACCTACCTCGTCGGTTGATATTATTACGACCATGGACGACCCGTCACGATAGGGTAAATGCTTATAAACGTTAGTACACAGGTTCACATGACACTGGATCAGGTCACCGTCGTTTCTCGGACCCCTGTCCAAGGTCTAGGTAGTGACACATCTAGGTGGTGAACCGACACATTTCGTTCACCGAAATGGGGAGAAAACAGTGACCAAGAAGTAGTATTTTACTCTTATACTTCCGATCCAAACAGCGACTCGTACTTACTCCGTTGTGTGCATTTTGTGTCCTCGGTCCAAAATACACCTGACGCGTGCGGACCTGCGATCGAGTGCACTGACGACGGAGACGGAATGTGTGACGGGACCGGACCGACGCGGGGTCCTTGTCGTACCCTGGACCGCACCTCGGGTACGATTGATAAGTGGTACATCCGTGATCCTGTTTCCGGGTCGAGTGACGGGTGGGACGTCCAGACGTGTGCGGGTCACGTCCGTAGAGGAGGACCGCCCTCGACCGGGTCCCAGTCGTGACGGAGGTGAGAGTCCCTCTGTCTGTGGGTAGATGTTGTCGAGGATGTGGAGGACCTGGTAGGTCGTTTCAGACGGATGCCGTGTAGTCTCTTGCCTTGTGAGTCCTCCACTTTGTGGACGAGGGTCTGAGACACAGTGGGGGAAGAAGGGGACGTGTCGTTTCGTCGTCCAAGGACGCCCAACCGCCACGTCCACTGCCCCCACACCCGTCCTCCTTGTCCTCGGTAAGTCAAGTGGTACGCGAAGAGAGATGGTATTTTTGGTGAGGAAAACCTACTTGGGAGTGACCACCATGTGAAAAAAAGGTCCCTGACTTACTCTGGTATCCTTATATCTAGTAAAGAAAGACTTATTTAAGTACTTAGTTTCAAATTTTTATGTATTTGACGTCTCAGATATTGACTCTATTTTGTACACTATGTAAATGAGTCTTCTAATTATTGAGGTACGGATATTAAATAGTAACAAAATCATAATCTTTCATCTTAATTAAATTAAATTCTCTGTAACCCACCGAATTTTTGGTCCGTCGTGGATTGACACCAGGACTCCATCTTTAGTTATGGGTTCCGTCACTGATTCGTCTTGAGTCACAGACGTCTGGGTGAGCTCGACCCTCGTGGGAGTGTAACTAGACCGGGAAGTCAGTCTGGAGAGGGAGTGGACAGTGAATTGTGAAGGGTCTTCGTCCCCCTCCCCTCCCCAGAGGGTGGTTGGGGGTTCGAGTCTTGGGTGTGCCCGAAAGATCCTCGCTAAGGTGAGGGTTCTTTTGGTCCCCGAGGTCTTCGTCAGTGATCTCCCCTAAGACGAACCAGTCCACCGATCCAGATCAGTGATTAGCGATGACTAGAAAGATTCCATTTTAAAATACATCCAGACGGAGTAAGGTTTTCTCTTTAGATCCGTCGTTCTTATATTTTTAAACTTCATTCTTTCCCTTACGATTTACTGATAAAGTTTCTTCTTCCTCGAGATGTGTGTCCCGTTCCTTCCTACGGGTAGTATGTAATCATGTCCTTATTGTGTTTGCTGTACTGTGGGAAGCACAGACTTTTCTAGAGACTTGTTCAGTCAGACGTCGTCTCTATGGCCTTTCTCTTTTCCGAACGGAGACTCTCGTTCTAGTACCACCTGACAGACAGAGATGAAAATATATACAGACTAGACACAAAAAGAGTAACTCATAGAAACATTAGTCGACTTTCAGTTTTATAAATCCTGTTTTCGTATTCTGTTCTTTATTTCTAATTGTTCTTTCTCTTTTATTTTACTTTGTCCTTATTCTCGTATTACTTCTGCGTATGCTACTTCTGTAAAAGTAATTACAGAGACACTCTAAAGATTGTCGATGATACCTTCCTTTAGTCTGGTCACTGTGTTCAATGGAATAGAAAAACTTACTTTAACGAAGAGTCTTGTATTTTCATAAAGAGGTCTCCTAAAAGTACCTTTCTTCTTAGTCGACTTTTATACTTGACTTGTGTCTAATACGTGCTGTATTCTCTTTACCGGCCTTGATCTAATTAAAAACGGACGGAAGTACCTTAAATATGACATTACCTCTTCTGTAAAATTTACCTTATGTAGACTTTAATTAAAACACCAAATGTAGGTCTTTAAAAACTTTTTTTTACTTTATTTTGTCTTCCCTTTAATAGTCTGACGTATCGTTTATAGTCTTGAATAATCATATAAAAGTAGTTTGTACAGAGTCTATTATATATGTATCTACATTCTACATATATGAAGACAACCGTTTTCAAAATTTTTGACTTTTTGTATCGAGACTTTCGGTCATTAGACCTAGATGGTCACCTGTGGTCACCCATTTTTATTGGTGAGTGAAAACGAACGAGTATATGTGAAAGACGGTGGTTTGTGTGTATGTAGGTGTTTTGAGGAGTTCAATTTTCCATGACTTTTTTTAGGGATTGAGCCATGTCTCGGTTTGTGGGTGTTTAGTTTGGTTTGTCATTTTGTCTTAGTTGGGTCTTTCGTTACCCTTACCTGTATGTACAGGATCCAGACAAAGTGTTCCTTCTTGACTTAGAGGTACATTCCTTTGTCACTGAGTCCGGTTCCAACCCGTCACTCAAGGGACGGAAAGGATCTGCTGGTTCACTCCGGTAGGACCCTCAGTCGGTAGAGATCGCGATGGACCTCTTCTTCCTTACCTCTAACCCATTCTGGTTCTGTCCTTAAAAATATCCTTCTTTCTACTACGTCCAAACCTCTGAAAGGGACCACCAGGTCTACTATTCTGAAGTTCGTGGGTTACGTCCCCCGGGTCCAAGTTAGGGACCAGACCCTTAATCTAAGGTGTACAGTGTTGATTCTACCCGAGTCGGTTTATTTATTTATATTTTTTTTTTAAAAAAAAATTCTACGTCCGAACGTCTCCTCGTGTCTTCCCTCCTACCCTACCCCTTCCGAAACTTGGTGTCTAGGTCTTCTGTGGGGTCTCGGGGGTCTTGTGACACGAGAGCATCTACCTCTTTGACTTTGAGTCTCTTCCTTCCCGTCGTCGTCGTGTGGGATGAGGAGGGTGACATGTGCGGTGTCTCGACTCCGGGGTCACCGGTGTGGTTCTCAATGTGGGGTTGGGGTTACAAAAATGGGACACTTTTGTCATCTTTATAATGATATTTTATCATATTATCCTAGCCGTTTGTGTCCTTCCTCGGATTTATTTGTTCACGGAACTTTAGTTTTAGTGATGTTCAGGACAAACCGATGTTGATGTTTTGGATGTAGGTAAGACAATTAAGTCCGTATCCGTCTACGGAAAAATTACCAAAGTATTAGTGAGTCTAGTTAGTAGTAAAATTATTACTAATCACGACCTTTTCCGTTGTCCGAATTAGTGTTGACGGAGTTAAGTTTTAAGTAATTGTGAGACACTGGCTGACGTTAGTAATGTGAACTCGAGAGTTATGAAGTATTACATAGAGGATTTTCTTGACAGCTCGACGAATTAAAGATATGAGGCATAAAACTTCGACGGAAATGTACTGTTATATCAAGTGATAGGTGTCATTGAAGGGTTACTTAATCACAAATCCGTTTGAGGGTAGTAATCCTACTACGACTCTGGATACTCGTGTATTAGGGGACTTTCGAAGTCGTTGATTTATCTACGATAAACGATTTTATAGATCCAAGTAATAAATATTTTGTAGGATCACTCAATCCTATTTTACCCTGTTTGTTTATGTCCAAAAAGAAATTAATCTCATCACAACCACTTAGTCTGGACTTTACAGACCTTTAATGGTGAAAGATTTTGAACACTAAGACGAGTTTACGGTTTGAATTTTTTTTTTTAGGTTTAGGTCTTATCAAGTTGACACTGTAGGTCAGTACGTAAAAAAAGTGTCGGGTCTGTATATATTCGTGTCTTTTCCGTTTCTATACTCTCTTCTGGTGGGGAGTGATGTCAGTCATTTTCCACTTGTCCACCCAGGGGTTTTAGTTCACAGGTCATTGTGGAGACATTCCGGATGTGAGATGGTCAGACGATGGCTGAAAATTTGTTGGTCTGTGGGGAGTTCGGTCCTGTTCCTTTTGACCATCTTACTGGTCACCATGTGACTTATCGTACCACTTAAAATCTCAGTCTGTCGGACTTAAGTTTCAAGGATGACCCAGGTCTCTATGTTGGGCCCTGTTCGTGAAGTGCGAAAACTCGGAACCAAAGGATTGACCACTATCGGGACAGTTCTTTTATTTACTTGAGTGCACGTTATGGGTCACGTTTCGTACGTGTGTTATTTACCAATAATAATATGACCCTTAATTCATCTTCAAGTCCATAACTGGAGAAAAGATTATGTCGTTCTTAGGAGATTTAACTCAACGTAAATTGGTGGTCCAGTCTACTTGACTGTAGGAAACGAAGAAGACCGATTTTCTATTACTGATTTCAGGTACGGTATACCTTGGGTATACCGAGGGTTCCATTAAATATCTTTTACATATGTAAAAACAGGAGTTGTGAACGTAACATACGGATGGTTCTTACCCAATACTGAGGGGTAATACGGGGTTCAAATTTTAGCCCACCTGAACAGGACATTGATAGATTAAATTGACGTACGACGTTTTATTAACGTCTGCCGTTGACGTCGGTACTTTTTCTGCGAACGAGGAACCTTCTTTTCGATACTGATTAGATCTGTCGTATAATTTTTCGTCTCTGTAATGAAACGGTTGTTTCCACACAGATGAGTTTCGATACCAAAAAGGTCATCAGTACATACCTACATTCTCAACCTGGTTTTTCGACTCGTGGTTTCTTAACTACCAAAACTTGACACCACAACCTCTTCTGAGAGCTCTCAGGGAACCTGATGTTCCTCTAGTTTGGTCAGTTAGGATTTCCTTTATTCAGGACTTATAAGTAATCTTCCTGACTACGACTTCGACTTTGAGGTTATGAGACCGATGGACTATGTTTCTTAACTGAGGAACCTTTTCTGGGACTACCACCCTTTCTAACTTCCGCCCTCCTCTTCCCCTGCTGTCTCCCACTCAACCAACCTACCGTAGTGGCTGAGTTTCCTGTACTCAAACTCCTCCGCGACCCTCAACCACTACCTGTCTCTTCAGGCCTTACGATGTCGGACGAAGACGACTCACTGACTTGATTTTACTTTACTACTTTGTATTCACGTTTTTCTTAGTAACGAAGATGTCTTTGAGCCGACTTAGTGGACGTTCATGGTGTATTTCTTACAACGAGTTCCTAAACAACTCAACGTATACCCATAGCTCCACTGTAGTTCGCTGTTCCCTTTTGGTATGTGAAAATCTTAACGAGGGACAAAAGAAGAGTACATAGAAATGCAAGAATGAGATAAAAAAAAAGGAAAAAAAGAATATCTAGAGTGGTAAATGAGGGGGATGTATAAAGATGGAAGTTTAATCGGAAAACGTCACGACACCTCAAAAGGACAAAGAGAACAGATTTTTTTTTTTAAGTAAATTTATAACAAGAAAAAAAGTGGGAAAAAAACCTACTCAAAAAAATAAAACAAAAAATATATAAGTTGACGAAAAGTATATCAAAAAATGTTCGATATGGATAAGGGCTTATATCTATTTAGAAAAAGTGTATGTAGATAAATAGAAACGAAAAGATAAAAAAGAAAAGAAAGAAAAAAGGTGGGTAGGAAAGTAGAAAAGTGATGGAAGAAAAGAGAGAAACAAAGAGGAGGGAAAAAAGAAGTGAGAAAAAAGTCATTCATTCAACTGAACAACTCGAGAGGAACGATATACGGGGTCGACCACGTGACGAGTACGAGTCAAAAAGTCTAACTCGTAATCGATCGAGACGAAAATTAACCAGTTATAGTGAAAACCAAAGGGAAAAAGTGGTTCAGTTAGAGGACGTGAGAAAAGAAGTCTTATGAAACCAATATTGACATACACACCTTCACACACATGTACAGGGTAATAAAGACATTAATGGACGTACTAGACGAACTAGAGGAGGGTGATCTTGTGTCCGTGTTCAGTGGAGATTGTTCTTTAGTTGTGTTTGGTGAGTTGGTTGGAAAGGGAGGTTTCCCTTTTTGTTTTCCTTCTTCCTTATGTTGGGATTTCGGACCCTTTTCCTCTGTAGTTCACCTGTTCGATCTCTTTTTTTTTACTACTTTTCTCCTTATGTCGTGTTTACGTCTTTGTTCCATCTTTGAGTGTTCTGGTCTATTTGTTTCTCCTTTATTCGTTAGTTGGACTTGTTGTTAAGTATTATTACTATCATTTCTACGACACGTCTGAACCTTTGTCTTACCTCTTTTACGTTCTTTGTAACTTGTGTCAATTATGTTGGTTGTTCCTGTACTTTCTTTATTCCTTATTCATTTCTCTCTACTTATCGTGTTAATGACTTTAATTTTAATGAGATCTTCCTTGATTATCGTGTTGTCGATTCTGTCTCCTTGTCTATTCACTCGACCTTCTGTCTTACCACCTTTATGACGACTTCTCGTCTTATTTCCCTCTTCTTACTTTTCTGTCTTCCTCTCGTAGTCTCTGGAAAGTCAAGTCAAGTCAGTGAGTCAGTACAGACTGAGGAATGTTGGGGTACTTGCCATCGTACGGTCCGAAGAGACAGGTAGTGGTTGAGGGTCTCGAAGGAGTTTGGGTACAAGAAACTCCGTCACTACGGTAGGTTGATTGAGTATGAGACAGTAGGGGAAGAGGAGGGTAGAAGTTAGAAAGGGGGGTACTCCCAAAAAAGGTCCCTCAGTCAAGGAACGTAGTCCACCGGTCTCATAACCTCAAAGTCGAAGTCGTAGTCAGGAAGATTACTTATAAGTCCTGACTAAAGGAAATCCTAACTGACCAAACTAGAGGAACATCAGGTTCCCTGAGAGTTCTCAGAAGAGGTTGTGGTGTCAAGTTTTCGTAGTTAAGAAACCGCGAGTCGAAAGAAATACCAGGTTGAGAGTGTAGGTATGTACTGATGACCTTTTTGGTATCGAAACTCATCTGTGTGGAAACAACCGTTTCATTACAGAGACGAAAAATTATACGAAAGATTCAACCAGTATTGAAAAGAAGGTTCCTCGTTCACAGAAAATTAAAGTACTGACGTCAGTGGTAGACGTCAGTAAAACCTCGGGGGGTTTTATTTCAAAGAGTGACAAAGGTAACAAAGGGGTCGATGAACGGTACTTCACTACCCTGGTCGTATAATTTTTTCGTCTCAGTGATGAAACGGTTGTTTCCAGGTAGATCCTCTAGGTTGGTCAGATAGGATTTCCTCTAGTCAGGACCCACAAGTAACCTTCCTGACTACGACTTCGACTTTGAGGTTATGAGACCGGTGGATTACGTTTCTCGACTAAGTAAACTTTTGTGGGACTACGACTCTTTCTAACTTCCGTCCTCCTCTTCCCCTGTTGTCTCCTACTCTACCAACCTACCGTAGTGACTGAGCTACCTGTACCCAAACCCACCTGAGGTCCTCAACCACTACCTGTCCCTCCGGACCGTACGACGTCAAGTGCCCCAGTGTTTCTCAGTCTGTGTTGACTTGACTTGATTTGACTACCCTGGTCTACGGTGTTAGAAGTAAAAAACTTACAACTCAAAATTCGTTTGATAAAGTGAGAGGAGAAAGTGAAAGTAGTTCTCCGAGAAATCAAGAAGAAGTGAAAGACGGTACTCCCACCACAGTAGACGTATAGACTCCAATAACTATGAAGAGGGTCGTTAGAACTAAGGTCGAACACTAAGTAGGTCGGGTCGCAAAGAGTACTACATGAGACGTATATTCAATTTATTCGTCCCATTGTTATATGTCAGAACTGCATGACGAAAGGGTTAAACCTTGGTGAGACAACAAGGTACAGGCCAAGACAAAGAAGAAGTGGTCGTATATCTAAAGAGTTCTCCGTCCAGTCCACCAGACCATAGGGGTAGAGAACTTCTTAAAAGGTGTTCAAACAAAACTAGGCGTGTCAGTTTCCAAAACCGTACCAGTTATTCCGTCTTCATCTACAAAAAGACCTTGAGAGAACGAAAAACTTACTAGGTTATCTACAACCTTTAAACTAGAGACCAAGGAGACGGAAAAGATTTTGGTCGAACTTGTAGACCTTCAAGTACCAAGTGTATAACAACTTCAGACCGAACCTCTTAAAACTCGTAATCAAACGATCGTACACTCTACGTATATTGACACACCATCAAACTCGTAAGAAACCGTAACGGAATCAAACCTTAACCTTCCTTTTGGCGGGAAAAGGTCAGGACACCGGTGACGACTCAAAAGGTTTAAACGACCGTATAACTCACGTCGTAAAAGTATCGTAGTAGAAAGTCCTAAACTTTATCGAGTCGACCATAAGGTAGTGGAAGTGATCGAAACAAGTATCACTACGAAAGATTCCGGATGAACTGAAGTGTAAAGTCCTACGGACCGAGATCCACTCACTAGTGTGGTAGCACTAATAGACCCAGTACTTCTAGAAAAACATGTAAAGACGACACATAAGAACGGTGGAGAAGAATTATAGCAGACGAAGACAATCCAGATATGGTAAAGACAGGAAATAACACGGGTAGAAATGTACTTTGCAAGGGAACCATAGAGATTAAAAGAACTTTTTTTTTTAGATCAGAAAGGGTTAGATGACAAAAGGAGACAAAGAAACTTAACTAGAGACTCCTTCCGAAAGAATAATCTCTGGAAACCCTGTTACAATTTGTGTGTTGTAAGTTCAATATCCCCAGGGTCTCCTTCTTCTTTTTTTTGTTTCCGTGACTCTTTTAAAAACTTCTTTAATATCAACCTTTGAAGGAGTTGTACCTTTTCCTTTATCAGTTAGTTCAGGTTATTCGTGTCTCTCAGGGAAAGTCCTATTAGGGTTCCTCTTTGTGTAGTTCTGTGTATAATTAGTTCGATTGTCTCTAATTAGTGTTTCTTCCTTATGATTTTTGTCGTCCCCTTTTCATTGTTCATTATATCTTCCCTTTGGGTATGCTAATTGACGTCTAGAAAGTCGTCTTTGAGATGTCCAGTCTTCCCTTTCCGTCTTATATAAATTTTATGACTTTCTCTTTTTAGATGTTGGTTCTAATGATTGGGTCGTTTCTAGACTAAGTTTTAACTACCTCTTTAGTTTTCGAAATGTCTGTTCGAGTTCAATTCTCTTAATCGTGGTGGTTTGGTCGGAACGTTGTTTATGATTTTCCTGAATCAATCTGTCGGTTATTCGTGTTCCCTTTCCTTTCTCGATGTTTCTGTTTGGGTTTTGTTAGTTCTTTTACGGTTGTCTTTGTATACATAGTTATGAATAGAATTTACATTCGTCTAATTTACGTAGTTGGTTTCTGTCTCACTGATTTACCTATGTTTTTGGTGAGAGTATATATACGACGGATGTTCTCTGGGTGAAGTCTGGATGTCTGTGTATGTCTGACTTTCATTTTCCTACCTCTCTGTATAAGGTACACTTACCTTTCGTTTTCTTTCGGTGTGTCACCGTTAGGAATAAAGTCTGTTTTATCTGAAATTTTATTTCTTATAATATGCTCTGTTTCTTCCTGTGATGTATTACTAGGTACCTAGTTAGGTTCTTCTACTGTATTGTTAACATTTATAAATACGTGGGTTGTATCCTCGTGGAGTTATGGATTACGTTTGTGATTTTCCGTATTCTCCCCTTTAGCTGTCATTGTGTTATTATCATCACCTGAAATTGTGGGGTGAATGTGGTTACCTGTCTCGTAGTTTTGTCTCTTAGATATTCCTTTGTGTTTTGAATTCACTTTGTAGTCTGGTTTACCTGCATTGACTATAGAAGTCCTAAAAGGTGGGTGTACGGCTTATTATGTAAAAGGAGAGTTCACATGCACCTTGTAAGAGGTCTTCTCTGGTGTAGGACCCGTTTCATTAGTTCGCAGTCATTTAAATTCTTTTAACTTTAGTATAGTCCATAGAAGAGACTAGTGTTGCGATGCTCTGATCTATAGTTGATGTCCTTTTTTTAAATTTTTTTGTGTGTTTAGACATCTCTAATTTGTTATGTAATGCTTTATTGTTTCTCCAATGTCTTCTTTATTTTTCCTTTTAGTTGTCTAAGGATCTTTGTTTACTGTTACTTTTATGTTACGGGGGTTTGGATACCCTAAGTCGTTTTCGTTAAGATTCTCCCTTCAAATATCGTTATGTTAGTATGGAGTTCTTTATTCCTTTCGTAACTTCTCTGTTGGATTGAGATGTAGATTTCGTCACCCCCTTTTTTTTTAATTTTTTTGGGTTTCAATCGTTTTCCTTACTTTAGTATTTCTAGTCTCATCTTCACGTACTTTTTCTTTACTTCTTTGTTCTCGTTTCTCATTATTTTGATTTTCGACCAGGAAACTCTGTTATTTGTTTTGACTGTTTGGTGATGGGTCTGAGTAGTTCTTTCTTTCCCTATTTTTAGTTTAGTTGTTTTAATCTTTACTTTTTCCTCTCCAATGTTATCCGTTGTGTCTTTATGTTTCCAAGTAGTCTCTTGTCATATTCGTTGACATGTGATTATTTTACCCGTTGGATCTCCTTTGCCTGTCTAAGTGTCCCTTCAAGTTGGAGGGTTCTGTCTTGGTCCTTCTTTGTCTTTAATACTTGTTGGGTTAATGTTTGTTGCTTTAGCTCTTACACTAGTTTTTAGAGGGTTTTTCGTTTCTGGTCCCGGTCTACCGAAGTGTCCCCTTAAGATAGTTTATAAATCTCTTCTCGATTACGGATAAAAAGACTTTGAGAAGGTTCTTTAACTTCTCCTTCCTCAGTAAGGTTTGAGTAAGATGTTCCGGTGTTAGTGGGGCTGTAGTTTTGGTTCGTTTCTGTTGTGTGTTTCTCTTTTAATGACCGGTTATAGTGACTACTTGTATCTACGTTTTTAGGAGTTGTTTTAAGATCGTTTATCTTAAGTTGTTGTGTAATTTTTCGAGTTTGTGGTACTAGTTTAGTCCAAATAAGGTCCCTACGTTCCTAAGAAGTTATATACGTTTAGTCAGTTACACTATATAGTATAATTGTGTAACTTTCTCTTTTTGGTCTACTAGTAGAGTTATCTACGGCTTTTTCGGAAGTTGTTTTAAGTCGTGGGTAAATACTAAATTTTTTTTTTTTTTGTTGTGAAGTTTGTTACCCGTGTCTTCCTTGGATGGAGTTGTATCATTTCCGGTATATACTATTCGGGAGTCGTTTGTAATAAGAGTTACCACTTTTTTGATTTTCGTAAGGGAGATTTTAGTCCTTGTTCTGTTCCCACAGGTGAGAGTGGTGATAATCGGTTGTATCACAACCTTCAGGATCGATACCGTTAATTTCTTCTTTTTCTTTATTTTCCTTAGGTCTACCCTTTTCTACTTGATTTTGAGAATGACAAACGTCTACTATACTATGATATGTACCTTTTGGGTTTTCTTTGATAGTCTTTTAATGATCTCGATTAGTCATTTAAGTCGTCAGTACTCTATGTTCCAGTTATGTGTCTTGAGTGAACGTAAGAACATATGATTGCTACTTTTTAATCATTCTCTTTAATTCCTTAGTTAGGGTAAGTGGTAACGTTTTTGTTGTTGTTTTTTTTTGTTTTATAGATCCTTATTTGGATGGATTGCTCTGTTTTCTGGACATTTACTTTTTAATATCCTGTGACCAATTTCTTTAGTTTCTACTGTATTTGTCTACCTCTCTATCAGATACAGGACCTATCCTTCTTAATTATAACACTTTTATTGATGTGATGGTTTACTTTAGATGTATAAGTCACACTAGAGATAGTTTAATGGTTACCGTAAAAAATGTCTTGATCTTTTTTTTAAAAGTGTTAAGAATACCTTTGTGTATTCTAGGACTTACGGTTTCGTCATAACCCTTTCTTTTTACTTTGGCCTCCTTAGTTGGAAGGACTGAAGTTTGATATGATGTTTCGATGGCAGTAGTTCTGTCATGCCGTATTCGTGTTTTGTCTTTATATTCGGTTACCTTGTTTTGTCTCTTAGGTCTCTATTTGAGTACGTGGATAAAAACTGTTTCCTCCGTTCGTATATGTAACCACTTTCTTTCGGAGAAGTTATTCACCACGACCCTTTTGACCTTTCGATGTACGTTTTCTTACTTTAATATTGTAAGGGATTAAAGTTTAGGATTTTCTACTACGACACTTTCACGACGTGAGTTATACGGTCGTTTAAACCTTTTGAGTCGTCACCGGTGTCCTGACCTTTTCCCGTCAAAAGGAAGGTTAAGGTTTGATTCCGTTACGGTTTCTTACGAGTTTGATGGTGTGTCAATATGCGTAGAGTGTACGATCGTTTGATTACGAGTTTTAAGAGGTTCGGTCTGAAGTTGTCATATACTTGGTACTTGAAGGTCTACAAGTTCGACCAAAATCTTTTCCGTCTCCTTGGTCTCTAGTTTAAAGGTTGTAGATAACCTAGTAAGTTTTTCGTTCTCTCAAGGTCTTTTTGTAGATGAAGACGGAATAACTGGTACGGTTTCGGAAACTGACACACCTAGTTTTGTTTGAACACCTTTTAAGAAGTNCCTGTGTTCTGGTACACACCACAGCCACGGCCTTGGACTCCTAAGGAGAGGTCACGACTGTACCTAGAACCCCATGAAGACCTCAGAGGGGTCCCCTCAGTCAGGAGCAAAGCTCAACCCCGTACGTGCACGCGAAAGGAGGGCTCGACATCTTCGTCTCAGTGTGAAGGGAAGCGCACCTAGTTGCCAAGACACCGAAAGGGTGCTCCCAAAAGGTGTCCCGACAGGGTGCACGGTGGCACCACACTCAACTAGGAGCCGAACTTTCAGCTCCGTCACGTCCCTTTTGTCCAAAGGGACCTTACCTGACTCTGTAGACACCCTGAGACCCTTACCAACGTGCTGGGACCTCAAGGAGATCGGAAAGGACACCTCTCGCGGAGGAGAAGTCTACGCTGCCTTTGCGGCCCTTAAGAAAGGGCTGGTGCGTCCCTTTCCTAGTTAGGCGAGCTCGATCCTCCGTCTGTACCCCGAGGAGACCTACACCCGCCCTGAGAGCACGAAGGAGAGCTCACCTCTGCCCATACAGCCCGTTGAAGAACTCAACGGCGTTCCCACACTTCCTGGGANCGTAGAGTGTACGATCGTTTGATTACGAGTTTTAAGAGGTTCGGTCTGAAGTTGTCATACACTTGGTACTTGAAGGTCTACAAGTTCGACCAAAATCTTTTCCGTCTCCTTGGTCTCTAGTTTAAAGGTTGTAGATAACCTAGTAAGTTTTTCGTTCTCTCAAGGTCTTTTTGTAGATGAAGACGGAATAACTGGTACGGTTTTGGAAACTGACACGCCTAGTTTTGTTTGAACACCTTTTAAGAAGTTCTCTACCCCTATGGTCTGGTGGACTGGACGGAGAACTCTTTAGATATACGACCACTTCTTCTTTGTCTTGGCCTGTACCTTGTTGTCTCACCAAGGTTTAACCCTTTCGTCATGCAGTTCCGACATATAACAATGGGACGAATAAATTGAATATACGTCTCATGTAGTACTCTTTGCGACCCGACCTACTTAGTGTTCGACCTTAGTTCTAACGACCCTCTTCATAGTTATTGGAGTCTATACGTCTACTGTGGTGGGAATACCGTCTTTCAGTTCTCCTTGGAGAACTACTTTCACTTTCTCCTCTCACTTTATCAAACGAATTTTGAGTTGTAAGTTTTTTGTTTCTAGCGCCGTAGACCAGGGTAGTGAAGTACCGTTTATCTACCCCTTTGTCACCTTTGTCACTCTCTGAAATAAAACCCCCCGAGGTTTTAGTGACATCTACCACTGACGTCGGTACTTTAAATTTCTACGAACGAGGAACCTTCTTTTCGATATTGGTTGAATCTGTCGTATAATTTTTCGTCTCTGTAATGAAAGGGTTGTTCCAGGTAGATCAGTTTCGATACCAAAAAGGTTATCAGTACATACCTACATTCTTAACCTGATATTTCTTTCGACTCACGACTTCATAACTACGAAAACTTGACACCACAACCTCTTCTGAGAAAGCTCAGGGATCCTGATGTTCCTCTAGGTTGGTCAGGTAGGATTTCCTCTAGTCAGGACTTATAAGTAATCTTCCTGACTACGACTTCGACTTTGAGGTTATGAGACCGGTGGACTACGTTTCTTGACAGAGTAAACTTTTCTAGGACAATCACCCTTTCTAACTTCCATCCTCCTCTTCCCCTACTTTCTCCTACTCAGCCAACCTACTGTAGTGGTTGAGTCACCTGTACTCGAACTCATTTGAGACCCTTAACCACTACCTGTCCCTCCGGACCACACGATATCAGGTACCCCAGTGTTTCTCAGTCTGTGCTGACTCACTGACATGACTTGACTTGATTACGGTATGTGTTTCTATTTGAGTTTTAACTAATTTATGGATTTACATTCTGGTCTTTGATATTTTTAAGAACCTCCTTTTGTGTCCGTTTTGTGAACTACTGTATTTAGTTTCGTTCTAGAAGATACTGGGTGGAGGATCTCATCACCTTTATTTTTGTTTTTATTTGTTCACCCTGGATTAATTTGAATTTGCGAAAACGTGGCGTTCCCTTTGATGTTTTTCCACTTTTCTGTTGGGAGTCTTACCCTCTTTTATTATCGTTTACTTCGTTCACTGTTTCTTAATTAAAGGTTTTATATGTTCGTCGAGTATGTTGAGTCATGGTCTTTTTGTTTGTTGGGTTAGTTTTTCACCCTTTTTCTGTAAAGAGGTGTCCTCTGTATGTATACGTACTTTTCTACGAGTTGTAGTGAGTAATAATCTCTTTAGGTTTAGTTTTGGTGTTACTCTATGGTAGAGTGTGATCAGTCTTCCCGGTAGTAGTTTTTCAGATATTATTGACGACCTCTTCTACACCTTTTTTCCCTTAGGAGAACGTAACAACCATCCTTACATTTGACTATGTCGGTGATACCTTCTGCCATACCTCTAAGGAAATTTTCGATCCTTATTGTACAGTTGCATACCATTTTTGGTGATGTTATAACATTTCATTAATCGGATTTTTCAGATCCTTACTTTGGTGGTATACTGGGTCGTTAGGGCGAGGATCCGTATATGGGACTCCTTTGGTTTTAACTTTTTCTGTGTACATGGGGTTACAAGTAATGTCGTGATAAATGTTATTCATCTTGTACCTTAGTTGGATTTACAGGTGGTTGTCTACTTACCTGTTTTTTCGACACCATGTGTATATGTTACCTTGTGACGAGTCGGTATTCTTCCTTGTGTAAACTCAGGTGATTACTCCACCTACTTGGATCTCGGAAAATATGTCCCTTCAATTAAGTCTTTCTCTTTATATTTATAGTATATGACTACATATAATACCTTAGATTTTTCTACCGTGACTACTTAAATAAAAGTCCCGTCGTTACCTCTTTGTCTCTAGTCTCTGTCTCTTCTCTTTATCTAGTCTTTATCTCTGTCTGTCTTTATCTCTAGTCTGGATACCTGTGCCCCCGTCCCCTCCTCCCTCTCCCACTCTACATACCTCTGTCATTGTACCTTTAAACGTTATGGTATACATTTTGTCTGTCGGTTACCCTTAGACGACATACTGAGTCCCTTGAGTTTGTCGCTGAGACACTGTTAGACCTTCCCACCCTACCCCTCCCTCTACCCTCCCTCCAAGTCCTCCCTCCCCTGAACCCACCTGGATACCGACCAAGAACAACGACATACTGTGTTTTGATGTTTTAAGATATTTCGTTAATGGGAAGTTAATTTTTTATTTAAATTCTTTTCTTCGTGAAGACAGAAAAATTTACCCATAGGGATATTGACTGAAAAATCTTATTGGTTGAATGTCTAGTCTAGTTTCCCGTCCTTGACGTCCTCTGACCTGTCTAATCGGTCCGGAGTTGGGACAGGAGTCAAAGGTAGACTCCAGATCGTAGACGGATGTGAGTCGTACTGCGTCAGAGGACTTTGACATACTACCATGTTTACGTAGTGACCAGTCGTCACGTATATATAAATTTACTTATAGAATGACAAGAACACTAGTGAACACTGGGCGGACCCTTTCGTGGCTCATGGGGGGAGAGGGACCCCTGAGCCCGAACTACCACCGTTTGAAAGGTTTCAACTTAGATACATCGGTGGAGAGAGTAGAACACACGGTCTCATGTCTTGAGACCCCGTCGTAAAACACGATCCCGCTCTTTCTCCTTTCCTCCCTCCGTCACACCCAACTTGTATTGACTCTTTCTCTTTCGCAGACTCGTTCTTCCGGGGTGTGTCGTAGCGTGTACCTTTTCCTTCGACCGTTGGGGGCCACCTTTAAGTGTTGACCACTTTTAGCGGGGCTTTTAGAACGTACACAACTGGCGATTGGTAGTGGAATGGGTACCTGAAGTAGATTCACCAGTTTCTAAGAAAGTGAGAGACAAAGGAACACAAACTATGTGTCAAGGACTCCATCTCACTTCTCCTCCTTTACTCCGTAAGAGAACCTCAGCTTTTGTAGAGACGTCCACACTAGTGTAGAGTCTTCTGACTTCTGGTTGGACCGGAATGTAGGTGCAATTGTTAGTTGTCCTCCTCTGAACACTACCATGTTTCAGGTAGTCGGTTCGTCAGATGGAAACCCCGACCTAAGCTGACAGTCACCGTTGAGTTTTGAACATGAAGAGGGATCTGGTACGTACGTACGATTCAGCGAAGTCAGCACAGGTTGGAAACGGTGGGACACCTGTTGTCTGGTGGTCCGAGGAGACAGGTACCTTAAGAGGCCCGTTGTCATGGTCTCACCCAACGGTGAAGAAAGAGGTCCCGTAGAAGGGTTGGGTCCCTAGTTCAGGTACAGAGAACACAGAGAACGTAACCGTCCGTCCAAGAAAAAAAAAAAAAAAAAAAA
>SJYO01050590.1:41644376-41709647 GCA_006410555.1 Capra ibex
AAAAAAAAAATGAAATAAAATGAAATGTTATGACATAACCAAAACGGTATGTAACTGTACTTAGGTGGTACCCACATATGTTCGAGGATTAGGACTTAGGGGGAGGGTGGAGGGTGGGGTATAGTAGAGAGACCTAGTAGGGGTACGTGGTCGGGGTTCGTAGGACATAGGACATAGCTTGTATCTGACCGTGAANTACTATCATATGTACAAAGTTACGGTAAGAGGGTTTAGTAGGGTGGGAGAGGGAGAGGGAGTCTCAGGTTTTCAGACAAGATATGTAGACACAGAGAAAACGACAGAGCGTATGTCCCAGTAGTAATGGAAGAAAGATTTAAGGCATATATACACAGTCATATGACATAACCACAAAAAGAAAGACCGAATGAAGTGAGACATATTAGCCGAGGTCAAAGTAGGTAGAGTAATCTTGACTAAGTTTACATCAGAAAAATTACCGACTCATTATGAGGTAACACAATACATGGTGTCGAAAGAATGGTAAGTGGACGACTACCTGTAGATCCAACAAAGGTACAGGACCGATAATATTTGTCACGACGTTACTTGTAACCCCATGTACACAGAGAAAGTTAAGACCAAAGGAGTCACACATACGGGTCTTCACCCTAACGACCCAGTATTCCGTCGACATAAACGTTAAAAATTTCCTTAGAGGTGTGACAAGAGGTATCACCGACATGATCAAACGTAAGGGTGGTTGTCACATCCTCCCAAGGGAAAAGAGGTGTAGGAGAGGTCGTAAATAACGAACATCTGAAAACCTAGCGTAGGTAAGACTGACCACACTTTACCATGGAGTGACACCAGAACTAAACGTAAAGAGACTATTACTCACTACAACTCGTAGAAAAGGATACAAACAATCGGTAGGCATACAGAAGAAACCTCTTTACGGATAAATCAAGAAACCGGGTAAAAAACTAACCCAGCAAATAAAAAGACCTCAACTCGACGTATTCAACGAACATATAAAAACTCTAATCAACAGTCAACGAAGTAAACGATAACAAAAGAGGGTAAGTCTTCCAACAGAAAAGTGGAATGTATATCAAAGGAAACAACACGTCTTCGAAAATTAAAATTAATCTAGGGTAAACGAATAAAAACGAAAATAAAGGTCTTAAGACCCCCTACCTAGTATCTCCTAGGACGACACTAAATACAGCCTCTCACAAAACGGATACAAGAGGAGATCCTCAAAATATCAAAGACCAGAATGCAAATCTAGAAATTAGGTAAAACTCAAATAAAAGCACACACCACAATCTTTCACTACATCAAAGTAAGAAAATGTTCACCAACTGGTCAAAAGGGTCATGGTGAACAATTTTTCTAACAGAAATAAGGTAACATATGAGAACGGAGGAAACAACTTCTATTCCACAGGTATCCACGCACCTAAATAGAGACCCGAAAGATAAAACAAGGTAACTAGATACAAAGACAGAAACACGGTCATGGTAGGACAGAATTACTGACACCGAAACATCATCTCGGACTTCAGTCCGTTCAACTAAGGAGGTCAAGGTAAGAAGAAAGAGTTCTAACGAAACCGATAAGCTCCACAAAACATAAAGGTATGTTCCGAACTTTAATAAACAAGATCAAGACACTTTTTATACCGACCATCGAACTATCCCTAACGTAACTTAGACATCTGACGAAACCCATCATATGAGTAAAAGTGATATAACTAAGAAGGTTAGGCACTTGTACCATATAAAGAGGTAGATAATCACAGGAGAAGTTAAAGAAAGTAGTCATAAAATATCAAAAGCTATATATCCAGAAATCAAAGAAATCCATCCATATAAGGATTCATAAAATAAGAAAAGAAACGTTACCACTTACCTTANTAAAATAAGAAAAGCAACGTTACCACTTACCTTAACAAAGGAATTAAAGAAAAAGATGAAAGAGTAATAATCACATATCCTTACGTTCCCTAAAGACTCACAACTAAAATAAAGGACGTTGAAATGATATAAGTAACTAATCGAGATCAGTAAAAGACCACCTCAGAAATCCCAAAAGATACATCTCCTAGTACAGTAGACGTTTGTGACTCTCAAAAGAAGAAAAGGTTAAACCTAAGGAAAATAAAAAAAAAAGACGAGACTAACGACACCGGTTTTGAAGGTCTTGATACAGCTTATCATCGTCACTTTCACCCGTGGGAACAGAACAAGGACTGAAATCCCCTTTACGAAAGTTAAAAAGTGGTAACTCCTATTACAAACGACACCCAAACAGTATATATCGAAAATAATACAACTCCGTACAAGGAAGATAAAGACGAAAGACTTCTCAAAAATAGCATTTACCTACAACTTAAAACAATTTCCGGAAGAGACGTAGATAACTCTATTAGTATACCGAAAATAAAAAGTTAAACAATTACACCACTTAATGTAACTGACTAGACGCCTATAACTTCTTAGGAACGTAGGGACCCTATTTCGGGTGAACCAGTACCACATACTAGAAAAATTACACAACAACCTAAGACTAACGATCTTAAAACAATTCCTAAAAACGTAGATACAAGTAGTCACTATAACCGGACATCAAAAGAAAAAAACACCGTAGAAACAGTCCAAAACCATAATCCCACTCCCACCGGAGTGTCTTACTCAAACCTTCAAATGGAAGGAGAAGTTAAAAGACCTTCTCAAAGTCATCCTATCCACAATCGAGAAGAGATTTAAAAACCATCTTAAGTCGACACTTCGACAGACCTGGACCCGAAAACAAACGACTTCTAAAGACTAACGTCAAAGTTAAAGGTACGAACACTACCCAGACAATTCTAAAAGATAAAGAAGGACCAAGTCAAAACCTTTCAACATGAAAAGATTCTTAAACAGGTAAAGAAGGTGCAACAGGTAAAATAACCGTATATTAACGACTATCATCAGAGAATACTAGGAAACATAAAGACACAACAGACAACACTAGAGAGGTAAAAGTGAAGATTAAAATAACTAAACTAAAAAGAGACAAAGAACTACTCAGATCGATTACGAAACAGTTAAAATAAATAGGAAAGTTTCTTGGTCGAAAAACGAAACAACTAAAAACGATACCAGAGAAAACAAAGAAAACGTAAATAAAGACGAGATTAAAAATTCTAAAGAAAGGAAGATGATTGAGACCCCAAGAGGTTGAGAAGGAAAAGATCAACGAAATCCACATCTCAATCCAATAAATAAACTGAAAAAAGAACAAAGAACTCCATACGGACATAACGATATTTGAAAGGAGATTCGTGACGAAAATATCACAGGGTGTCCAAACCCCAACAACACAAAAGTAAAAGTAAGTAAAGATACGTATTAAACTAAAGAGAAAACTAAAGAAGACACTAAACGACCAATAAATCTTCGCACAACAAGTCGGAGGTATGTAACCCTAAAAATTATCAAAAAGAGGACATTAACTCTAGATAGCATCACGTAATACCAGTCTTTTCTACGAACCTTACTAAAGCTAAAAAAACTTAAATAGTTCCAATCTAAATACCGGGTCCTACACTAGATAGGACCTTTTCCAAGGCACTCGTGAACTCTTTTTCCACTTTAAGTAACAAAACCCCACTTTACAGGATATCTATAGTTAATCCAGATCGACCATATAACATAGTAAATTTCGAACACAAAGAAACAATTAAAAGACAAATCAACTAGACAGGTATCCACGCTCACTCCATAATTTTCAGAGGGTGATAATAACACAATGACAATTAAAGGGGAAAGTACGAACAATCGTAAACAGAATGTATAACACCACGAGGATACAACCCACGTATATATAAATATTAACAATATAGAAGAAGAACCTAACTAGGAAACTAGTAATACATCACCGGAAGAAACAGAGAAAAGTGTCGGAAACAAAATTTCAGATAAAATAGCCTATACTCATAACGATGAGGACGAAAGAAAACCAGAGATAAACGCACCTTATAGAAAAAGGTCGGGAAGTGAAAGTCAGACATACACAGGGAACAAAACTCCACCCAGAGAACATCCGTCGTGTATATCCCTAGAACAAAAACATAGGTAAGTCGGTCAGAAACGGAAAACCAACCCCGTAAGTTGGGTAAATACAAATTCCATTAATAACTATTCACACTAGGGTAACGGTAAATGAAATAACAAAACCCAAGCCCAAATATGCGGGAAAAACACAAAGGACAGATCTTTTATAGGAAATCATAAACAACCTCTCGACCAAACCACCACGACTTAAGAGAGTCGAAAACGAACAGACATTTCGAAAACTAAAGAGGAAGTATAAACTTACTCTAGGAACGACCCATATCATTAGAGTCGACATCCAACAAAAGAAAGTAGTGAAATTCATACAGAACGGTAAGGGAGGACCGGACTTCTCAAAGATAACTTTCTAGACGTCAATAGGAATACCCTTAGGGGAACACACAATAAACAACAAAAAGGGAACGACGAAAATTATAAACAAGAAACACAAACCAGAAACAATTAAACTAATTATATACAGAACCCCACAAAGCGGAACCCAAATAGGACAAACCTTGAGAGACCCAAAGAACCTGAACCCACTAATAAAGGAAGGGGTAAAATCCCTTCAAAAGTTGATAATAGAGGAGTTCTTAAAAGAGTACCAGAAAGAAAAACAGAAGAAGAAGACCCTGAGGATATTAAGCTTACAACCTCGTAAAGTACAACAGGACCTCCAGAGACTCCAACAGGAGTAAAGAAAATTAAGCAAAAAGAAAAAAGGAGAGACTAAGTAAATAAAGATGGTAAGATAGAAGATAAAGTGATTAGGATAGAAGACGGAGGCAATAAGATGATAAACAACGGAGGTCTCACAAAGACTAGAGTAAATAACGTAATAAGTAATATATAACTGAGAAAAAATAAAGAAGATCCAGGAACATTTTAGAAAGAACGTAGAAGAGTTAGGAACAGAGGTCCGATAAATAGACACTAAGGTAAAAATAAAGTTCTAAAACCTAGTAAAAGTGATAGTTATAAGCCTTAAGAAAGAGTCCATCTAAGGGATAGAGGAGGAGGAACCAAACCAAACCATCCGTAAAGAGGACAAGGAAATGGACGACCCATAAGGAGACAGAGAAGTAGAACCAATATAACGACCCAAACCGTCCGTCCAAGAAATGGTGATCGCGGTGGACCCTTCGGAGCAATCTGGTCCCCGACCATTTAGTGCCGAGTGTCCGAGTCAGACCGGGTGACCGGTGTGGAAACATCGACGTCGAAATGACGTTGAGTCACCCCGAGTAAGTGACTACATAGCAGATACCGACGAAAACATGATGTTGTCGTTTCGACTTAGTGACACTGGTTTTAACGTCAGATGTTTCGGATTAAATAAATAATAAACTAAGAGATGTCTTTTTCAAACGACTGGGTACGAGACCTGGGACTCCCGGGTACTCTATCTTTCCTCTTGTGATCACTAATAGATCGGGACTAGGAGGAGGATTCTACTTACCAGATTACGAAAATGAATTGCCGGTTCTATATACACTTTATGATCGTTTTTAGAAACGTTTGTTTGTAAAATTTTTGGTCTAAGACCGTCAGGAAGATTGACGAAGGGTACTTTTGTGTTTCCGTGATTTTAATGTCATTGGGACTCCGAGACCTTTGTGTGTGTACGTGACAGTGCATACAACGAATAGAAACACACCTATTCGCTTGTTAAGCCTTGACGTCCGAGTTCTCTTTGACGATGAATCCCTTATAAAAAACTTTCTGGAACTTCCTGGACTGCGGAGTAATAAGGGAGGAGTAAAAAGGGGTTCTTCGAAAGTCAAAAATGAGACATAAATTGGTTTCAAGGATGCTCTGACAAATTTTTTTTTTTTTTTTGTCTCGGTGACACTTTTACTCAATTTTATTATCAAAGACTTTTTATAAACTTCACAGCACCGTAAGTAGGAAATCTTGACCCAATTCCTCATGATATTAAACCGGACAGTCGTGACTACAGTCGCATGTCGTCTGGGTCTTGTCGCGTCCAACTGAGAGATTCGAAAATCCCCCGCTCTCCACCAGACTCTGTAATATTGTCGGAATTTATTCTGAATTGTAAGTAGGAAGATGTTCTTCACCAGGAGTCCGAGACTGTTTGTGGTGACAATGTCTGTCTTGGTCTTGGTGCTCTTCTGTCGGGGTAGATTTCCCACGTCCGAGACGTGCACTGTGAGTCCGCACACATGTCTACGCGATACCGTCCGTCACGCCCATTCCTGCGTTCCGAAATTGAGACATGAATTTGTCCTCGACCGACGCTACACACGACAATGGGTCCATAGTCTCCTTTCCCGAGGGGTGACTTTTGTTCTTCATAAGTCAGGATTCGTAGAGTAAAAGATTCAGTGACTCTTTTTCCTGAGTGGTGGCGGAGTGATTCGGTCGAGAGACGGTAGTTGGTGGACGGTCGGGACCTCGGTGTCACGTCTCTCCGGATTCCCTTTCTGTCTGTCAACTGATGTCACAGACTCTCCTCCTCTTCGTTCTCCCTCCGGGAGAAGGATTTAGATTCACTGTCCGGAGTTCTTTCGGTATTTCTACCAGTGTGAGGTTTCCTCCTTTACACTCGAGGAAGGGGTGACTCCTGAGATACAGTCGGTGTCAGGACTTGGTGACGAGAGGAAGGGACTTGTCTCTCTTTGCTTGTCCGTCCCGTCAGTGGTACGGTGAACGACCGGACCGACCCTGTGCCTCGAAGGGGTACCCCAGGGTCCGAACCCAATAGAGTCCCTAGAGTGGTACTTTCCACCCAGTCGGATCACTGTGTCCGCCACGTCAACCCTAATGTCCCCGATTCCGTGTCGGTGTTCTGGGTGTAGTCCCGGAGACCCCACCCCCACCCCCCTCCCAACCGTCTGGGAAACGTTTTGGGGTCTCTGGGACGTGTACCTACGGACGGTCTACCTCCCAGACGGTGGACCGGTCAAAGTCCATGTTTTCGACGTTTGGTTGGTCCTTCTTTGAGAGTCAGTATTGACTCTGTTTTACCCGTGAATTATCTATTACTTATTTATTTACTTGTTTACACGGGTGGGAGGATTTTAACAAATAACAATGTTTAGTCCCATGGTTGGACCGTCTCCGTCATCACGAGTCCAGCCCCCTCCGTGTTGTCACTACGTCTCTTGTGGGGGTTTAGGGTGTCGTCACTTGGAAGGACTTTCACATTTGTCTCGGTGGTACCGAGAGTGCGTCGACATCTCACTCTGTTGACAGAAGTTCCCTTCACGACTTTTACCCTGGATTGGTGTGAATGTTCGAGACATGTCGTTTCTTTTAGTATTTTGTTTTTCTGTTGGGTGTTTTACCCTCTTTTAAGAACATTTACTACACTGGTTGTTCCTGAATTAAAGATTTTGTATGTTCGTCAAGTATGTCAAGTTATTGTTGATAAAGAGGTTTCTTCTTTATATCTACCGGTTATCCATGTTCTTTTCTACGAGGTGCAAGGATTAATAGTCTCTTTACGTTTAGTTTTGATGTTACTCCATGGTTGAGTGTGACCAGTCTTACCGGTAGTAACCTTTCAGATATTATTCACAACCTCTGTCACCCCTCACTTCCCTTGGGAGAATATGACAACTACCCTTACATTTGACCATGTCGGTGAGACTTCTAGTCATACCTCCAAGGAGTTCTTTGATTTTTGTCTTGGTAGCAAACTGGGTCTTTAGGGTGAGGACCCGTGTATGGGTCTGTTTTGACATTAAGTTTTTATACATACGTCAAGTGTCGTCGTGATAAATCTTGTCGGTTCTACCTCCGTTGGATTTACAGGTAGCTGTCTGCTTGCCTATTTATTTCTACACCATGTGTATATGGTGCCTTATAATGAGTTTGCAACTCTTCTTACTCTATTACGGTAAACGTCGTTGTACTTACCTGGATCTCTAATAGTATGGTTCTCTTCAGTCTTTCTCTTTCTGTTTACGTAAACTATAGTGAATGTACACCTCAGGTTTTCTGCCGTGTTCCCTTGTGTAGGTGCTGTGTCTCTGTCTGAACGTCTCTCTCGTCTGAACGCCAACGGCTCCCCCTCCTTTGTTGGCCGTCAACCCCGAACCCTCTACGTTTGTCGTATATCCTACCTATTCGTTGTTACAGAGTGACACGTCGCGGTCATTAATATAAGTGATGAAGGGACCACCGAGTCTCTAATTTCGCAGACGGAGGTTATGCCCTCTGGACCCAAGTTAGGGACCCAGCCCTTCTAGGGGACCTCTTCCTTTACCGTTAGGTGAGGTCATAAGAACGGACCTCTTACGGTACCTACCTCCTTGGACCATCCGATGTCAGGTGCCCCAGCGTTTCTCAACCTGTGCTGACTCACTGAATTGAATTACACACTAATTAATAGTACCTTTTCTTATACTTTTTCTTATAGATAGTTAGATAGATATTACTCAGTGAAACGATAAATCGTCTTTATTTGGGTTGTGACTTTTAGTTGATATGAAGTTATTTTAGAATGTTTATTTTTTCTTATGTATAATAGGTATCTCTTTCTTATATAAGTTTTATTTAATACATAATCATTTTACTTTTAGAAATTCATAAAAAATTTTTTTCTTCACGACCTCTGTTCTTCGTCTACATCC
This sequence comes from Capra ibex, assembly GCA_006410555.1. Taxonomy (NCBI): domain Eukaryota; kingdom Metazoa; phylum Chordata; class Mammalia; order Artiodactyla; family Bovidae; genus Capra; species Capra ibex. Next base: position 41,653,042 of record SJYO01050590.1, read on the forward strand.
CACATCCTTTTGTCGTTTCGTCAAAGATTTCGTGGTTCTCCTTTCCCTTCCTCTGTGTCACTGTGTACCGGTGCCTGTGTAAATATAGGGGAGACAGTTTAAATCCCTTCCATCTGACATCCCAAGTAGAGTGGTCGTAGTCGTGGTCACGACTCTGGGTCGGTGGGAGTGACGGGACCCCCGAGGAAGGTCGATGAGAAAGTTACGACCCTGTACCTCTGAGTCTGTACTTACTTTACACCAAAGACGGAGAAGTACCAGATGTGGGTCTCAGGTGTCATGACTCAAGACAGGAGATAGGTCCTTGACCTCTGTTCAACTCGGGAGAAGTGACTCCCCGTTATTGTTACCTTCTTTGGGTACCCGGTGATACTGCGAGGAACCCGATGACTGTATGGGACAGAGGAGGGAAAGGGATTGGGAAATATCTTTGTCACGGGATATTTTTTCGTTAACTAGTCGAAAGAATATGGAGAGAAGATAGTTACGGTAAAAGTGACAGTCGTTTTACGAAACCCAAAGAATCAAAGAGTTGTATGGTTACCTCACATGTAAAGACTCTGAGGGGATGTGTTAGGGTGACCGTGGTGAACCTGTTCGGGTCAGGACCCAGATAGTCGACCCCTGGAGTGTCTTTAAGGTAAAGACTACTGACTAGGGTTGTTTCGGTATCGAGTTCCGAATTCCCCACACAACACATTAGTTTTATTGACATTGTAGTTGATTTTCAGACAACCGTTTGTCGTCTCACGGAGTAACCTTGGGAAGAGTCCATTTCGCGGCATAGTACCCTCCGTTTGTAGTCCTCTTGTGTGGAACGTCTACTCATTGCTATCGACCCGAGGTCGCCCGTCCTTCTCTCTCATTTCCAGAGGGGTTTTGTGTGGACCCATCCTTTCCGAGTCACACCGTTTCCCCTTTCCCGGGTCCCTTCCTCCTCTCCCTTGGACTGGTCGGTCTCCCGAACCCAAGTGAAAGAAAGTAACAAAAGTAACAGCACGTTCTGAAGTGATCGGTTACAAGACCGAGGAAAGAACAAACGGAAAGGGCATGAATGGTATTGTGACTGGTCCAGTTTTTGATCCAAGCAACGTTTATTTTTACTCTTGTTGTAGTGACCCTGAAGTAAGGTCTTTTTGTCTTTTTCCTTACTCACAACTAGATTAGAGACAGAGGGCGAGTGAACCACTAATAGACGTCACCAAAATATTGAAGGGGAGGGGTGAGTTTCCGACCGGACCAGATTGAACTTGTCGTAGCACCCGTAAAGACAGAGTCAGGGTTCTCAAGGTTACCTACCGAGAACGTATTAAGTGATCCTGTGACGTGCACCCAGTGACCACTGTTTCCCCTTTCTTGTTGGTCAAGTAGAAAGATAAATTTAGAAACAACTTTTCGATCTTGAGACAAAACCAGTGACTCCTAGAAAATGTAACGAATCACTCGAGACTCGGGAGGGGGTATAGATAAAGGGTTAGAGGAAGATGAACAGCCAGAAGAACAAGAGGTTTGTCAGTTGTACTAACACCTTGATGAAGTGTGGCAATCATGACTCCCTTTGTGTAGGAACCCTCAAGTACGAGTTCCGCCCCTCTCTCTTAATACACTACTCTTTTGATTGGGTTTCCATAGGTCCACTATGTTTACTTAGTCCTTCCTACCGTCCTGAGAAGACTTAAACTATTTAGTCGAGATAACGTCTCCGAGGACGTCTCCTGAAATTACCTTAGAACTTCTATTCGTTTTATCGGGGTACATTGTTTCCCACTATTTAGTGTTAATAAAAGGTAAGTATAACGACGTTTAACGTAGAAGGTGAACTCGTTTAAATAAGATTGTAAATAATATTTGTAAAAGTTTGTACGGTCTTCTCGGCTGTCTTAAAGTGTCACTTATGGGGATGGAGGTCATGGATTTAAGTCATTCATACTAAAACGATATGTGTGAAAGAGTGTGTAGATTCGGTTGTGAGGTCGGTGGGTGATACGTAGAATAAAATTCTATGTGAAATTTTACTCCACGTCTGGAGACATATTTTCAACACGGAAAAGGGTGAACCAGTGGTGGGGTGTAAAGGATCTCCGCCACTGACTAAGAATAGTGGTGTCTAATCAAGGATTTGTCCGTTTGGATTAAATTTATCTGAGTCTCACATGACTGAAAATACTTTTCATAGAAAGTAAGTCGGATTACTACGATGTCGCTAGTCATTGTGTCCGGAAAAAGGATGACGCATGATAAGGGTACCATACTTATGTGGTGTCAAATAAGTAAGAGGATAACTACCAGTGGATATGTCACAGATCTTAAAAAAAAAGATAATACTTATTTCGACGATATTGGTAAGCATATATTTAGAAAAACACCTACAAAAGTAAAGAGAACTCATTTGTGGGTCCTCATTTTGACGACATAACGACCGGAAGATTTTTTGACGGACTCCTAGAAGGTCTCGCAGACCTGGTGACGGGTCAGAGTGGTTGTTATGCACTCTCATGGATCAACAAGATGTCGGAGTGACTATAGACCGGAATAGTGGAAAAAGTAAATGAGTGAGACCACCCATTCCTTACCGTAGTGATACCAAAATTGTGAGTAAACAGATTACTGTCATTACGATTTGTAGAGAAGTACCCGGAAAACCGGTAAACATAGGCGATAATTTTTATGGGCGATATTAAATACTTGTGTGAACCCCGTCCTCTCCCACCCCACTTATCTCTCTTGTCGTTACTGTATGTACATAATCGTACACACTTTGTCTATCTTTCGATTGCCCTTCCACGACGTATTGTGTCCCTCGAGTCAGGCTACGAGACACTATCCAATCCCGTCCTCACCCTCCACCTTCCCGCAAAGTTCTTCCTCCCCTGTATACGTCCGGAGACCGACTAACTACAAATATACGACGTCTTTAGTTATGTCGTAACAATTCGTTAATGGTAGGCTAATTTTTATTCGAAATTTTTATACAATGTAGAAAACGGTTAAATTTTACGTTTTCAAACAGAAAAATAACACAACATACCTACGAAGTGTACGGGACTTATGTTCAGGATGTAGGTAATACAGAATCGTCACAAAAGAGGGTTGTCCCCCGAATGAAGAAGTAAAAGGAAAGTCGTAGAAGACTACTCGTGGGCAAACAGTAAGACTACTTCAGATGGCATAGTCACAAAAGAAGGTGCCAATGACGAAAGACACGGGACAGAATCTTTGGAAACGAATACGGGTGCAGGAACTAAAAGAGGTGTAGTCACCTAAATTGACTAAACGAGGAGAGAGAGGAGACGGTCCCGTTGAAAAGACTCGTCGTGTGTGGACCCGAGGGGAGGAGTCATGGTCCGAGAACAGGGGTGAGGTCGGTCCGTTGTAGTCGTAATTTCGCCGGAGACCGGTGAGTCCAATAGAGAAGTCTCAAGGGAGGCCGAGTCAAGGTCGTGTCTTTAAAACTTTACTGTTTCGTTTCCTCTGTAAATCAGTTCTGGGTCCCGACGACTCTAAGTCAGAGTTTAGTCCCCTCTTCGACTCCCTCACCGTCAGGGTCGGGGGACGAACAACCGAAGGTACCTACTAAAACAGAAAAGGGGAAATGAACGTAAGTGTCCAGAGATAGGGGCACAGATTCTACCTAAAAAGTAAAAATTATTTTCCCATGTACGATGCCAAAATCAATAGTTCCGTTCCCCATCCATCACCTCAAAGTCGGACCGTAACCTCCGACACAAAGCTTTACATATAAGAATAGGATAAATCCCCTACGGGAAGGACGAGGACAGAGCACAAGACCCCGGACACGAGGATATCGTTTCAGTCCCGAACGGGAACTCCCTACTCCCTCTAAAGAAGAAGGATTCCGGAGTTCCAGACTTGTGGAGGGAGGAGAGACAACGGGGGTTAGGAGTGGATTATAATTTCAAAAATCATAGAAAGTTTGTCGTCACCTCAGAAAATCTTTAGTGGGACTTATCAGCCACAACAACGTTTTTACGTCCATATAGACGAATAGGGGTTTCACATCCCGCACTTGGTTCCAAAATATGTTTAGACACTAAGGTTCACGACCTCCTCCCCTCAGGAGTCAATCTTTTTGTAGGGGTATGGTGTTTTCACGTGTAAAATAAGGAAACCCTGAAAAAAACCCGAATTTTCTCCTCGGTCTGGACCTACGTTTACCATCTTTAATTTCTAGAACTATGGAAAGAGTTTTATTCCGGTGAGGGTCAGGAGGACCGGGGAGGTGTATGTGGCAGGTACCTTTCGGGAGAGCGACCTTTAGACGGGGTTGAGGAGTGTTAGACCGGAAGAGAGTTTTGTCTCTCCGTCGTGGTCCCGGAAAGGTCTCGACTATAATTGTGTACTACTGGGATATTAAACAGACCCACACAAAAATAAAATCACAAGACCGACATAACGATAAATTAAAAAGTACTTAAAAGAAGTATCGAGAATGTTGGTAGACATTGTCGAACAGCTAGAGAAAGAGACAATTGGTCTATACAGATTCTTTAAAAAAAAAACCAGATCAAATCGTGACATAATGGTTGAGAATCCTCCCGTACCCCGTGTTTCGTCTGGGAGTTAGTGGTAGACAAGTTATCTCCCTCTCCACCGGGTACGTGACGTCACACAAGGACGCAAAGACCACCTTTCTTTACTGTACAAGGAGAAGAAGGTGGACGGTCCCGAAGAAGTATGAATTTTCTCTTTGTCTCGTTTTCCTTCGGAGGATGAGACCTGTTCTTAGGTGACTTCTCGGAGATGGTTCGTCCTTTCCTCGGCCCTCCTCACCCCGTCCCTCTCCTGTACACTGTATTCACGGGTTTCTACTCCGGAACATGGGGTCGGAGGACGTGTCACTCCAGTCTTCTCACTGGGGAGTCGTGGAGACCGCGACGTCTGGTGTGACCGTCGTCACTTGCAGGAACCTTCTGCGTGGTGGTAGATTCTTGTGACCAGCCGGAGAGGTCGTGGAGTTTCTGGGTCCGTGGAAGGGTTGCGGGGCATTTCTAGACGGTTTTAATTAATGAAGTTCCTTTATTGGACTTAGATACTAGAAGTGTCTTTTTTTCGTTTCCCCTCTCTTACCTCTTTAAAGGTAGTTCTTAAGGTTAAGACTCATAATTAAAAGACTCCTGAGTTCTATATTCCGTACTCGTGCAACTTTTAGTTTAAAGTGGAGGAAGACACTTCTGGCTCAGACTCTTGTCGGTCGAGACACGTTCCATACCTACGGTACCCCAGTCCTTCCCTTACCTTTAATCTCGGTGTCCCGAGTCGTGGGGAAGAGAACCACACTAAGGCGTAGGACTGGGTCGAACGACGACACGATTGTGAAATGTCTGCACCAAAGGTGGACCTTCCTCCACCTCAACCGGTCTCTTTGTCCAAACTTACTTGTGTCCCCTCTACCACGACCCTCCTCGAGGGAAACCTAGGTGTTTGACGGTGCACGTTTCCCGATGTTTATGGTACTGAGTGTTTTGAGACCGTGTAGTCTCGACAATTGGCGTGAAGTGGTTGCTCTGACACTTCTGGTTCTTCAACGTACTGAACGAGTCCAGTGTACCACCCTCTTGTCGTTTCGGTCTTAACCTTAGGGTCCGATAAGTTTTCGTTTCTACTACAGCCGTGACGACCTCACGTGACGGAACGTCTACTCGTACGGTCTGCCTTCGTTCCTGGTGGACCCACGACGTCCAATATTTACCTTCTTAAGTGAGGTCGATTGCCCTCCTCTGAACAACGCTGCCTACTGGGGACTCGTCCCTCCCTTCGACCCTCTCGTGCCGTACGTACACCGTCTCCGTCCGTGGCACTCGCAGTCACGGTTACCAGGTTGGAGACCCACATGACCCCCCGACCGTTTCTCAGTTCCGCCGGTTTCGTGCCCAAACCCACGGGTGGCTGGCCTTCGCTCGTCCTCTACTGGGTCCTTCTCGATTACCTCGGTCTCGTAGAGGTCCCGGGGTTTGTGGTACGAGTCTCCAAAATAGGGTGTCGGTTGGTCTGAGACCTCCGACGGTTGGTCGTCTCTTTGTCCCTTCACCCCGGACGACAGTCTTACGAGAGCTGAGACTACTTCGACATCGTTGTCGTCGTCCAGATCGACAGTCCCTTCAGGAAGTCACAGTCGTGTTTGGGTCCGACAGGTACTCGACTCATGAGGACGCCTCGGCCGGTCGGGCCGGTAGACTCCTGTCGACGTACGACGGGTGTCGAGACGGTCGTAGACCGTGGGAGGGACGGTCAGTCGGGGCAGTCTGGTAGTACAAGGGCGGAGAGATGGGTCAAGAGGTTTTCGTGTTGACTCCATTCTGTGCACGACCCACCTCCCACCGACGGTCGTTTGGAGTCTCTTGACGTAGGATTTCCGGGTCGGGGAGGACGTGACCCGGTCCCACCCCCCACCAGGGACACTGAACCCCCGACACCCTCGACAATCCCGATGGGTCCAGACCCCCTGTCCGTCGTGGGGTCGAGTCCCTAGGACCCATAAGGAAGGGTTTCCTCCTGACTCGTGGCTGCTACACCGACCGGGACAGGACCCACGTCTCCCGTGAGAGGAGTGTCTTGAAGACAAGACACAGGTCAGTCCGAGAGAGACGTGTTTCTACGGAGGGGGGTGGTGGACTGGGTCGTACGACGCACGAGTACCCTTTATCGGAAGGAGGGGTGACGTGGACTGATGGTTGGTGGCCCGGTCGTGTCACCGGTCCCCCGACCGGAACCTCGGTCGTGACTTATTAGGTCAATCCACTGGTAGGTGTCAGACACGGTCCACCGGTGTTGGCTACCACGTTGGGCTACTTCAGCGAAGGGGGAGAGTGAGGGAGAGGGAGTCGATGTTTTTACTGTGGAGGTGGGGGAGTCGTAGGTATTCGTGACGGAGGTTCGGTCGGTAAGACGACTCAGGAAGTATCGGGAACACGGTAAGTTGACGGTATTAGGATGTGGGATACTTTGGTGTTTATAGTGAGAGTCACAACATATCTCCCCCGTTGACTCCGAATCTTTCGTGGCATTGAAAAAGTCCCAGGGTCTCTCATCGGTCCTACACTGAGGTTGTACGTGAGACTCGGGTTTGTGACTTCAGGAGGAGGGACTGGGTACGGGAGGGTGGGGGGTGGTCACAGTCTCCCGGAGACCCTCCTAGGCTTGTCTGTGCCCCTGTGTCACTTCCGACGTACATGCTCGCAGCACGTCTCGAGGCCGCTCCGTCGACAAGGACAATGTCCGTCTCTCATGACACTCCGACGTCAGCGATACGTACCAACCAGGACTATCGTAGTTCGTTCATGACTCGGAACTCCCTACGTGCTTTGCACGTCTTCGTCGTTTTTCCCGTCGCCGTAAAATCCGTCGACATGTCCGCCTCCATTCGTAACATATTCTCTTTCCGGGTCTCCGACGTTCTCTACAGGTTTCGTGTCATTCAGTTTAGCAGGGTTGGTATAAGTCATTGTGGTCGAGGTTTTGAGGGGCAACTGTGGCTCGGGATGGGGGAAACGAGAGTTGGGTGGTCCATCTGTGTCATAGTCACAGGTCACGGACGGAACTCCCTTTCGACGGGTCATGTAGGAGGAGAAAAAACTGAGGGTTTAAGTCTAACGTTCGTGTAATAAATTTTTCTTTTTTCCGTTTCGACCGTACTAAGGTTCAAAGTTCGGAGGACGGAACAGAGGATATGTGAGACGGTGTCACGAATAAACGTACCGACTAACCTGTTGGTTAATATCTCATCTTATAAAAATCCAGAAGTAGAGTTTTTTTTTTTTGGGTTGGTGGTCCCTCTCCTATCGCATAAAGGAGCATCCGGACGACGTTGACGGTTCTTGTCTTGTCCGGTCCCGCCCGTCCTCCTTCCTTGACCTTACCGACAGAGGAGTAATTCTGACCGACTGAGGTCTCGCAGACGTAGACAATCCTTTCCTCTCTCTTTCTTATACACACGCGCGTGGAGACACGCCCCCTATTCCTCTCCTTCCGTCCTCCGTATCGGACCTTTACAGTTTAAGGAGGTGGAAGGACAAGACCAGTCGAGAGGTGTCGCACCGGGAAGGGGTAGGGAGAGTCGTCAAGACGTAGGTGTTGGAGTCCTTCCTCGTTACTAGGGTCTCGGGACCCCTTCTCTGTGCCACCGCACTAATGACCACCTGGTCACGGGAAGGAAGACGACTTCTGTCTTGCTTTAAGTTCGGCGTCTGTGGTTACTATTGCTACTACCACCACCACCACCCTTACAGAGTTCCGAGTTTAGGGCGGGGGTTGTACATTGTTGGGGACCGTAGTTGTCGAGTGAGACTAGGTGTTACAGGGTTCACTAAAACGTGCTGTTTGGGACGTTCCAGTGAGTTCACTCTTGTGTGATGTTCACCCTCCAAAAGTTTCCTACTAGTTCAGGTTCGGAGGGTGAGAAACCTACCTCTCCACTTCTAGGTCTCTCTCCTTTTCTAAATGGAGTTCAATGTGTGGTTCAGCATTGTCTTTCGTCTACTCTAACCTTTGCACTCTTAGTTACTCGGTCGACCTTGTCCTTGTGTCTTGGACGTCCTTTGGACAATAGTCCTGTTACCGTTCTTGCCAGTCACGGGACAGCGACCTTCGTCGACTGACGGACTTCCACTTTTCCGAAGATTTGAGGCAATGTCGTGGTCCACCTTGTCTCGTGGGACTTTCCCACCCTAAGCCAAAGTGTCCCGTCAGGTACGAAACTCAGTCTTTGGTTGTGTGACACGTCAGAGAGAGAGTCGGTCTTATGTGCTGGGTCTTACATTTCCCACCTTCACTCGCTCCGAGGAGAGGGATAGTGTGGAGTGTCCTATGGACTAAGGGTAGAGTCGTCGACACTACACACCAAACCTCTGGAGGTAGGGGTTCCTTCCTTGTGAAGTTGGTCCCACGTACTTAAACTTGTACTCTTGCGGTAGACCTGTAAATCCAGAGAAAACGGTGACTTGGTTGACCGTCCCCTTTACCCCAATTAGGTGACTGATGTCACTGATTAAGGCCGACCGTTCCCCTTTGACCAACGAAAATATGTTACCTCTGGTCGTCCGTCATGTCGTTGGTCCGTTAAGAGGTCCCGAAGAGAATTATGAAGGTACGGGATAGCATTTCCAATTCTCTTTTGAGACCGTTTGGTCCGTCCCTTGACATCCAAACCTGGGAAGTCCTTCTACATCCAGCAAGGTGGTTCATTTCTTAGGGCTAGTCGATCACAACACAGACTCTCGTCCCGTTTATGTTTGACCCCTCGTCTATTTCCTTTGGAAGTTACCGTTGGTACCAGTGTACTAGTCCATGTCTTTAATCCTGACATCGTTTGTCTTTAATTCTGACATCGTTTAAAAAAGATAAACAATATACAAATAAAAAAGTAAACATGTACAAGAAAAGAAAAGAGAGGAAGGGTAAAACTAAAATACATACTCAACAACCTTCAATTGAATCAATTCTTAAAGTAGTTATCCGTTGTCTTATAAGTTACCCTAACACTGATCCTCCTCATTAATTATTTCAGTCTGTCCTTAAGTCACCGAGGACCCTGATACACAGAGGAGTGACCCCAATACCCACTCTCGAAGAAGTGTACATTGTTTCATCCGACGTAGAGGAATCCGTCTTTGTCAGGATCCAGGAGTGGAACAATGTATCGTCAAGTTATCACAGCTGTAAGTTTCAGTCGATTTCATGTGTAGTAACTCAGGAACAGTGAGAGAATTGGACTGATGAAGATGGTGTCGTGATATTGACCAAAAGACGGGACGAAAAGTCTAAAATTCCCAGGTGCCTTAAGTGACCAGGTAATTGGGTCCTATTAAGGGGATGGAGTTTCGAACAACTAGTCGTTGGAATTAAGATAGCTGTTTCAAGGAAAACATTATATCGGTGTCCAGATAGTGGATCCCGCCCCCGTTTCTGTTACCCCTGGTTTTAAGTCGGATGGTGTGGTATGCTAGGTCGTTAAGGTTCGACGATAAAAAGGGTTCTCACTTTTTTACAACATATTCTTCCAAGTATCGTCAAAATAAACATTATCCGTTTTTCTACAAAGGTCACAAGCCTGGGTTTACAGGTTGTACTTGATTCACCTAGTTAACACGGTGTAGATATGTTACCTCGTAGTCCGTCGTTATTTTTCCTGTTTCGAAAGTGTTGGGTGTGTCCTCATGTAGGACTTAATAAAGTAAAGATACTTCGAGGTCCTTTCTGTTTAGATTGGACATTGTCATTACTTTTCGTCTAGACACGAAAGGAAGTCAGTTCTTATCCCCACCTCTGACTGGTCCGTTCCGTGTTCCCTTGGACTACCACTACTCTTACGAGACATAGAAGTAGTCCCACCATTTATGTCTCCGTATATGTAAATGGATTTGAGTTGTAGACATGTGACGTTGCATATGTAAAGTGACACATGTTCAACATGGAGTAAGTTCACCCATGAAAGGAGGGAGTTCGGGAACGTCCTTGGTCTGGGGTGTAGTAGACGTTTGAGACTCATACCATGTCTTGCAGGTATAAGGAACCGGACGGTGGTACTGGACGTGGGTCTAGGATCCGTCGACAGTAAAGGTCCAGACGGGAGGACAGAAAAGGAAGGTACCAGTCCCTATAGTTTCGTCGGTCGCGGGTAGTTCCACACGCCCGTTATTACGCCAATGTATATCAAGTGGCATTAACTTCCATTAAGTACGACAGTGTAGACGACATTGATCTCCAGAACGCTCGGTCACTCTGACGAGTGTAATTAACATTGACTGTGGAGAAGAGAGGAAGTCCCCTCAGGTCGGGGTCATGTTCCCCGCAGAAACGAAACCCAAGTTGATTCGAATTGACCTAGAGAGTTAGAAAGAAAAATAAAGTCACTTTTTACTGATTCTGTCAACTTTCTATTTTTCCTTCTCTGTCAACCCTTTAGAGTTCAGTCGGTTAAACTACGTCACCGTTTCGACTGAAGTCGTGAAACCCGGACACTAAGACAGGTTCTCCTGGGCCCGTGACTGAACCCCCTGCCGAAAGAAAGTGAGGGCGTGTCGGAACGACTGTAGAGGGTCCGAAAAGGAGGGCCCAGGTAAATTCTTTCACGCATTCTCATCTTTGTTTGTAGAGGGGTCTCGGTACGAGGCTCTTACTACCTCCGTCGAGACCCCTGCCCCGCCTGTGATCCTTTGTGTGGTGGAAGAAGAGTGCACCGAGCCAGGGGTCCCGGGTCCGGAAATCCCCTTCGTGTCGTGTCGAGACGGCTAGTCGTGACGTCCGAAGTCCGGTGTTCGACCGTGACGGAACCAAACTGACGTAAACTACAAAAGAATAGGTACCTGCTCTTGTCAGGACGAAGCAAGCACGTGATACTTGCAATTTTCCCTAGCATAAATATTTACGAGAGACTTTTAGTTTTCGTCGCATGATGCGAAGACAAGATTTAAAACCTTACGACACAGAGTATCGCATTAGGAGTGGTAGGATATTGCCGAAGAGACTAAAAAAACAACGGACAGACCGAGGACTTCTGCAGGGTCCAAGTGTTTCGATATTTTACATTTTGTGAGACGTATCTTCAATAATGAGACCAAACGTACTAGGTATCAACGGACGGGAAGTCGCACGACTAGTTAATGTGGTGAAGTTAATAAAACTCAGGAGAAGAGAGAGACTTGTTGAGGATATTTTGGATTTTCGGATGGTCAGTAAACCTGTGTACCTAACAAGTGATAGAAGGGTCTTTCTGACTTCATGAAATTTTCTGGTCTTTTTGCTGTCAGGTAGATAGAGGGGTTGTTGAAGGAGTCGTGGTCTATATACCCCATCGGGTGGCACCACCAGAGATGGACCCAAGTACCGAGAATAGAACTGTTTACAACACACCCGATATCGTCCAGTAAATAAGGATTGTCTTGTCATCGTTTTAGGTACGTATTAGATAACAAAAGCCCCCCACCCCAATTAGTCAATCTACCTAGGATCTAATGGAGATTACTAGTCTGAGAACTTCTGTTTCTTTACCTCAGTGTCGTCTCAAGACCTTTGCCATATTGTTCAGTACGTTACGTTGTCGGAGTCACCCTTTTAGTCAGTAATGTCGACATGGTGGTCTCAGTCGTGTCTCGGGACGGGACGTTACCTGAATCCTCCCTCGGAGAGGACGTGGAGTCTGGTACTAAACTTCCATTACCGTGTACAGAGATCTAGGAATCTAGACCCCGGGATAGGAGTGATAACTCATGGGGGTCGGGGTAGGTCCCCGTCTCTGACGAGAGAGGAGGTCACGGTTCCACCTACGATACAGGTGTAGTGTCCGTTACGAAGGTATATACACTTACCGTGAAGTACCAATTACTTCGACGGTAAGTATTGGTGACGAAGGAGGTCGAGACACCGTCGAGACTCTTTCCTTCCTACGGATAGAGGTAAGTATCGTTTTGATTTTGGTTTGGTCGACGATCTGCGACCAGGTTCCCGATAGTGGGTGGGTGGGACCGTAGGGTGAATCGAAAACACTAGTGAAGTGGTTCTTTGAAAATCTCCGAAAAATCGATGTCTGTCTTTCTTTCCTCTCATACCCCTACTCCCTCACAAGTTACTGGGAAATTATTTGGGAGGTAAGGATTAGGAGGAAGAATTCCTATACGGTCCGGAGAGAAAAGTAACTTGATGTCGAATGTCGAGTAAGAAACGAGAGTCTGGTTACTCAGACCTTACTGATCCGATTGAAGGACAGACGACCGGTCAGTGGGCTTACGGACGAGTGGTATAGAAGACATGATACGGGAGACGGACGTCGAAAAGGAAGACGTTTTGGGGTGTAGGTGTCTCGGTAATGTGGATGTGTAAGTCTTACCCTTGGGTCACACGGTAGGTGTTTGGTCCTAAGTTTTTGACGGGTGAGGGTTTAGAAAAGTTAATGTGGGGGTACGGAGTGGGTCAATTGTCAGGGGTAGTGGTGACATGGGGGTACCGTTCTCTTCGTCAGTCGGTCACTTGTGACTGGAATTATTCTTTGTCTCGGTCTGAGAGTCGGGTCCAAAGTCCACAGTTCTTAAAGAAAGTCTGTTCAAACGGACATATCGGAGAGAGTATAATAGATTACTCGTAAATAAATTTACGTCTATGGGTGATAGTCTGTGGGAGGGTTTAAGAGAACGTGGGGTGATTTATATTGGTTGATTAAGACAATCTGGTACGTTCAGTCTCCAAGGGTTTGTGACCAGGTGTCTGGTCATCGTGGTCTTAGTGGAACTCTTGAAAAACATTCTAGTATTGTTACTACTTTTTTACTGATGATGTTTAAGGTACCTGGTGGCAAGGGAAACAGGAGGTTGAAAGATTGGGATGACCAGACCTTTCCCGGGTTTACGATGTCTTCAAAGGGTCTCTACAATTATGTGTCAAGTCAGGTCCGTAGTGACGAGGGCCCTCGAGTACAGTAGAGACCCGAGGGATAGTAGGGACTAACGGGCTAAAATGACGACGATGTACTTGATCCTAATAGTCGATGTGAATTTGATCTTACAAGGTAAAGAAGTAGAAAAGCAGTAGTTCTCATATACTTATAATAAAACGTTAAATACTTCGTAAAAGTAAACCAAATCTCTTAGTTCACTAGATTGTTATGCCATATGCGAGTCAGCGCAGACTGAGAACCACTAGGGTACCTGACATAGGGTGGTCCGAGGAGACAGGTACCCTAAAAGGTCCGTTCTTATGACGTCACCCAAAGGCAAAGGAAGAGGTCCCCCTTTGACCTATCGATGTACATTACTTACTTTAATCTTGTCAGGGATTGTGGTATGTGTTTTCATTTGAGTTTTACGTAACTTCTGGATGTCCTATTGGATCTGTAATATTTTGAGAATCTCCTTTTGTATTCATCTTGTCAGAAACTGTATTTAGGGTCCTTCTAGAAAAAACTAAGTGGAAGATCTCATTACTTTTATTTTTATTTGTTTACCCTGAATTAATTTGAATTTTTTCGAAAACGTGTCGTTTCTTTTGGTGTTTGTTTTTATGTTGGGAGTCTTACCCTCTTCTATAAACGTTTCTTTCGTTGACTGTTCCCTAATTGGAGGTGTTATATATTTTCGAGTACGTCGAGTTACAGTTTTTGTGCTTTTTGGGGGTTTAGTTTTTTACCTGTCTTCTAGTTCTGTCTGTAGAGATGTTTCTTCTGTATAGTTACCGGTTTTTCGTATACCTTTCTATGAATTGTAGCGATTAATAACCTCTTTATGTTTAGTTTTGATGTCACTCCATAGTGGAGTATGACCAGTCTTACCGGTAGTAGTTTCTGAGATGGTTGTTATGTACGACCCAACCCACACTCCTTTTCCCTTGGGAAGACATGCGACGACCTTTACATTTGACCATGTCGGTGATAACTCTTTGCTTTTTTCCTTTGATTTGAGTTTTCATTTTTATCTTGATGGGACACTGAGTTGTTAGGGTGAGGATCGGTATATGGACCTTTTTTGGTATTAAGTTTTTCTATGTACGTGGCGTTATAAGTGACGTCATGATAAATGTCGCCGGTCTCGTACTCGTCCGTTAGATTTACAGGTAGTTGTCTCTGCACCTATTTTCTACACCATATATACGTGACATATGTGTTGCCTTATGATGAGTCGGTGTTTTTCTCGTTTTGTTACGGTAAGTTTCGTTATAACTCTCTGGCTCTTAACATAACTCACTTCATTCGGTCTGTATTTTCTGTTTATAGTATACTATAGTGAAAATACACCTTAGATTTTTTTGCCATGTTTGCTTGAATAAATGTGTTGTCGTCTCAGTGTCTACGTCTTTTGTTTGTGACAATGGTCCCCTATGTGTCACCTCCCTATTTGATCCTCTTACCTTAATTGTATATGTGTAACGTTATATGTTTTGTCTATTGATTATTCTTGAATGACTTATCATGTCCCTTAAGATGAGTCATGACATATTACTGGATTTGTCCTTTTCTTAGATTTTTACTCACCTATATACAAATAGATATCGTCTAAGTGAGACCACATATGGACTTTGATTATATTGCAACATTTAACTGATATTAGTTTATTTTTAATTCCCCTTATTTTTCTTTCCTCCTTTCTCTTCCCTTTGTATTGATCAATCACCACCTATTCTTCCCTCGAAGGGTTTCAAAGTTTTGGTGAAGCACTCTCCATTCTGGGTCTTGAGTCAGAACCGAGGACGTAGTTCCAGGTCGGTACCAGGTGGATTCGTACGTGAGATCTTTCTAATTTAGTAGTCGAGACTGGTGTTTTGTGGAATGGTGGATCACTTACTCTGGTATGTGTAAGTGTATGTGGGTCAAGAGTAAGGTCTTTACTAGACACTGTCGTTTCTGTTAGGTCCTGTTGAGTCCACTCATTTTGACACTACACAGACGTCATCGTGTGTCCCATCGTTGTCCTTCGACGTTGTCCCACAGACCCAATCTTCGTGTCCTGAAGTCATAGTCCACTGTGCCCAATTCTGACGTCGTGGAGTGATGGATCAACACTCTGTCCCTTTTCGACTTGAGGTACTCGGTCAGCGATATTCTTAATTTATATACTTTTCACGGAAGACGTTACGAATCGTGTATGGGTTACCATCGATGATGGTCGTCGTCGTCGTGACGATTGGATTAAATTGTAGAAGATATACCTCAGTCCTTTTAGTTGTCAATTCGATATTCTCTTGTGAAAAAAGAGTCGCGATTCACTCCAGACGTCCCGAGAGGAGGGTATGGGGTTTAGTCAGATGAAAATCTTAGGACTCCAAACAAAATTAGTCAGCGGACGGAAGGGGGAACGATGACTTGGTCACTAAGAATTGGTTCCCCACGTGGGGTGTCTCCTATGTAGAACCCTTTCACACATCCGAGTGTCGTCATCCACATTTTACCTTCCTCTTATAAAGAATAATCTTATATTAAAGTATCAAATTTTAATTTTGGGAGTTATGGACACTGTCCTTCGTTTCGAACTGGACTGGACACGTCTACCCTACATGTCTCCTCTTTGTGTTGGGAGAAACGTGCAATTACTAGGAGTGTGTCCTACCCATCCTCCGTCACTCGTGTAAGTGTTTTAACCTTTTGTGTAGTCTTGGAATCTTCATCCCCGACCGTCTTTCTTTTTGTGGTTATGTCATTATGACTGTGTTTATATACCTTAAATCTTTCTACCATTACTATTGGGACATGCGCTCTGTCGTTTTCTCTGTGTCTACATATCTTACCTGAAAACCTGAGACACCCTTTCCCTCTCCCACCCTACTAAACCCTTTTACCGTAACTTTGTACATATGATAGTACATTCTTTGCTTAGCGGTCAGATACAAGCTATGTCCTATGTCCTACGAACCCCGACCACGTGCCCCTACTAGGTCTCTCTACTATACCCCACCCTCCACCCTCCCCCCAAGTCCTAACCCTTGAGTACATGTGGGCACCGTCTAAGTACAGTTACATACCGTTTTGGTTATGTCATTTCATTTTATTTCATTTTTATTTTTAAAAAATTTATTTCTTCATCCCCGACCTTAGAAATGCAAGTACTGTTTGTCCGTACTGGAGTTTTTCTTTTGTCATTCACCATAGTCGGGGTCTACCAAAGGGACGAGTGTAGTTTGAGTCTGGCTTGACGTTTCAAAGTCTCAGCTATTGGGTCGTACAGTCCTGACGGTTATTTCTTTTCAGAGTTGTGAAGTATTCTGGACGCCATAACCTATACCGTATTTCCCACACACACGCATAATCCATTCTCCTGGTGGATAAAATAGTAAGTCTTGTCTTAAGAACTCTCTAAACCCCCAAATCTAGATACATAATTTGTCCACTCAATGAAAGTATATTATCGAATAATAAAACAACGAAGATGTTAATATACTTTTAAAAGACTCCTGTCCATAGTATGGAAAAACAGAGACGTGTGAGACCGCGTTCTCGTCGTATTGACTGCCCACTTACTATTTGGAGTACTACGTCTGTCCATGTTTTGTGTAAAACTATTCGTCCATAAACAACTTTCTACCATAGTAACCACCAATTTTCGTGGTTGTTACCTTGGTATGAGACGTTCCTGCCCCGAGATTTCAGATGGTGACTGATCGACGTACAGACCCGAACGAGGAGAAGTGGGGAGTCGGAGGAGTACGAGGACAGGGGACCCATCACTTCTGACGCATGTCCTCCCTGATGTGTGAGACCCTAGACCTTGGGATATGTGTCGGGTTGGGGAGGAGGGGGTGTCGGGAACCACTGTCGGGCTTCTGACCTAGAGACCCCAAAATTGTCTTTCGTTGACGCATCAATTCCCGGGCACCCGGAGAGGGAGTCCTTTTTCTCCTTCTCTTAGTTGTTTACAGAGTAGAGATAGTTGGTGACTCCTTTGACTTTCGTTTTGTTTCGGGACGAAAGGGTCACTCTTCGAGTCTCGAGGAGTCTCCTCCTCGACTCCTTAGGGAAGTAGTATACGTCACCCTTACCCCTCTCCACTGTCTCGCCCCTCAGGATCCCTTAGTGGTCAAGCCGGTACCTGCCTCCAGGACTGGCTGCCGGAGTCGACCCGAGGGAATAAAGGCTCAAGTGGTCCGACCGGGACCACGGACAGTCATGGAGGGATAGACGTGTTAAAGAGTTCCGACTCTTTGGTTAAAGAAGGTGCGGACCCATTAAGGGTTCGTTGATTTACCTAACGAAGTAGATCGACGTTTATTCGTACTCTTTAAAGTCGGACTAATCAAACAGACTTGTATATTTACAGACTTCCGTCTGAAAGTCTTGATCCTGGCTGTAGAGTTGGGACCTGTGTCCCGTGGTTCTCCCGCCGTCCGAACGAGCACGGGTACCACCGTTGGAACCTTCTGCCGTGTCTCCTCTCCCCTGGTGCGGTCCGGAGGATACGACGACCACTTGTCCTCACCAACGACATGTTTAATTGTCCAGAGGTACCTCTCTCAAGTGTACGTCGGATCCCAGACTGAAGATGAGGTGCTAAGGTGATTACGAATGTAAAGTAAATGCGACAATAATATGGGTAAGATATTTCCTCCTTTGACTCCGGATCTTTACACTTCATTGAACTTTCAGACCCAAGAACTTATAGGTTAATTGTAGTTTTTAATAGTTAACATATTGGAAAATTTTTAGTTGTTGTTTCTTTACGAAGCTTTGAGTATAGTTTTAGTGTCTTTAGATACGAGATATAGAAAGACAACACGTTGACGTGTAGATTTTTACATAAGATTCTTTTATGAGTACCTGTATATACCGTTAAAACGGTGGTTCTATAAATTACGTTGTACCAAATATCGTCAATTTTCTTCTTTTGTTGGATTTAAAGATTGTTGTCTTGTATCCAATTTCCGTTGTTGGTAAAATTATCTTATAATACGTCAGTCGTTCGTATAGATATATTCTGGTGTTCTATGGTTTCTGTAAGTGTCATACAGTAAGTCAAAGTTTTCTCACACAAATTTACTAAGGAAAAAATAAAGATGGTTTTCTACATAATGTCCCTGTTATTCTTAAATACTCTAACTTTATTACTTAAGATTTTCTTCTTAGTCGGGACTACGCTTTCCGACTGAGTAATCTTTTCTGGGGCGACGATCCTTTTTAACGTTCGTCCTCCTCTTCCCCTACTGTCTCCTGCCCTACCGACCTACCGTAGTGGTTGAACTACCTGTACTCAAACTCGTTCGAGGTCCTCAACTTCCTGTTCCTTCGGACCACACGACGTTATGTACCCTAGAGTTTCTCAACCTATGTTGACTCGTTGACTTGACTCTTCTTCTTAGTTCGTTTCTTCTCTTAGAAAACCACTGAGTGTTCGGTCGATCCACCGTCATGTACCATCCCAACCCCGTTCAAAGAAGTCTTCAAACACATACAAGTCTTCCAATACATGTAAATCGTAGGTTGTCTCCACTCCCTTCTCATGTTTCGGAGATGTGACTTTTGATGTTATCGAACAACTCTAGTTACTTCTCTTTTGATTTAAGTACCTTTTGGTAGGGTATGAGAAGCTAATCTTCCAAATTAGATTATTCTACAGTTATCAGGTACTTATCCAGATTTGTAAGTTTCTTAGGGAAGGCTTTAGGGTCCACCACAAAACGTCTTCGACTGTTGGTTAGATTTTACGTACATCTTTTACGTTCCCCGAGCCTTATCTAGTTCCTTATTTACTAAGGTAAAATATGTACATATAATAAAATTACAAGAACAAGGACAAAGGATGTACGGTCTTTACTTGTACAAAATGAAATTTGAAAAGATTCGACTATACTTTCCCCTTTACGTCCGTCTCGGGGAAGGAAAAGTCCTCTTTGATTAAACACGTTTTCCTTTCCTAAGGAAGGTGACCTTTTGATGAATTTTAAGTTAGAAGTATGTCGAAAAAAATTGGTCCTTGTATGGACACCATAAATGGTTTTTTCTTTTTTTTCTCCTAGTGACTATTGTATAGGTTTAAACCGGTGAATTTTGAATGAATGAAGGTCCCAACCGATTCGACGATCTCGAGACTTCTTGTAAAAGTTCACCTTAGTTCAAAGAGACGACAGGTCCTGGGTCTTTTCAGAAGGTTCTACTGTTCCCATAGTCAGCGTCTTGAGACGGTTCTGCGTTAGAGAGTTGCGGTCCGGACCGTGTAGGGAGAGGTGGTCGACACGGGGTCGGAAGTGCTTAATTGGTCTTCAAGTTAAGGAAAGTGATGTCGATCGGGGTCCCCAATTAAGAAGACTTCAGTCGGAAAGAAAACCGAAAACATCTTCATCGTTATTCTTCTTTATTTTCCCTTTACGTCAGAGTTTGACTCATGTTGTCTCGCTGTTGCGAAAAGAAGGTTGAGGGAAAGAAGTTGTCGTCCGTAAGGTTTTGGTCAGGATCAGATTTTAGATATGATAAACTCAGATACCCCCCGAAGGGAATATCGAGTCAACCATTTCCTAGACGGACATCACGTCCTCTGGACCCAAACTAGGGACCCAACCCTTCTAGGGGACCTCTTCCTTTACCGTTGGGTGAGGTCATAGGAACGGACCTTTTAGAGTACCTGTCTCCTCGGACCACTCGACGTCAGGTATCCCAGTGTTTCTCAGCCCGTGCTGACTCGTTGATTGTGAATGAATGAATGAATGAACTCAGATACTTCTGTATAATTATT
This sequence comes from Capra ibex, assembly GCA_006410555.1. NCBI lineage: Eukaryota > Metazoa > Chordata > Mammalia > Artiodactyla > Bovidae > Capra > Capra ibex. Next base: position 41,673,198 of record SJYO01050590.1, read on the forward strand.
TTGAATAATTAATGAATATTTAACACTGAACAAATACAAACTATCATTTTGTAGAAGAAAAGTAAGCAGAATGACGGTTCGTGGGAAGTAACAGTTTAGTCTTTAACTAACTCTTCATTCACTTACCTCTCTCCCCGTTATTCCTTGTTAAAATCTCAAAGGGAAATTTTCAGACTGTCGAGGGATCATTTTAGATAAAGATTTACAACCCTTTACTATTTGTAGCTTGAGAGCTTTCCGGTACGATTTCTTCTTTTGTACTAACGTCCGGTGGTAAAAGGGGTCCAACACCAGAACGAGAGTCCGGAGGGGACTCTACCCTACGGTCCCAAATGTCCCTTGTCTTGTCCCTGGGCGCACGCACGACAGGATCGGACGACCTGACGGACGTAAGGAACCGAGTAGTGGTCGTGGTCTTGACCGGTTCAAAAGACCGTAAAAATAACGTCTCTACCCTTCCTCAATTTTTATATTTCAGGTCTTACCGTCGTTAAAAAAATTCGTCGTCGACCGTGATCCCTGAGGAGAGGGAACCTTTTTTGTTTATTCGTCTCATTTCGTCTCTAAAGACGACCGGACTCTTCTTCTAGTCTAGTCCGGAGACCTAGGGTTTTCTGGACCCAAATTCAGGTCGAGGGGGTAAAGGACCACGATGTTAAAACTCGTTTAGGATTCGGGACACTCGAAGGAAGAACACGGAGACTACACGTATACTGATCAGGGGGTTTGACGAGATAAATAAAAAGTCTGGTCAATTAATAGTCGGAGGTTATAGTAAGTATTAAATCAATAATACAAATCAAATAGTAAATAGAAGGATTTCTTGTCTTGGAAGTTCTCCTTCTCTAAAAACAGTTCAAATGAGTGACGACATAGGGATCGTAGGTCTTGTCATAGAGTTTATGGACGAACTTATGAAAAAATTTTTTGTTCTCAAGGTTTAACAAAGAATCTACCACTATATTTAATTTACTGTTTTGTCACCTTTTGTAGACCGTGTGTTTCTAACAAATAAAGAAGGGAGAGGAAAATTTGAAAAGTTTCTTGACAAACCGAAAAATAAAAAAATTAGAGTATCTCAAATCTTGTCTTTTTTACATCCCCCACCCCCCCGTGTCCCCTTTACGTACCAGGTCAAGAGTCGGAGTCCCTTCCATAGTAAAAAACGGGGGTAAAATCTTAATTCCGTTGACTTCTTCCGACTCGCGACTTCTTAGCTACGAAAACTTGACACCACAACGTCTTCTGAGAAGACTCGGGGAACCTGACGTTCCTCTGGTTGGGTCAATTAGAAATTCCTCTAGTCAGGACTTATAAGTAACCTTCCTGGCTACGACTTCGAGGTTATGAAACCGGTGGATTACGCTTCCCGACTCAGTGACCTTTTTCTGGAACTACGACCTTTTCCGACTCCTGTTGTCCTCTTCCCCCACTGTCTCCTACTCTACCAAGCTACCGTAGAGGTTGAGTTGCCAATACTCAAACTCGTTTGAGACCCGCTGTCACTTCCTGTCCCTTCGGACCGTTCGACGTCAAGTACCCCAACATTTCTCAGTTTGTGTTGACTCGTGACTTGTTGATTTAAAATCTCTTCATTCACTATATAATCAGAGAATTGCGACGACCCTTTTTTTTTACGGTATTTACATCATAGAATTTTGTGTTTTAATAATAGAATATCTAAGAACTCCTCTCTACAGTCTTACCCAGGATACCCCGACTTTAATTCCACAACCGTTCTGACACAAGGAAGAACTCCGAGATCCCTTCTTAGACAAAGGAACAGAAAAGGTCGAAGATCTTCCACTGGGGGGTGGAAGGAATCGAACCTCAGCTTAGAGAGACTGGAGACGAAGGTAGTACTGTAGAACAGAGACTAGAAGAATATTTCTGACCCACCCGGGTGGACTTTTTAGGTGATAAAGAGATCGAGTTCTAGGAACTGGGTTACTGTGGACGTTTCAAGGGAAACAGTTCATTCCATCGTATTTAAGGACTCTATTCCTACACCTGTGGTAAACTCCTCGACAATGAGACGAGGTAAAAGGGGGTTTTACCGTGTCATTTACTGTTTCTCTCCTGGTGATGGGTCCCAAGGACGGAGTACTGTCTTAGGGAAGGTTGTGACCTCAATGGAGAGATGTTTAAGTGCCCGAGTGTACACACATGTGTGTGTCATCTCCTATATTGGCATTCTTTCGTCCTCGGGCGGTTCCCGTCTCCTGGTCCTACTTCCAGAATCTCATTCGGACTCTAATGGGTCCAAGAGACGAGGATGGGAGGAGGGGTTCACGGCACGTTAGACGAACTTGTAGTCGGTCTTCCCCGCATGAGTGTCACGTGTACGGTACTCCAAGAGTCACGGGGTACCTAGAACTGGAGTAAGAGGTAAGAAAGACTGTAAATTTTGTCATTTGACGATTCTGAGTAAAGAAATCACTACTGTCTTAAGATGTTGACTTTTCTTTGTGATCCTCTAGTCCTTTCAGATAGCACTATGGTCGGACCCGACGAACAGTTGTTGTCTACGGTGGTAGATCATTATGCAAAATGATATGTGTGGGATGTAGGGGGAGGAGGACGAGTCGGTCAGACAGACTTGGTAGGGGACCCGTGTACAGTGTTCTACGGAGATAGTAAGTGTAGAAGTACTTACGGTCCGACATTTCAGGAATTTCCGTTCTTGGTACTTTTGTCAAAAGTTAGAAAAAAGTAAGAATGGACCGTAGAGGGAACGATGTTCAAGGTGACGTAAGATCCGTTTGACTCAGACCAGTCTGTCTACAGCGGTCCTCGACCCCAGTGACCTGACCCACTACCGTCCGTTCCCAGGTTCTGTCGTCTTCCAAACCAGACCCAACCACCCGAGACGACTCGACCAGTCCCTCCTCGTTCCTTCATTGAGGTCTACGACTCGTCGAGGACCCCGGGCGACCTTTGACTCTTGATTGCGTACCAGGAAGGACCAAGAGTCCCGGAGGTGTCACTGGACCCCGAAACCTCTACCAGTACACACCTACTCCCAAGGTCCCGTCGCCCTCCCTCACCGTACAGGAGGTGAGGAACTAAATTGGAGACCACAAGTAGAAAGGAAGGTGTAATTCCATGACAATCGTAGACAGAGTTGAGGGTGGATTACAGGGGTGGTCGTAGGAGAGCACCTACACGGGAAACGGAAGAGGAGTCCCTTTTCCGTGTGTCAGGTCCCTCCTCGGTTAGTAGTGTTGGATTGACGATTGTCGTTCGGTCCGACTTTGGTGGTTCCGCTTTGAGGGATAATCCGTCGACACATGTTAGTGAGTCGACTTGATTACTTGGTGAGATTACGGATTTGTCAATAGAGGGGGATCTTTTCCCTGTTGGTCACCTGTCTGTTACACCTCTTGTCTGTTTGACTTTGCATCCCTTTCGGTGTTGTCATGTACTCTTGATACTCCCTCGTTTGGGGAAGGTCGTGTGTTGAGGTCTGACTGTCCTCTTAAACGTCAGCTGGAAAGTATAAACCCACTAACGCCCTTTTACTATGGTGTCAGAAGTTCAAAGTTTTCCGAGGTACGAGATTATTCTTGAGAAGTGTGGAACCAGGTTCCCTTCTATTTCTAGAACCTTTTCTCCGAGGGACTACGGGTACTGACATGGCCGACGTGTGTGGGTGCAGACACCCAAGGTGATCTTACACTCGTTCCCTTCTCCTGAGCTCCTACGATGACGAGAGAGTACATGTTTTTGGTACCATGGGTGACGTAAGAAGACACATGTGTGTGTCTTTTTTTGAGCCGAAGAAAGACATAATCTCCGAGACCTAGAAGGAAGACGAAACTTTTGTCAGAGTCCCGGAGTACGTTTGAAGTGTCGGTGGATGGCCCATGGTGTAGTGGAGTGAAGTAAAGGAGACATTCCGTCCACGACGGACTTCAATAGAAGAGACCAAATGGACAAATGACGGACAAGGGGTGTCCTCTTGTAGTCGAGGTGCACCTCTGACAAGTGGTTCGTCGGGGTTATAATTCGTGCCAGTTACGGTACGCCGTTCGCTTTTGAACTTCATTGACTCGACTACCTTTTGTGTCGTACTCTTTGGATCCAGATTGAAGAGTTCACTGAACTCAGAGTCATTAGGGTCTCGGAAACTTCCTGAATGGGAGTTCATTTCGAGTCTGTTGGTGGAAAGTTTGGTCGACCACTGAAGTTTACGAGATTTCCTTTTGTTAAAGAGTGGAATTACGACAGATTGAAACCGGTGACAATAATTGGTCTGACGTGTGTATACCCACTCCCGAACACACAGGTGCGTTAAGGGGTGAAGAAAACGGAAAAGTGTGGACATGTGCGTGTGAGGACGTACGTGTGTGTTCAGAAGGGAGGGAATGAGGATCAGTCTGTCTGAAACGGTCCGGGTCGCCCAAGATAACGACCTGAAAAGACAAGAAAGGAGAAGATTCTAAGGTGGAATGAGTGTAGAAAGAAAAAAATGTGGAAGATTCTTTTCGTCGTCGAGGGACTTCTTACCTCAGATTGTAGTAAACACTAGCGTCGAGAACGTCTCGACCGACCCCAACATCGGTAGAGACGACCCCTGGGTCCACCCTGTGTTCCAGTGCAGAGTCGGCCAGCCCACTCCGTCGCTGGAGCCGGGTGGACGACCGCCCCCCGCCCCCACCCCGACCAGTCCGACTCCTCATTTTGTCAGGTCGAGGGACCCACCGGAACCTCGTGTCGGGACGAGTATGAAGTTCCCACTTCTCCTCGGTGGGGAACGGAGGGAGAAAAGGAAGTGAACGAGTACTTGAGTTGTGGTTGACCTACAAGGACTATTAAAATGTCAGGAGTCTGTCTCCCCTTGTCTGGGAGAACATGTCTCGATGCTAGTTGTTGTAAGAGTAGTGGTAGTTTACGGTTCACAGACACCCCCCAAATATGTTCAGCCTGCTTATCAAGTTTCACCGACTTAAGTCTGGAGTCTTGTGGGGTGTGACTGAATAAGTTAAACACGAGAGGTTTTCCATGGACTTAAAATTTTTGTCCGTATACCCGTCATCCCGTTCGAAGGGACCAACCGAGTCGCCATTTGTTAGATGGACGGTTACGTCCTCTGCGTCCGAGTTAGACACCCAGTCCTTCTCGGGTACCTCTTCTCTTACCGTTGGACGAGGTCATAAGAATGGACCCTTTAGGGTACCTGTCTCCTCGGACCGTCCGATATCTGGTACCCCAGTTTTTCTCAGCCTGCACTGAACCGTTGATTTGTCGTGATACACGTTGTCGTAAAATTTTAGACTTCCTTTTTACACTACAGGTGTCTTTCAGAAACCTTAAGAAACGAAATCGATCATTGTCTCAAAACACCACTGTTTTTTATGTATTTTTTGGTGACCCTATCACTTATAAAGAAGGTTTTTGACAAATGGTGAATGTGTACACACGGTAGTCTCCTTCTTCGTCCTCCGTAAACCTCAGTGAATTAAGGTTCGTCCGATAATGTGAGCAAAACAAATACCCGGAGTGGGTACTTCATTAATCTGTCCACGGGAAGACAATTTCATGTTCACTGAAGGGCGGAGGATGTTGACTCGAGCAAGTTAAAGGAATTCGAGGACTGTCTACAGCCCACTGTAATGTATTTACTCTGACACAGGGAGACGAGGAGTTTTGGAAGTTTACCGAGGGATAGATTAAGTCTTATGTTAGGATCCGGGAGTATCCTCGACCCTTCCGGAGTCCGTTGGACCAGAGGGCATTAGGGGACGGGGGTGAGGTAGAGACAGTCTACGTTGGGAACGGTAGAAGAGTTCTATTGTGTGTGGGAGGGTAGAGGAACCCGGAGTCGTGTACGACAAGGAAGACCGAGCTATAACAAAGAGACCTACACGCGTTCGGAAAGAGGGAGTAAACTAAGTCCAGGGACGACTGTATAGCGGAGTCGTTTCTTCGGAAAGGACTGGGGAGTTTTGCACAGTATCGCAATGGGACGGGAGAAGAGGAAGGAAGTGAGACGGGTATACGGTGCGGGAACGGTCTTGCGGAGTCCCTTCGAGGGAGGGTCACCGTACGCAGAGGGGGCTAGTCGCATGTCCTCTCGGACAGGCCGAGTGACGACGAGGAGCCACGGGTCTGCTCCCGGACGGACACTGTGCCCTCTTCCACGGGTCGTTGAGGACAGGTTGACGACTCACCTACACTCGTTAACGACGGAATCGTGTCTTTTCTGAGTCGACAAGGACCTTACCGTCTCTTTCTTGTCTTTCTCCGTCCTCCTCCCTGTTCACGGCCGGTGGGTCAAAACGGTCTTCAACCACCGTTTTACACAACTCACTGTACATAAATTGTTCGTAGGGTCCCATGTATACTATAAATCCATAATTAATTACTTGTGGTCTTGATCCAGTGGACCAATAAAGGAAGGAAGTTGTTCGAAAAGGACTTACGCATCCTCCCTGACTCAAGTAAATACGAAAGACGTCAAAGGTCGTTTCTCCTTTGTAGTGAGGGTGGAAATCTTCAAATAGTAAAGTTTTAATTTTTCTGTCTTTACTCCCGTTTAGGTGTGTCGAGACTCACCTGTTCCCCGGTGTGTACGTCCCAGTTGTCTCAGTCGCCTGTGTGTGTGTCTCAAACATTTCGACCATAATCGCCCGCATCAGCCGTACTACGATCTAGGTTCCTTTCTCTCGCCCATAGGGTCTGTCTTACCCCCCTCCTTCTGCACTTCTCGGTGAACGCTGCATTTCCACCTTTCTTTCGCCACTACGACTCTCCCGGTCTACGCGTCACTCCCCCTTACTCGACGAAGACCTGTCCACCTGCGCCAAGACGTGGTGTCCGAACGCTCCCGAGGCACGGAAGACTTTGCAAATAAAGTTAGAGGTTAACAAATGACTTTCGGGTGTACATGTCCTTGTCGTCCTTCGTGTCCACCATCCCAAAATTCAGGGGTGTCACTACCTCTTGTCGAGTGTCGTCGTCGTCGCCTGTACAGGACCTGCGAGGGACCACGGGACTTGGGAGACACGTGAGGTGCGGACGTAGACGGGTAAATTAGGAGAGTTGTTATGGTCCTCCACCCGTGATGACGGGCGAAGATCTACTCCTTCGAGACTCTCCAATGGTTTGGGCTCCAGTAGGTCGAGATTCTTGACTCCAGTACTAAAGTTAGTCGTCGAACCAGGTTTGGGGTACGGGAAATGTTTATGAGGTGACGTGGAGGTCTGTGGTCCCTAACGTTGCTCCTGATGTCAGAAGTCCTTACGTACGACTGTTCTTTAAAAACTCGGTGAAGACTCATCCTCTCTGTCAGACCCTCTGCCGTAAACCTACGGTGTCACTATTCTAAAGACCCCGTAAAGTGTCTGTGTTTCTTTGTCTTCCAGACTTCACTCCCGACGGGACCTTTCGGACCTGGTCCAGACCTTGTCTCTTCGTGTGTCTGTTGCTCCCTGTTGTGTCCGTCTCTTGTCTGGTCCCGTCCCTCTCTGGACTGGAGTTAGTCCGTCAGCCTCGTCGGGGGGCGGGGAGGAGGGGGTTGTGGGCGTTTCGTTTACTCCCAAAACCTATACGTTGTCGTCGTTTCACTCTCTCCTCGTAGGGTCCTTCTCTTTTCCGGGTGTTTTTCTCTTTTCCGGTACTTGGTCCCCTGTCCGCCGGGTCCCCGCGTTCTCGACTCAAGTAGATGGGTCCCTACCCCTAAAGAATCTTCTACGTCACCTTTCCTGTTTTCCCCTTTTCTGGTAAACCCCTTAGCTAAACTTTCCAGACCTTACGTCCAAACCTGTTTCTCCTTTCGTTTCCACAAGTCCCTAGTGTCTCCTTCCTCTTGTCCAGGGTCCGTCTCGGTGTGTCCCTCCCCGACGACTCCGTCTCCGAGGCCTCGACCTTGTGATGGGGTCTGCTACCCCAGGTCCATGTCTGCACCTCTGATGTCCCTCTCCCTCTTTCAGGGAACTTTACTCTCCGGTCTCATAACGACTCCTGTAGTTGCTATATGAACTCGGTTTTGTCCGCACGCCCCTCTAATGTTCAACGGTCCCAGTAGTCACTTGGTCCTCGTGATACCGGTCACCCCTCTCGTTTTACTGGGACTTACACACGGCCCTTTACCGATTTCACTAGGTCACTCCTGGTCTGACTGGGACTGGGTGCTGACCGGGAAGACGGAGGTCCAAGGACGAGATACGAGGGGTGGGGCGGGGGAGGGGTGTGAGGTAGGTTTTACGGCGTCGTTGCCGGTACGGGAGTCCTGTTGACGTTTGCCGCGTGAGGTCGTCGGGTGCCAGAGGGCGTCGTGGAAATTTACCGGTACAGACGTGTGCACATCTTTTTACGCGGACATGAGACGGTGAGTACCAGACATTTTATAGGAGGACGGAAGCCATTAGAGAACCAAATATTTGATACGATTACTCTCCCGGAGTATTTGTTGTAATTATTACTTTATGTTCTGTACCTCGAGTAAACTATTTTATAAGTAATTTCCAAATTAATTTAACTTTTTGTTCTGTAACTAAAAACGTGTTCCCTTTTGATGTCTAAACTTCTTAATCTCTTAGGGTGTAGACAGTGACAAGTCTTCGAAACGCATTAAGCACGTCACCGTCGCACGTTTTACCTTTTCATGTGTGCCCACGGAAAGGATACTTTACTTTCCACAAGAGGTTTTTTGCACTCGTACTGTTTTATAATTAACTCTGGAAAAGAGTGTAAAAGAAGGTCTTCTCTGGAAGTGAAGAAAAGGGGGTGTTTCCTTTAGTCTTGGACAATATCAAAATGTATACGTAATATATGGAGATTGACACTTATCAACCTACCTAGTTGAGTTATTTAGTAATTCAATGAAGTTTCAAGGTTAAAAAAACCTTACTAAAGAGTCACCGTAATTTATTGAAATTCCAGTCTTTTACGGACCAATTTTTAAGTATGGAGGTTTAGATCTTCCACTTTTTCTCAACGGCTCCGTCTTCCGTCACCAGGAGTGTGTCCGGAGACGGAAGAGACCCACTTCATTCCGAAGTGGGCGACTGGACACAGGAAGAACCGGTCCCGAGAGGTTGAGACGGTCTCTGTTTTCTTACGACTTGGTCTCCGGGTCTCGGTAGTCAGTGGAGGTGGTGAAGTGACCTAACAGTATTGGAGACACTTCGTGAAGAGACGAGGGGTTCGTCCTCCTCGTAGGGGAAGAGTTGTGCGGGGGGTGGTACGGATCTTGAGTGTGTTTCGTCTCGAGTGGGAGTCACGATTACCAGACACAGTAGAGATGTGTCGATACTCCGAGGTCGGGGTCCGAGGTTGGTCCTGACGCAGACTCAGTGCAACTACAAGGAGCACCGTTGTCTCCACGACTCGGTCGTGGTTACTCCCCCCACAAAGGAGGGGTCCGAGAGACTTATAGAGTTTCTCCCTCAAGAAAGTTTGGGTCCTCCCGTTGTGAACCATCCAAAGTCACTCTCTCTGTACATCCACAACAGGGACGTTCAGGTCCCGAGAGCGACTACACTTGGTGACCGGCAGAGGTATTGTTGTCAGTGTTGTGTACACGTATGAGCCCTCAGTGTTTTCCGTGGGAGACCCATAGATAGGTTTCTCAATTTGATGTTAAAGTTATACACTATGTTCATAAAGTCTTAATAAAGATTAACACGACATAAGAGGATGAACCCATTTTCTTCGGTATTTTTTCAACAGTGGAGTCTCTGGGACACGGTCGTAAGGAAGTCGGTTGGTAACGTTATGGGTCTATAGTCTCATTCAAGAAAACAACCAAGGTGAATGGATGACCTAAAGGGAAAACGTGAAGTCCCCGAACCGACTCTGGACTCCTTGTCGGAAATGATTTGACAGAGGTCTACACTGTTATTGAGCGAAATTCGAGATCAAGGATTATTTCCTTACTCTTCTGTAGGGCGAGTTCTACGTACCATTTTGTTGTGTCTTATACCACTGGATTCGGTACGGGTGATAAAGTTGCTAAGTGAAACACAGCCACTTAAGGTTTCAGTGCGGAGATCGGAACTCGGGTGAACAGATTCGAGGGTGGGTTAGTGAGGTGAATCATAAAATGTCCTTAGAGTTAGAGCCGTGTAGGGTTTGACTCCGGTACTAGGGTGAGAGGGACGGTTATGGCCGGGAAAGGGGGTCCCAAAACATTGAGTCTTTTACTAGGATCGTGGGTAGGTTCGGACTTAGGACGTTCAGACAGAATGAAAGGGGGGAGGTAGATGGCACTGGTCTGTTAGGGTTTGACGAGGAGTGAGAAGACGAGTTACCGAGAAGAGAGAAGGTGAAGACAGGTTGCGGTGACAGTGACTGTAGTAGGTCAGTCCAGTCGACGAGTCAGTGCAAGTTGAGAAACACTGGGGTACCTGATGTCGTGCGGTCCGGAGGGACAGGTAGTGGTTGAGGGCCTCAAATGAGTTTGAGTACACGTAGTTCGACCACTACGGTAGGTTGGTAGAGTAGGAGACAGATGGGGAAGGGGAGGGTGGAGGTTAGAAAGGGTCGTAGTCCCAGAAAAGGTTACTCAGTCGAGAAGCGTAGTCTATCGGTCTCATGACCTCAAAGTCGAAGTTGTAGTCAGGAAGGTTCCTTGTGGGTCCTGACTAGAGGATATCCTACCTGACCGACCTAGAGGAACGTCGGGTTCCCTGAGAGTTCTCAGAAAAGGTTGTGGTGTCAAGTTTTCGTAGTTAAGAAGTCCCGAGTCCAAAGAAATATGAGGTTGAGAGTGTAGGTATGTACTGATGACCTTTTTGGTATCGGAACTGATCTACCTAAAAATAACCGTTTCAGTACAGAGACGAAAAATTATACTACAGATGGAACCGGTATTGAAAGGAAGGTTCCGAGAAAATTAAAGTACCGACGTCAGTGGTAGACGTCACTGAAACCTCGGGGGTTTTTATTTCAGACGGTGACGAAGGGGTAGATAAACGGTACCTTGGTCTACGGTACTAGAAGCAAAAGACTTACAACTCGAAATTCGGTTGAAATAGTGAGAGTAGTTCTCCGAGAAATCAAGAAGTGAAATACGGTATTCCCACCACAGTAGACGTGTAGACTCCAATAACTATAAAGAGGACCGTTAGAACTAAGGTCGAACACGAAGTAGGTCAGGTCGTAAAGAGTACTACATAAGGTGTATATTCAATTTATTCGTGCCACTGTTATATGTCGGAACTGTATGAGAAAAAGGATAAACCTTGGTCAGACAACGAGGTACAGGCGAAGATTGACAACGAAGGACTGGACGTATGTTCAAAGAGTTCTCCGTCCAGTCCACCAAACCATCAGGGTAGAGAAAGTCTTAAAAGGTGTCAAACAACACTAGGTGTGTCAGTTTCCGACACCGCATCAGTTATTTCGTCTTTATCTACAAAAGGACCTTGAGAGAACGAAAAGGCTACTAGGTCGTCTACAACCGTTAACCAAGGAGACGGAAAAGATTTTGGTCGAACTTGTAGACCTTCAAGTGTAAAGTTCATGACAACTTCGGACCGAACCTCTTAAAACTCGTAATAAAATGATCAGACACTCTACTCACATTAAAACGTCATCAAACTCGTAAGAAACCGTAACGGAAAGAAACCTTAACCTTACTTTTGACTGGAAAAGGTCAGGACGCCGGTGACGACTCAAAAGGTTTAAACGACCGTATAACACACGTCGTGAAAGTGTCGTAGTAGAAAGTCCTAAACTTTATCAAGTTGACCTTAAGGTAGTGGAGGTGATCGAAATAAGTATCACTACGAAGGATTCCGGGTGACCTGAAGTGTAAGGTCCTACAGACCGAGATTTACCCACTAGTATAGTAGTACTCATAGACCCTCGAGAAAATAGACCCACTAGAATAGTAGTACTTCTAGAAAAAACATGTCAAGAAGAACACATAAGAACGGTGGAGAAGAATTATAGAAGACGAAGACAATCCAGGTATGGTAAAGACAGGAAATAACACGGGTAGAAACGTACTTTACAAGGGAACGATCGAGATTAAAAGAACTCCGCTAGAGTACAATGGTAATAAAAGGGGGGAGACTTGTTGAGGTTGTCAACGTGTTGGTCGAGGGATCGAAAAGGAAAAAATAAAAATAAAATAACTTTATGTCAACTATATGTTGTAACACAAAGTACCCATGTAGTTTCACTAAGTCGATATGTCTAAAAAATTCAAAATTAAAATAACCACATGTCAACTAATCCGATTAAGAAAGAACAAAGTAAAAACGGGAAGGGGGTTATCCATAGGTGGGACAACAGTTTCGGTGAAAAGATTTTGTGTTCATTTGGGGGACGGATTTTGGGAAGTCTCCGAAGAGTGTCGGGAATCTGTTTTAGTTTCTAGTATTCCGGGAGACATTCTACTGGAACACCAGGAGTAGGGACCGAGTTACGAACAGATCAATGTGTTTCGAGGTAGATTAAGGGACTTGTACGGTGTGGGACTTAGTAGTATAGATAGAAGTATGGGAGAGGAGTGAATTGTTTTCGGTTGGGTCGGAGGTACAGAGTGAATGTGTGGTGACAGAGTCCCGTCGGGTGGGTTGGGGGTCTGATCAATCCAGGAAGAAGGATATAGGGAGTCACAGAATCTAAATAGGACCATAAATAAGTTACAGAAAGAAGAGTCAATCTGACATTCACAGTACCTCAATTTCTGTCTCGGACAGACCAAAAGTTAATTTCGTACGTCCAAATCAAGTTAACGAGTCATCGAGCATTCATTGGAACCAGTTCCTGGAATAATAGAAATCCAGAATTGAAAGGGTGGACATTGTGTCTTTATAAATTATTGGTGGACAGTTTAGGTCTCCCAAATACCTTTACTACTCATTCTGTTGGATTCAGAAATCAAGTCAGATTTCAAGTACTTCTAGACATGTCGTTACATTTCCTATAATTTATGTATATTACATAATAATCTAGATAAATAACGTCAATCAAAAGTATTACGATTTAGTCAGAGGTCAAGAGTATTTATACAAAGTCCCCGGTGTCCCTTAAAATTTTTCGTTTCTCCCAATCAAAACGAAACGATAGAAGATACTATACGTAAGAATAGTAACCACTGTGACGTCCCACTTCTTAGAAACGGAGTCTCTCTTAGTTCTGTTAGTTTCTTTATCTACTCTTCCTATGGTTATTTATTCGTCTTCTCCAGGGAACCTTCATCCTCGATAACCAGAAGGTTCCCCTCTTTTGTCTTACCTCCGTTCCTTTTTTTTTTTTCACCCGTTTAGGAGGGAAGAGACACACTTAAGGACACCGACTACGTGAGCGGCACCCCAACAGGGTCGGGTGCTCCTTGGCCTCGGGAAGGGGAGCGGGACTGGGTCTCGGGCGGCAGTCTACTCCTACGAGTCCTCTGAAGTCGCCGGTCAGACAGTGTGCGTCCAGGACGTGTCACACCCCCGATGAAACGGGGACTTAGAGTTGGTGTCGACCTGGACGAATTTGGTTCACGTCCCCTCTTGTTTCCTAGACCTTCCTCATCTTCAAAGGGCTCCGTCCCCGAGGTCCAGTTCCCGAGGTTGCCCAGGTGCCCCCAATAGTGACGTCCGAGATTGGATCCGGAGGGCGGTGGGCGGACACACTCGAAGGGAAAGGAGGAGGCACCTCGTTCTTACTGTACCGGGCGACCCGGATGGAGGGGCCCGACGACAGTTCCAGTTTGTCCCTCTGACTTACGTGAGACACTTTCCATTTCAGGGTACGAACCCACTCCGTCGACGGTAGGAGAGGGTCCCCCGGGAGAGGGGCCGTCCCTCGTTCGTTCACCCACCGAGGCCCTCCGACATGGAGTTCCTTCGAGGCGGGGGTCGGGGTCACCCTTTAGCGTGAGGGGGTCTGTTCCACAAGTGAGAGAGGGGTCGAGTTTAGTCCACAAGTTAAGTACACTGTGGTTATTTTCGTGTAAGTCCTCCATCTTAGTGTTTCGTCCGAAACGTTCACGACACTACTTTTATCCAGTTGGACGAAACTCTAAGTTTGGACCGGAGTTGGGACTAAAAAAAAAATTCAGTTTTTTTTAAAAAATCTCTGTTACGGTTAACAAAACCGTAGTCCTAACGTTCACCCGGTCCACGGAGACGATTCTTCGTCTAGATGTGATGTGTGACACCTACTTACGGGGTCGGACTGAGGGTCTTAGGACCGAGGGGTTCACGTTTAGGTCGAGGCTCTCGTTGTAGAGGGGTCCGTCCCTCCTTCGACACGAGTGGTCTCAGCAGTCGGGACCCAAAGTGGAAGGATAAAGATGAGCAATATAAATTGAACACTTCGTTCGTAAAATCGTCTTCAGATCCACACTAATCTATTTCCGTGCACTTCTGCCGTCGAGACTGGGTGTAATTTTTACTTAATTCGTCGAAGTTAACTGTGTGGGGAAAGAAAATTTTTGTCTTTTTCACCATCTTCGTATTTCTGCTCTGTACTTAATTCAAAAGAGTAAGAAGTCTTTTCGGAGTTCGTGTCTATATGAAACCCCTAAAAACGATAACTCTGTAATATAAAAAGGGGGTTCAGGGAGGGTCGTGAGGCCGAAATATTTGGTCTTGATTCTCGGAGAGTATCTCTGTAGATGCGTGACACCGTTCGTCCTTCCGTCTACACGAAACGTCTATGTGTAAGAAAATTCGGATAGTAATTCGTTTCTGTGGTCCTGATGTCGAGGTCTTTAGGTGACTTGTTGTTTAGAAAGTCAGAAGGTACTTATAGTTTCTTCTCGAGGAGAAACTGGAAGTTCCTCGAATGTCGATTCGATCCCTTGTTTTGGGGGTTTCGTTAAACCTGTTACTTTTTCGTTTAGTTTCTACTCGAGGGACTCTTGACCCTGATTCAGAAAAAAAAGGACGTGAGGACAGAACCCCGAAAATTTACAACCTATCACTTCCCTATCTACCTACCTACCCTACCTGTCCGTCTACTACCTTCCCCGATATTTACGTTATTGCTAATTTCTACCTTTGTTCACCATTTCTAAGACGTCCAAATCTTCTTGTCTTTCTTTTATCCGCTTGAAGGAACCACCGGGTCACCAATGCTGAGATGAATCATCACGTCTCCTGCACCCAAGTTAAGGACCAGTCTCTTAATTCTAAGGTGTACAGAGTCTCGTTGATTCGGGAGTCCTACGTTGATGACTCGGACACACGGTGTCGATCAGTCAGACACGTGGTGTTACTTCTAGGACACACGGTATTGATTCTGGTCTGTGTCGTTTATGCATTCATTTATTTAATTTTTTTTTAAAAAAATTCTATCTTTTATTCTCGTAGAGGTTTCCTCGTCCTCGTTGTAAAGGTTAGTAGAGGGTGGGATGGTGACGTCGGGGGTGGTCGTGAGTAGAGTTTTTGTGAAATCCTGTACTCGACCACGATGTCGGAAGATCTTCCGAGAGAGTTCCATTCTAGATGCACGTAGACAAGTGAGACGTATACAGTCTACCAGTCACTCGATGGTTTCCTTACTCTTTCTCTGTTTACTCTCGCAAGTACTCTCGCTGTTTACCCCAGGGTCTGGGTAGACCTAATCCTGGATGGGATGAACCGAACAGTAGGATCTTGTAGTGTGTGGTATCAATGACAGAAAGAGTCTCTCCGGTGTAGGGAATTGTTCACTTTTAGTTTACGAAAGAAACACGGAAAGGTTTTTCCTTTTTTTACTGGATTTTATTGGTACTTCTCTGGGGGAGGAGAGGGAACTAAAGGGGGTACCACGATATTTCGTCGGATATAGTCCACCCCTGTGTTTACTGCGGTGGTGGTGTCGAGGCTCGACGGGGGGGTTACTCGGGGTTGAACGTGTCGATGAATTGTCTTACGACTCCACCAACAGAAAAGTATGACAAGTACCCCAGAGTACAACAACATCAGGGAACCTGACGTTCCTCTAGTTTGGTCAATCAGGATTTCCTTTAGTCAGGACTTATAAGTGACCTTCCTGACTACGACTTCGACTGTGAGGTTGTGAAACCGGTGGACTACGTTTCTTGACTGAGGAACCTTTTCTGGGACTACGACCCTTTCTGACTTCCGTCCTCCTCTTCCCCTGTTGTCTCCTACTCTACCAACCTTCCATAGTGGCTGAGCTACCTGTACTCAAACTCGTTCGAGGCCCTCGACCACTACCTGTCCCTTCGGACCGCACGACGACAGGTACCGCAGTATTTCTCAGACTGTGTTGACTTACTGACTTGACTTGACTCCACCAACGGTCGCGGGACGGGAGACGACCCGTGGAGTACAGGGGGACCGTCTCAAGGACTGGTACTTTTCACGTCTGAGCGGTTCGTCTTTCGGGGTCTCCCCACAGGGTTGACCATCAAAACGTCGGTGTCCTCCGGAATGTGAGATTGAGCTCGTGTCCGATGACGGCCGTGTTCGACAAGAGTTCAGTTCCTCCCCACTCGACTCCAACGGCTCGTACAGGGGGTGGGAGAGGGTCCTTGTCCGTTTCTCCGTGTAAACCCAGGTCAGGGGAAAGACGTTAGTGTCCAAGATTCACAAGAAACTCACTTCTCTCGAGTCTGACGTAAACCGTCCATGTCCCGTCTGTCAGGGTCGGGAGTCGACCAGGGACACGACTCGTTCCTTTCCGGTCCATCTCCCTGACTGTAACCTTGACAGACGGGGTGTCCCGGTCGGAGGTCTAGGAGGTCTACCGGTCTGCCAGAGGTTTCGGGTGAGTTGGTGTCCCGTCGTGTGTACACCTGGTTCTAGGGGTCGTCTCGGTAAAGTAAGGGACTTCTCTGTAGTGTTTACCGTGCACAGACTCCGGTTCAAGACCCGGTCCACCACCCCGACCCTCTACTGTGTCTCTTCTTCCCCAGTGTCAAGACGAGTGATCCCGTTCCTGGACTCTGGTCACCCACACGGACTCTTCTCCCTTCTGAAAGGGTGACTTGTCTTGAGGGAGGGTTATTTGAAGGATACTGGACTCTCAAAAATTTTACTCAACAATTTTGATTAGGTGTACGGTTAGAAGAAGGAAGATCTGACATTCCACGGAGTGAAAAGTTCTCTTTGTCTCTGAAGACTTTTAACCTCCCTTTTTTGACGTGTGTCTATGCTTTAGCACGTGGGTTAACGTACGTCAAGGGTCTAGTGAACTTTGGGTTACCGTCCGTGGTTCTCCAGGTACCCGGGAACCAGTTCTCGGGACAAGGTTTCCTCTTGATCAAGGTGGTCGACCGGTCCGGTGACCGTGGTGAACATGATCCAGGTTATGTGTTCTACTCCGTCCACCAGAAGTTCAGGGGAGGATGATTCTGTTTGTGAGTCAGACGAAGACTTCCAGGAGGACTGACGGGGGTCGCTCCTAGGTGGGGACTGGGAAGAGTAGAGTATGAATGAGGTGGACCTTACGAACAGGGACTTTGGAGGTTCTCAAGTTTCGGATTAGTAGGAAAAGTTCAACTCGAGTTTGTAAGGAGGAAAGTTTGGGTACGGACGAGTAGAGGGATGGGAGGACGGGACTCATAGTTCGTGACATAGACGGGGAGAGAACCCAAGGGTCAGTGATATGTTTGACTCAATATTGAAAGGATATATCTACAGTGGAGAGGAGTCTGAGAAGTTAATTTCCGTCTCCCAAGTGTCTACGTCTTCGGGGGTCTCCATCGGAGTGACCCCTGGAATACGTCCTTTACGAGTGTTCTGTTGGTGTCTCGTCCTCCTCCATCTAAATCTGTAAACACTCTCTCATTCCGTTCTGGTGGACTTCTTTCCTCCTGGGGAAAGACGATACGAAATTACCGTTCCTTTCTCTTTACAATCCTGTAGATTTACTTTTTGTGTCCTCTTATATAAGGGTGGTTCTACTCTTGGAATTTAGTTCAGGTCTCAGACACGGATGTATGTTTACTGCCATCGGTCCTCCTTCCGGGGCCTACACCTAGATATGACTTTTAGTCGTGCACCTCTCTTGGCAGGTTTTCGCGGTGACCCTTGTCGACGAAGTTCTACGAGTCCGAGATAGGAGTCTGTGTCGCCGCGGGGATTTGGGTCTCTGTTTCCGTCCAACTTGGTTCGTCACCGAACAGACGAGTTTCATGGTTGGGGTGCCTCCGGGGCTACGGACGTGAAATTGAGTAGTCGTCCCTCGTGTCACCGTTCTTCTGTGGTCCACTCCATGACCCAAAGTCGAGACGTTAGTAGGTCGAGACCCTGGACCCTCAGACGAGGTACGGGGGGTTGGGACTCCGGCATCAAAAGGACATAAATTTTACTCTTGTAAGTTAATATTGAGTCTTAGAAAGGTCGGGACTCCAAGGTCTTTAGATAACTCATAAATCGTTTATAGAAGAGACAGAGTGTAGTCTGTTCCGGGTCTCCTTCAATGTTTTCTTACAATTCTCTCGTGAGAAAGAAGAGGACCTTAACTGGTGACAACATCTAACGAAAACTTGACACCAAAACGTCTTCTGAGAACTCTCAGGGAACCTCACGTCCCTCTAGGTTGGTCAGGTAGGATTTCCTTTAGTCAGGATTTATAAGTAACCTTCCTGTCTACGACTTCGATTTTGAGGTTATGAGACCGGTGGACTACGCTTCTTGACTGAGTGACCTTTTCTGGGACTACGACCCCTGACTTCCGTCCTCTTCCCCTGCTGTCTCCTACTCTACCAACCTACCGTAGTGGCTGAGTTACCTGTACTCGAACTCATTTGAGACCCTCAATCACTGCTTGTCCCTCCAGACCGCACGACGTCAGGTACCCCAGCGTTTCTCAGTCTGTGTTGACTCGCTGACTTAACTTGACTATCTGACTTACAAACACAGGAGGTTTATAAGTAAACAACTTCCAGATTGGGGGTCACACTACCATTGACCCACCCTCCCCACGAAAGCCTCGATTTACAGGATTCTCACCTCGGGGGTACTTACCCTACCATGGGAATTTTTTCTCTGAAGTCTCTGGAGGAAAAAGTGTTTCACAACAAGACAGCGATTCAGTGTAGTCTGAGAAACACTGGGTTCGTGTGGTCCGAAGGGACAGGAAGTAATAGAGGACCTGAGACGAGTTTGAGTACAGGTAACTCAGCTACTACGGAAGGTTGGTACAGTAGTAGACAGTGGGGGAATAGAAGAACGGCAGTTAGAAAGGGTTGTAGTCCCAGAAAAGGTTTCTCGACCGAGAACCGTAGTCCACCGGTTTCATAACCTCGAAGTCGAAGTCGTAGTCAGGAAAGTTACCTATAAATCCCAATCAAAGGAAGTCCTAACTGATCAAACTAGAGGAAAAACAGGTTCCCTGAGACTTCACAGAAGAGGTTGTGGTGGTAAGCTTTCGTAGTTAAGAAGCCAAGAGTCGGAAGAAATACCAGGTTGAGAGTGTAGGCAAGTGTTTCACTTCTGTGTCGTTCTTCCGCGAACAGACGTTCGGTCCTTTACCCGAGTGGTCTGTAGTGTAGACGACCGTGGACCTGGGACCGGAAGAGTCGGAGGTCTGACACTCTTTATTTGCAACAGATTTAGTGACGTCTACCACTGACGTCGGTACTTTAATTTTCTGCGAATGAGGAACCTTCTTTTCAATACTGGTTGGATCTATCATATAAGTTTTCGTCTCTGTAATGAAACGGCTGATTCCAGGTAGATCAGTTCCGATACCAAAAAGGACCCCAGTACATACCTACACTCAACCTGACACTTCTTCCGACTCACGGTTTCTTAACTACGCAAACTTGATACCACAACCTCTTCTGAGGACTCTCAGGGAACCTGACGTTCCTCTAGGTTGGTCAGGTAAGACTTCCTCTAGTCGGGACCCTAAAGAAACCTTCCTTACTACGACTTCGACTTTGAGGTCATGAAACCGGTGGAGTACGCTTCTCAACTGAGTAACCTTTTCTGAGACTACGACCCTCCCTAACCCCCGTCCTCCTCTTCCCCTACTGTCTCCTACTCTACCGAGCTACCGTAGTGACTGAGCTACCTACACTCAGACTCACTTAGGCCCTCTACCACTACCTGTCCCTCCGGACCGCACGACGCTAAGTACCCCAGCGTTTCTCAGCCTGTGCTGACTCGCTGACTTGACTTGACTTGACTTGACTTGCGTGAGTCCGATATCATAAGTCATGTCGTCGGGTTCGACTGTCGTTAAATGAAGTCTTTTAATGTGTGTTTTTTATTGATAGTCTACTGACTTTAGTGTGGAGTGTACAGATACACGTGACACACACACTACACACACACACCCCCCCCCACCACACACACACACACACACACACACACACACACACACACACACACCACTCACTACGTACATAAAGACGGATCCTTTCCAATATTTAATAAGGTGTTCCAATTATCACCAATAGAACCCTGATGACTCATACCCATTAATGACAAAAGTATAAGTATGTAAAGACACTATAAGATTATAAGATGTGACTTCACATTTAGACTAAATAACTAGATCAATAGATACTTTTTATTTCGGTGTCAGGAGTCCCGTCTGACCCTTCATCCCTATATGTGTCACCGGTGTGTAAGTCATATTGACTTAAGCTAGGACAAAACCATTATTCTTGATCAGAAAGTTGCCCATGTTCTGAACTGAGAAGGTTCGTAAAGTATAGGAAAGAAAGGAGTGACAGACAGTGGTCTCGCCGCTGACCACTGAGGTGAGATGTTTCGTCCTGAGCCGATCTACGTCTGTCGTGTGGACCGGATGAATTTGTTCTAGAGGTCTGACCAATGTCTGGGTTGAGGTCTCGAAGATTGGGGATGAGTACCGTGAAAGGAAATGGCTGACGGTGAAGGAAAGGACTTGGTTATGGTTTAATAATGATACACAGTTAGACACGACTAGTGACCTCTGTCCCCTTCTCCCTCTTTCTCCTCCACCATTCCCCCTTCTCCTCTTACATCTTCCTTCTGGAACTCCTGATTTCCAGGAGTTCCTCTGTGCGTATGTGCTGATTCGTTACTTGAAGATGACCTTGCATTCTTTCTGTCCACATAAGGTGAGTAGACAAGGAGGGAAGTTGTTTGTAAATGATGGACGATGTGTGGTTGAGGACGTGGTCGGTGGTCCCTTATTTGTGGCTCGTTTTGTCTTTCTGGAAGTGTCGAAGGCCACAGTTTATTCCCGGTTGACTCCAATACACCGACGAACTCGTGTTTCGGCAGGGACGTGCGTCTTCAGTGTGAGATGTTTGTCACTGCCACAGAAAGAAGTCCGTCCAGTTTGTCCTAAGTAAGTCGACGTACAAATAAGTAAGTAGGTTGTTGTTCGTGGATGACACGAGTGTCGTTCTATGAACCCCCGCTCCCTCTTTGGCTCCTTGGTCGGTCCACAGATGTCATACAAGGGCTAAACTCCACGGTCCGGAGCACTCTCTCCGGGAATTGATTAGTCGCGGGTGTCTCGTCACGAGTGGTAGTGACGTCTTCCTCGTGGCTCTATTCTAGTTTGTGTAGTGGTAGTAGCTCCCGGTCTCTCGTGTTTTCCTTTGAAGGAAAAAGTGGATTGAGACACCCGGGAGGTTACTATTGTAGTGTATAAGGGGGTGTGAAGGGGGGCGGGGTCTTTTTTTTTTGTGACATAAATCTCACACCGTGTAGACCTACCGTGGTTTAATGAGGAAAGTATCTTTTCTGCGTGTTCAGTCTCTGTCGATAAAACCTACCGGTCCACACTCGTTGTCTGTGGTCCTCCCTCTTTCGATGTCCTCGGAGACATGAAGGGATCTCCGGTAAAAGATATTTTGATACTTTTCGACATGGTCAGATAGGGACTCTGACCTCACTTCAGGAGCCTAGACAAGGGTTCGGAGTGTGGGACCAGGGAGACCGGTGCTCGACGAAAGGGTTAAAGTTTTACGACGTCGTGTCGTAGACCTGTCGTGACGGAACTGGAGTACAGGAGCCTTGTCTTCACGAAACAGGTACAGACACGGTCTATCCTTAGTCATGTCATAAATTTCCAGTCTCGGTTTCCAGTTTTGGTGTGTGGGAAGAGTCGGGGTGAGGAGTTTTATGACGAATGTGGACCAACTCTGGGGTTTAAGTCCCGTTGGACCTGAATAAACTTTCTACAAAAACTTTTTAGTGATCCATTTATGTGTCTGTGCAATTAAAGACACAACTGACTTGTTTCCCTTCACGTAAGGGAGTACTTAGAAACATCTACTTTGTTGAATGACTTTAGAGTCTTTGCTTTAGTAAAGGATGTACCATTCTAAAACCCCCCTCAGTCGATAGTACGCCTCTTCCGCTACCGTGGGGTGAGGTCATGAGAACGGACCTTTTAAGGTACCTGTCTCCTCGGACTATTCGACGTCAGGTACCCCAGCGCGTGTAAGCCTGTGCTGACTCGTTGAAGTGAAAGTGAAAAGTGAAAGTACGTGACCTCTTCCTTTACCGTTGGGTGAGGTCACAAGAACGGACCTCTTAGGGTCCCTGCCCCCTCGGACCACCCGACGGCAGATACCCCAGTGTGTCTCAGTCTGTGCTGACTTCGTTGAATCTTCGTCGTCGTCGATAGTACATATTCCATAGAAATTGACCCCATGAGATATTATTGTTCAGGAAATTCATTTTCTTTAGTTTTATCCTTTAATGAATCCTTCTACAGAGTTCTAATTTATTTCACTTTACACTAACACTAATCGACTTCAAGTTCACTACTGAATGACAAAAATTGTACTAACGAACCAGGTAGACGAACTAAGGTCTTACAGAAAAGACCAATAAAATGTTAGTAACTTATTCGGACGGTTACAGTCGAAGTCGAATGATGACTCTTATTTTTATAATTCTGTCAGAGTATTTAAAGTCGAACTTTTTGGTCAGAATAGGTGGTCTTCAGGAGACCGAGTCTCCCATCGTGACTCGTACTACTCGTGGGTCTAGTTCCCGTCTTCGGTTGAGACCGAGGAGGGAGGGGTTGGGTAAGACAAGTCAGACGCCGAGTCCGAGTCGGTGTCCACAGACTACGTTCGGAGGGAGAGACAGAAGGGGCTCCAGGGACCAGAGAGAAGACGATTTAGTGTAGGGTGGAGGTGAGAGAGAAGAAGTGAGACCCCCTGTGCAGGGCTTCGGGTCGAGTCTGGCGATGGTGTAGTGGGATGACGTCCGATGTAGCAAGAGTCTCGGGTCGTGTTTTACTTTTACGTCCCGGGAAACAAAGTTTCAATGGTTCCCTACCCCTCTCCACCCTCCCTCCAAGTTCTCCCTCCCTTGTATACATGTGAGTACCGACTTAGTACAACTACAGACCGTCTTTGGTTGTGTTAAGATGTTAATAGGAAGTTAATTTTTTGTTTAACTAACTTTTCCTTTTTTCAACGATTCTTGAAAGTCTGTTGTCGTCTCGTAATCCGACGTGTACCCCGGGGCCCGTCGACGTCACCAGTGTCCGGACACTTCGGCAGGGACCTCTGGGTGACGGGTCTCGTAGTGTCGCTTGTAGACTTGGACTGGGGGTCCCAGGAGGTGACGGACGAGGAAGAGTAGAGGAGGAACACTCGGAGGACGGGGTCTTCGTTTCGACGAGTAGTGGGGTACCAGGGGAAGGTGGTAGGGTAGAGACGGCGACGAGCACGGGGAGTGATGACCCTTATGCTCATCTGCTGGGGCAGGGAGATCAGGAGCGGTCTGAGGATGTCTGAGGACAGGCTCACAGGCCCTGACTGTAAGAAGGAGATGATGTGACTCCTTGAGAAGAAGTGGAGACTTGCGGTGTGTGTCTCGGATCCTACTCGGTTCGAGGCAGGGAGTGGAGAGAAAGAACGGCGGGGTTGAACGAGGGATGTCGGATACGGATTTCGTGGAGGGAGAAGTCTGAGAGGGCGTAGGAGGGCGCCAGGAGGGGTGTCGGAGGGAGGAGGGGTTGTCGTGAAAGAGTATAAGATGAAGGACAGTGTCGTGGATGTGAAGTACTGGGTGGTGGGTGTGGTTGGCCGGACGTCTGCGGGGCTCTTTCCCCGAAAAGGGACGAGACAGGGTGGGAGAGTCCTGTGGGCTCCCAGAACAGACACCGTCTCAGATAGTAAAAACTGACTTGTTGTCTTTGTCTAAGACATTGGTGAGGGGAACGACACGGAGGAAGGAGATGTGTCTAGAAAAGTTTTGTGAAGTTTCAACGTCGATTCAGTTTGCTTTTCAAATACCTTCATAGTTTCTGTCTTAGTGGAATTTCTTCACCGAAATCTTGGTTGGATTTCTTCAACGTGAGGGACCCCTCATTTTACTTCCCATTCTCTCTTTCCCGAGGTAGGCCCCGGAGCAGATGGCCCATAGTGACGTCAAGTGGGTGACGGTGAGAACGACGGAGAGTGCCGGTACCTACGGCGGGTGGCCCGGGAGGACCGCCCTCGGAGGAGTAGCTCCCTTGGAAAGGAGAACACCAACACCACCTCCACTGAGATAGGAGACGGTGACGTCCCGGTTTTGGGGAGAAGGGACCGGCACCACTTTTCCTGTTCTTGTCTGACACGAGGGCCGGTTCCTGAGTCCAACGCACCCTAAAGAGACTAAAAAGATAACCTTTTTTACGCCAGAGAAAACCGACCGAACGGTTCGACCATTCTATACTTACACTTCGACGGCTACCGAGTTCGATCGTGTAGTTTCCTCTGTCAGGTCCGTCTCTTTTCGTGACGACTCCCTATCTGTGTCGGGAAGTGATGTGGTGCTCGCGACCATAGAGCGTTGTGGGTTCGTTCACCGTGGGACGGATTCACGTACTCGATCATTGGGAGAGTAAGGTATGTTCAGTCAGACTTAACCCGAAGACGGTGGACATTGAATCCCAGACTCACTCACGTTAAGATACTCTCTCGTACATCACGGGGGTAGAATGTCTACTCCGGCGACTCGGAATCTCCGAACGACTTCGTGTGTCCAGTGTGCCGGTCCCGTGTCGCCCCTGCCCTCAACTTGGGTCCTGAGAGGCTGCGGGTGCAGAGGGATTCTAGCCCGACTAGTCCGTCGAGTCTCTCGGGGACGTCGTTCTTCACCTCTTTTACTGTGTTTCATTTCTAGATTTCTTTTGTGTTGACTTGTCACATCTGTAAATAGTTAAGGTACATCACTTAGTTTTCTCATTCACATCTTTAAGTTACCCTCTTTTTTTCTGAAGTTGGGAAGCAAACACTGTGTCCATTTGAGACTAACCGACGATGAGTCTGACCGGTGGTGCAAGGTGGTCTACCATTTCCGGGTTTTACTTTTTGGAGACGTTTTCGTCGAGTCTTTTAAAACTCTTATTATACTCATCACCGAGGTATTATCGAGTGATTGCCTTCAATGGGTACAAACTGGACGTGGGGATTTAAAATTTTCCACTACCGTTCTTCCCAGTGGTCCAGGAGGGTCTCACTGAGGGAATTAAAGTGAGAGTCGTAGTCTTTCGACCTGACCTTTTGGTAATCAGACTACCTCCTGCATCTACGAAGACAAGAAGGTCCTTTAGTAATGTCTTTCGTTACTAAGACTCGTGTTCTCGAAAATCATAAAGACGTGTGACTTCTAAAGTGACTCTTACTAGTGTAGGTGTCTAGTTTAAGATAAGTCTAGATAAATTTTAAATTCTCCTACGTGAGTGGTCTTTTACACGTGACAACGGTAAAATTCTTTCTTTTGACTTGATGTTCAGTTTGAACTTTTCGAAAAACAATAAAAAGACATTATACATTGGTTGTAGCCACCATAGAAGGTTGATGAAGTGCCCGGTGACACTACCTTTGTTTATCATTATACCGGGGTCACTTTCTGTCGTCGTATGGGACGATACCCGGTATACGGACCGGACGTCGATTCTGTGGGTCCTCTTGTTTATTTCGTTTCAATTGTTCCTGGCTGTTCTTGGTAGTTCTGAACTCGACACAGTTCAGAGTCACGACTCTCCCTTTCACGGGGACTCTATGTTGTGAAGGAGTCTTGATTATGTATTTTACAGTTCTTTTATTAACATTATTACAAAAGTAGACACATCGGTAAACATTCGAATTAAAATTCTTGTCTTTTTATTGATAGGTTTAATTTCCTGTACAAGGGGGAAGGTTGTTCTGTTTTCTTCGAAAGAGAATTATTGGAGACGACTGGGTTTCCGTTTCCACACGTAAGACACACCCATGTTCATAATAGTTATGACGTCATTGTTAGTTGGTGCTTCAGAATAGTACAGTTGCTGAGGTTCACAGACCGTTTCTCAGATCGTGGAAAATTCTGTTTGTTTCTTACCTGACCACTAAAGAAATTCTTCTTACATTAGTCCTTTTTTTTTTTGATATTTTTATCTAATTTGGTTAATCACACACAGAAATAAAAGTACTCGTCGTCCGTCCATCCCTGTCGAGACAGACGCCGTGACATGACATTCGAGAGGATCCCGGGTCCATACAAGTCTAGGAAATACGACCTTAGGAGAGACTTGAGGGGTCTGACTGTGTCGCAGTCTGGGTACTGTCGTCGTATGTAGTCTGACCCTTAAGTCATCTCTTTTAGGTTGTGAATCTACACGGACGGGACACGAAGGTAGAACTCTGAAGTCACCCCAGTACTTCTTTTCTGTGGTGACGTCACAGTGTCCTTAGGTCTCGTCCTGTACCCTTTCTCTTAGACGGTACTCCGAAAGTCCTCTCGTCATGGACTTTACCACTACACCTGTTTTTGACCTACAGACATGTTAAGTTGTTCGAACACTCTTCCTTTTTTTTTTTTTTTTTGAAATTTCCCGAACTTCGTTAGGAGGGAAAGGTAGGTAGACCCTCTTAAAGTTAGTTACTGAGACTGGACGTGAATTGTAAAACCCAAGGCACATTAGACCTAATGAAATCTTAATTTTTATTGTGACGGGACAGTAGTCACCTTAATACGTTCCTCGACTCTCGAGGTTCCCTCCGTCTTTCCCAGGAGAGGACTATCCTTAGGTTATTCTTTCCAGGTCCCCTCTTGTTCGTGAAGGGAAAGTGTAGTGATCTTTTCGAGTCTTGTCATGTCAGTGTAGGACTCTTCCGTACCACGTCGACACGCGTACCGACGACCACGTACCACCTTTTTTCCCTTTTGTCCCGTCCCGGGTCTGGTGTGTCTTGGTGTCTCTTGGACCCAAGAAACTTCATCGGTGGTCCGTAGAACGGTACCACGAGTCTGAGACGGGGAGTAGGAGGACGTTTCTTGTGACCCGGGGTTCAGTTCCCTGGAAATAACGTTTGGACGAAAGGTAAGTGAGTCAACGAGTGAATAAGAATCTAAGAAAGTAAAGTCTTTTCTCCTGTTTCGTCTACCACCACTACCAACGTGTTGGCACTCTTACATAAATTACGGTGGATTGACATGTGAATTTTACCGATTGTTCAATGTCGCATACATATGAAGTGTTATTCTTTCACATGTATTACGGGTGACCCACGACAAGCGACTCGTATGTAATAAGTACGTTAATAAGTGAGTAAGGTGTTTGTAAATATCTTACGGATACACGGGTCTTGACAAGCTTTAT
Source organism: Capra ibex (assembly GCA_006410555.1). Taxonomy (NCBI): domain Eukaryota; kingdom Metazoa; phylum Chordata; class Mammalia; order Artiodactyla; family Bovidae; genus Capra; species Capra ibex. Next base: position 41,700,642 of record SJYO01050590.1, read on the forward strand.
CACCCATATATTGTCATTTTTTTTTTGTTTTGTCTTTGAGTGTCTTAAAAGTAAGAGGTACCCCTTTCGTCTCTTCTTCATTCCATTATTCATTTTACGCGGTGTGTCACTTCACGACTCATGTTCCTTCTTTTAATTTCGTCACAACCCGTCGTAAAATCTGTGTCCTCGGTCTCTTCTGAATTGGTTTTACCATTGAAACTCATTTTTAGATTTCTTTTGATCAGTTGGATACGTCTATAGACCCCTTTGTTAAAAGACCTGTTTGTCGAGTCGTTCACGTTTCCCGGACCTCGTCTTCGTTTTCCTCGTGAAAGAGTCTTGTTTTTCTTCTCGCCGACCTTTCTTTGTGTCCTTTCCGTCGCATTATCCTCTACTGGACCTCTGTGTGGTCCCAAATGTACTCACTCGTTTTGGTCGTGCCCGTCGTCAGTCATGTCCGTTATTGGCTTACTTGTTTATTTACTAATATCTGTTCCGATAGTTCTTTTATTTAGTCCATATTACTGTCTCTTTTTTTACCTTCTTGAAAAGTCCATCTCCTTAATGGATTCCGGATTTCCTCCTCTATAAACTCGATCCTTGAGTACCTATTTTTTCCTCAAAGGTCCATGTTACTTATACAAACTTTAACGACACCAGTAGTCTCGAATAATAAAATTTCTTTGATTTTACTACACCTTAACCGACTTCACAGTGGCTGTTTCCTCTTCCGTCTGTGCCTACATCCCCTCGTCCGTCTCTAGTGTGTCTCGGAGTCTCCGGGGTCACCCTTTCGGTTCAAGTGAAGTACACTCTTACTAGATCCTTCCCATACGTCTACCCACTCATAGTACGAGTCTAAACACAAGTGTCCCGGTAGACCGGTGGTACACCTCTTCTCTGAGGTCCGTCTCTTCTGCCACGTCCAAATCTGCTCCCTCAGACGTCTCGACTACTCTACACCTCTCCCAGTTTTGTCTGGATCGTCGTCTCTCTTGTCCTGACGGACCACTAAGATGACCATCCGAGTCCTCATTGGTCCCTAGGTCCTTTAGGAGTCCGAACCTCACAGTCGTGGATCCACCCACCCTGCGGTAGACGACCTTTCACTCCCGTTCCGACTCCCACCGTTCCGAACCCCGTCCACCCTCACCCCTAGACCCGAGTAATATCTATACATCTGAAACTCTACGGAAACTTTGTATGTTCAGCTCTACTGACGATCCAGTGACCATCTGTCCGTATATTTAAATCCTGAGTTATCGTTTATGTATATCGTAACAGTGACGACAACAAGTCAGAAGTTCATTACAGGTTGAGAAACGTTGGGGTACCTGACGTCGTAAGGTCCGGAGGTAGAGGGTCGCGAACGGTTTCAAGTACAAGTAACTTAACCATTACGGTAGGTTGGTAGAGTAGGAGACAGTGGGAGAAGTATGTATGTATGTTAGAGAGTCTCAGTCTTCAATAAATCTCTCATACACGACTCGTCCGTGAGCACTCTCGTCGAACCCTAAGTACTAGTGTCAGTGTATCGAGTACGAAAAAGAATTCACTCACAAACGTCACTTCGAGTGACAGAATATCTCTCCAACAACAAAAACAACAAATCAACAATTCAGTACAAGTTGAGAAACGTTTGGATACCTGTCTGACATCGGTAGGTTCGAGGAGACAGGGATCCTAAAAGGTCCGTTCTTATGACCTCACCCAACGGTAAAGGAAGAAGTCCCCTAGAAGGGTTGGGTCCCTAACTTGGGGACAGAGGACGTAACCGTCCACACAAGAAATGGTCACTCGGTGGTCCCTTCAGGTATGAATATAACACCTCCAGAATTTTTCTGTTCCAATAAAAGGACAAGTCCCGAGTATAAATTGGATTCGACACCAAGGAGACCTCTTCACACCGGGAGCGGGACACTGTGAGTGTCGGGGAGGAAAGGTCGGGGGGTGAGGTAGAGTCGAAGTGACTGTTTTCTCGCGGGGACCACTGAGTGTATTTCCGGACGTACTCCAGAAAGAAGAGACCACCGAGTGACCATTTCTTAGGTGGACGGTTACGTCCTCTGTCCCAAACTAAGGACTAGGACGTGTGGTCCTTCTAGGACGTATGACACCTCGTTGACTCGGGTACGGGGGGTCGATTAGTCGGATACGAGATCTCGGACCCTCGGTGTTGATGACTTCGTGCGACCAGGATCTCGGACACGAGACATTGTTCTCTTCGGTATCGTTACTCCTCAGGTACGTGGTGTTGATCTCTCATCGGGGGCGGACGGTTTTGATCTCTCTTCAGACGCGTCCTTGTTTCGGGGTCGTGTCAGTTTTGATTTTTATTTATTACTTAAACAAAAATTTACGGACACACTCTGACACTCGAGAACCGGTGAGGGAAGTCGATCATGTTGGTTGATGGTTTTCGGTACTCTCACTTTCACAATCATCGAGTCAACACAGGCTAAGAAACGTTAGGGTTCCTGATATCGAGTGGTCCGAGGAGACAGGTCACTTAAAAGGTCCACTCTTATGACCTCACCCAACGGTACGGGAAGAAGCCCCCTTAGAAGGACTGGGTCCCCGACTTAAACCGACAGGGCGTGCCGTCTGTCTAAGAAATGGTAGACTCGGTGTTGACTGTGGTTACCAAAGGGTCATTTGCTTTGTCTCTCAACTCGGTTACTTAGTTATGTTTTGGTGAGAGACCAGTGGGGCCCCGAAGGGACCACCGAGTAACGATTTCTTTGATGGACATTACGTCCTCTGAGACCAAACTAGGGACCCAGTCCTTCTCGGGGACCTCTTCCTTTACCGTTAGGTGAGATCATAAGAACGGACCTCTTAGGGTACCTGTCTCCTCGGACCACCCTATGTCAGGTACCCCAACGTTTCTCAGTCTGTACTGATTCGTTGATTGTGACCGGTGGGGTGACGAGGGTAGGGTAAGGACTGTGTGTCATATTGTCGATTTCATAAATACTTACCAAGGTACAAAGACAGATTTTGGATATGGAGGAAAAAGAAGAGGGGTTCTTAGTGGATGGTGTGTAGTGGTCTCTCTTTGTGTGTCGATTTCCGACGGGAGTACCTGGGTAGAAGTTTCTTGTTCAGTCTGTGTGTGTCCTTTGACTACCAAGTTTGTGGAGGGGTGTTGTTCCAAACAGCATTCGAGGGAGAGGACTGGGAGGTTGAATTCTTGTGACGGAGAGGTCACAATTTCAGTGTTTTGTGGGTTTTCACCGTTTGGTCCTGTACTGAATCCCTGTTACGTGACACGAGTGTCCCTATGATACTCCACTGGCTGTCGGGGTAGGAGGATCTCCACCCATACCTGACCGGTCTCTTGGTAGGAGAGCAACGACCGACCTGGTCGGAGCAGTTGACGTAGTGTGCCTCTGTACGAGACTGAGCCGGATTACGGGTCAAGGTTAGAATGAAATAGGTCCTTCGAAAGAGACGGGTAAAAATCGGAAACAATTAATGAGGAAGAAACTTTGGTGTCATGAATTTAAATAGGACAAGTGAACCGTGAATGGTGTATAACAGGTCACTTTATATGACCTGACATGAAACGTGAGTTCTAAAATGAGTTCGGGATGGTCAGTTGTCACATATACACACTTTGGTACATATGTGTATCGGTGTGTGTCTATACACAAACGTCCATGACAGAGTTGAAAGAACGAGTCGAAGGAAACTAGGCTCCGATAAACGTTGGTTGGGAAAAAGAGGTTCATCCATGTTAGTTATTTATTAATAGTAATTTCGTTGACGACAACTGTAAACCCTAAGTTTCGGTTTTTTTGACATTCTAGAGAAATTCGGATATGACACGAACATAAATCTTCGTAGCGGATGTGAAGGATATCGAATGTCGAGTCCCGTTAGTTATGTCTTCAAGTCCATTCATAGAGATCCAGTTTCAGTTCATTGGTTCGTCACTGACTCGCGAAGGACATGTGAATCCTTAATGTGAGGTACATGTATATTTCCGTAAACTCTTTCTCGGAGGGGGTGTTTTACTCAAGGAAAGAGTAATTAATCATCTAAGTTAAGGAGGTCTTGTAAGGTAAGGACTCGTGAGATCAATTCATTTAAAATGCCTTTCCGTCAGGAACTTGAAACATCGTCTTACTTAAGGACTTTTTCTGACATTCAACTTTGTTACATTTAGTTCAGATTAAAAATGGTGTCTTTGTTACAACATAATTTGTTAGTTTAAAAGTTGGTTTCTGTTTGACGGTTGTAAATTTTCCTTTTTGACGTTTTAAAAATGAGGTTTTTAAAATCTTAACGATCGTTGTCCATTCCTGTCCTTAAGATTGTCAGTAGTAACAACTTGTGGATAGTACATGGTTCTTAATGCGATCTACGTCAGGTATAAGAAGTCGTAAATTAAAGAGGGTTGTTGGGATGTTTTGTTCATAGAAAAGTATAGTGGTTACTCTCTTTTGATTTCGGATGTCAACGATACAAAACTGAATTCGAGACATCGATAAATCACCGTCTCGTTCTTAAATTTGAGTCTTCTTAGACCGAGGTTTCAGTTCTAGAAAGATGATGAGGTTTATCGGAGGGGTGTAATTAGTATGTCTTATATGAATTGTGACGTATGATTTTTACGGACTATGATTTGTCACAACCCGAAGGGACCACCGAGTCTGTCATTTCTTAGACAGACGTTACGTTCTCTGGGTCCAAGCTAGGGACCCAGTCCTTCTAGGGGACCTCTTCCTTCACCGTTAGGTGAAGTTATAAGAACGGACCTTTTAAGGTACTTGTCTTCTCGGATCGGTCGGTGTCAAGTAAGTCAGCGTTTCTTGTACTGTGTTGATTGTGAAAGTGAAAATTCGTCATAATATGTCCTTATTGGTAAAACGGTTTACCTAAGTAATTCTCTAAAGGTTCTGGTCCTGGCAACTACTTCCCGACCTCGTGGCGACCTGCCTCTCTCTCGTCTCTGTGACACCATTGTCATTTCATAATCAGAAGTGACTTATTACGTTGGATTGTGTAGGTGAGACGGACCATACCACCGATGTCGTCACTTGGTTTCAAGAGGGAACACCTCGAAGGTAAGATCATGACTCTTGTCTCTACTGTTGGTCGTTGGTCGTTCGTCTCGGTGTCGGACAGTCACCGTTGTTCACGAAACATCCTCTTGTACGTCCCACTCGTCCTGTCCCGTACGGAGAGGTCCCTGTCCACCTATGTGTTCGGACCTCCCGTCCACGGTCCGGACTCGACCTCCCGGGCCCCTGTAGTCGGAGACCCACGACCGTTCTTGTCCTCCAGGTGACGGACGTAAGGTCTCGTGTGGTCGTTCTTCTCCAGGTCCCCCCGGTCTTTTCCTCCGTTTCTCTCGTCGTCCCCTCCGTTCCCTTCTGGGTCTCTCACACGGTTCAACTCTTCTGTCATGTAGTTCCTTCTTCCCCCGACGTACACCGTCCATGAAGCCCACGTAATTTATGTCTCTTCCGACTTGTACCTGGTGACCTTAATCGTTGTTCTATTCATCAGTAGAACTACTCTTGTCAAAACTCCCTCACCACCATCGTTTTCGTACTAATCTACTCGAGTTTCTACAATCTTCTCTTGTTATGATGTTCCTTACGTCTTTTATAAAACTTCAAATGGATCCCTCCTTTTCTCTTTTTACCCAAGTGTTGACTACCGACTTTTCCCTAGTTCTCTCTCAAACATGGGTTTACCCCCGTTATTACTATCGTACAAAGACGTGACTACCCTTTCTGGGTCATATCTTCCACTTGGGTTGTCTCGTCCTCTTGTCGTTACGGGACATGAACTTGTCCGTTCTATCCTACACTAGACCTCTCTTTCACTTCGTCGACTGGAACCGGTCCCCGTACCCATTGTTCTCGTCGTCTACGAGGACGTCTGTCTTTCCGTCTGTCTACCCACCTACGCCGACACCCTCGAGTGTCTTCAAGAGAAGACCACCGAGGTCTAAGGAGTCCCTCCTCCATTCATTCCGGTAGTCGTCTCTCGTTCCTGTCCCTTCTCCACGACCTCGAAATTCCTCTTTCCTCTTATGTGCGTTAGTCACAGTTCCTTCCTCTTTCTTACTTGAAGTAATTTCTGTCATATTTACGGTCCCCGTGCTTCGACAGTGAACTCTAACCACTAGTAAAATTTCCGATGGTTAGTTGTTTCAAACGTTGGTACGAATCGACATGTCCATGTTCGTGTGTCTCCTATTTGTCGAAGTCAATAAGTCCAAACCTTAGAACGGTTTGAACATACGTCATGATGGAAGTGGTAGAATAAAAGTGTTTTTAAGTAATAGGTGTTTCTTAGTGTAAGTAAGTTAGACTTGTAGTGGGGGTCATAATTCACTCCTGTGGTTCTGAGTTAATCCAATTTCTGAATGAATTTCAGTGTTCTGATGCAGACGACTGAGGATCGAGATACGAGACGGGTTGGTACGATGAAGGTCAGTCTTTATTTGAGTATTTGATCTTGAGGAGTAACAGATCCTTAAGGACTATGTTAAGACGGACCTTTTTGACCGTTTTCGAAGTCGGGAACGACACGGATTCGTGGTAGGTCGGTGTGGGGTCCGTCACATACGGTCTGTACCTTATGTAAAGTAGTGTTGGTTGACGAATACTCACTCCTACAAGACTTGATATCTGTTAACCGAATTGAATAAAAAATACTTATGTCTAAAAAGACAGTTTCCAACACAATAGAAGGGAACTAGAGAATGTAATTAAGATCTGACATCCAAGAGTAAGGAGTCATTGGACACCATAATTGATTTCTTTCGAGTCGACTTTAATTTCAGTCTTGTCCGATATCCCACGTGTACCAGTTAATGTAGTAGTTAATGAGGTTGTCCTTTCACAAGGGATGAAATGATAGGTCTTCCTTCTTTTGAGACCCGACCCGGATGTTTTCGGGTCGGTTAGTCTGTGACATCGTCAGGTGGGTTACTCTCCGAAGGTACGAAACCTGAGAGTCGAAGGAGGTTATCCGAGCAACCAATAATGTCGGAGAGGGTTGGGGATGGGAGAAAGGGACGTATTCGTTCAAAGGGAAAAAACAAGAGACTTAACCGGATCCCAGGTGGTGTCTAACGAACAGGTCCCAGAGGTAAAGAGACCGAGAAGGACTTATTTGAAAGAAAACGATCACTTTACTGACCGATGTGATAATAATTTTAACTGTTTGTGAACTCCGAAGTTGAGAGATTATTCCTCTCTCGTCTTTACATTCATAAAACCTTCAGTCTATTTAAGAAGTTCCAGTGTCTTCGTGGTTGCTTACTGCGTTTCCGTCATTTCATGAGTCTTTTCTGCAGGTACAGACTTGTAGACCCTTATATGGTTGATGTCTTATCCCATACTGTGCGGAGAGATGTGGTGTACTCCGGTCCACTTGTTGTTTCCGAGAAAGTGTTCCTCTGTGACAACAAGGGATGTGTCGGGCATCCCTATTACATTCATTGAGAACATTCAAATTTCAAACTGTAGTTATTATTATTATTTAAAGTGTATTCGATTTCAATTAAAGTCGGCACACACTGACCATTTGTAAATAACTCACCTACGGTTATCAACTCGTGACGAAACCCCCAAAACATCATTTGTTCAGAGAATGTTCTTTGAGTTCTTTTTCATGTATATCCTTAAGTCTCATCTTTACGATGAAGTCAGTCTTCAAACGTATTATTTACTGGTAACGGATTAAATGACAAAAAGAGGAACGATGGATGTACGAGACACTTGTCTTGTGACTTCTCGTTCAGATGGTACTCGTTCGTTGTACGTTCCGAGTCAGGATCCGGGGGTTCTTTGTGTCGTTCCTTCTGTTTACTTTTTTAAATTGGTTATAAGAACGGAGAAACCTCACATTTCTTTATGGGTACCTTTTTCGGTGGGTCTGTCACGTTGAAGGTTGTCTCTCCGTTCGTTCTACAGCACATCTTCGATAATGAAATCTCGAACGAGTCCCTTCTGGAGAGACCCTTCTACTGGATTCTCGTCTCTGGACCCACTATTTCCTCACTTGTCCTTTTATAGACCCCTTCGTGTAAGGTTCGTCATCCTTCTCCTCTCAGTAAGACTTCTGATTACTCCTACGGTAGTACCGACCTCACCTGATTTTTGTCCTGTACTGATTCTCTGCCTTCCGTCCACCGTATGACTATAAAGGAACCAGGTACCATTCTGGAACGAGTTTGATGGCGTGTTAACGTGAGTAGAGTGTACGATCATTTCATTACGAGTTTTAAGAGGTTCGGTCCGAAGTCGTTATACACTTGACACTTGAGGGACTACAAGTTCGACCAAAATCTTTTTCGTCTCCTTGGTCTCTAGTTTAACGGTTGTAGGCGACCTAGTACCTTTTTCGTTCTCTCAAGGTCTTTTTGTAGATAAAGACGAAATAACTGATACGGTTTCGGAAACTGACACACCTAGTGTTATTAGACACCTTTTAAGACTCTCTCTACCCTTATGGTCTGGTGGACTGGACGGAGAACTCTTTAGACATACGTCCAGTCCTTCGTTGTCAATCTTGACCTGTACCTTGTTGTCTGACCAAGGTTTATCCTTTTCCTCATACAGTTCCGACATATAACAGTGGGACGAATAAATTGAAGATACGTCTCATGTAGTACTCTTTACGACCTGACCTTCTTTGTGTTCGACCTTAGTTCTAACGGCCCTCTTTATAGTTATTGGAGTCTATACGTCTACTGTGGTGGGAATACCGTCTTTCACTTCTCCTTGATTTTTCGGAAAACTACTTTCACTTTCTCCTCTCCCTTTTTCAACCGAATTTCGAGTTGTAAGTCTTTTGCTTCTAGTACCGTAGACCAGGGTAGTGAAGTACCCTTTATCTACCCCTTTGTCACCTGTGTGACAGTCTCAAATAAAACCCCCCGAGGTTTTAGTGACGTCTACCACTGACGTCGGTACTTTAATTTTCTGCGAATGAGGAACCTTCTTTTCAATACTGGTTGGATCTATCGTATAAGTTTTCGTCTCTGTAATGAAACGA